>CAXKVI010000002.1:57915129-57992912 GCA_964058755.1 Campiglossa producta
CTTGTTGATGACTAGCCAGGTGCAGATTTGAAGTATAATACGGGAGCAAAATGGACTCCAGCGTCTTCACTACCGGCGACAAAAGTGATATAGGGCGATATGAATCGCCTATGTTTGCCGGTTTTCTAGGTTTTAGTAATGGAACCACTCTCGCCTTTTTCCATATTTCAGGAATGACGAAAGTGTTCAGTGAAAGACTGAATAGAGCCGCTAAGTATTTGTGTCCCTCCTGGCCTAGATGTTTCAGCATCTTCATGGCAATGCCGTCGGGGCCGATGGATTTTGAGGGCTTAGCCTGTCTGATGGCTTCCTTCACCTCTGAGGCAGTGATGACAATGGGCGTATTTTGGTTTTTATATTTACGCGCCTGTCGCATGGTTCTACGTTTAGCTCTATCGGGCGGAGAATGTAGTACAAATGGTCTACAGAAGGAGTTCGCACATCCCCTAGGGTCCTTCTTCACCCTGTCACCGAAAGTAATATCTACTTTATCCTTGTGTTGAGTTGGATTAGATAGAGCTTTGACCGTAGTCCATAATTTGCCAACACCATCAGAGAGGTTGCATTGCTCTAGGTGTTGTTTCCATTTGGCCAGTTTATGTTAACAATCCAATCCATTGTAAGGGGGCTATGTGAAATATTTATCCCATCAATGATTTTCAACATCTATATTGCACATATATAAATAGCAATACTTACAAAATTTCACGTTCCTACCTGTTTAATTGCAGGAGTTATAGCCCAAAATCCGTTTATCGGAACAATCGATGAAGCTATATGTAATATCGGTCCGATCTTGCTGGTTCCGACAAATGGTTTCTATATTAGAAGCGAAATATCTGAAAAACTGAGGGACTAGTTTGCGGTAAAACAGACAGACAGACGGACATGGCTAAATCAACTCATCTCGTCATCCTGGTCATTTCGGTATACTTTTTGATGGGTCCATCTCTCTTCTTCTCATGCTTACAAACATCGGACCAAAGTTATAATACCATTTCATTATGAAAGGTATAATAATTAGATTATCTGTTCAGGCGTGATACCGTGACAAAGTGAAATAGGGATACATTTTTTCGCTTGGGTTCAGATAAACCTGAAATCCACTTTAAGCGGAAACTCTCATCAACACCTTTTATTTGATAGCTATATTATATGAACACACGGGGGTGTAAAGGTAGGTCGCCTCCCCGTTGGTGCACCCTGGGTAACTCTAAATTACCTACATGGCCTACACGGCTAGTTTCTCGTATTACCGGTTCTACGATAACGGTACCAGTACTAGTGTTGCACCCATCGTGCCGAAATAACCCGGGCCGTTTTTTTGCCAACAGCAATACACGCAGGGTGACCCTTGTCTGACATTTGGACAGGGCTGCACCTCGTTACAATAACAACAACACCAACAACAACAACAAAAACAACACATTCTTGGGTCAGCCTTGGTCCACCTAATGGTCAATATATTGGAAACGGGGTCACAGATTAACTTGAAAACCGCTCCTTTTGAAAACTCATCAGCACTTTCATTTGATACCCATATCGTATAACCACATTCTGGGTCACCCCGGTCCACATTTTGGTCAATATCTCAGGACTCCACGAAATTATCTAACTCTTTCTTTCAGTAGGACCTTCTCTTGGCAAAAAAACAAAAAATACAACAATAGCAATAGGGATTCATTTTTATATATAGATATGGCAAACACCTCTATGAACAAAGCGTTTGTATAATAATTTCTCTCTTTTGTTCAGATGAATCTAAAATCCACTCTTACGGACACACTCATCAACTCCTTTGATTTGATAGCTATATTATATGAACACAAAAGCTTGTAACCGTCGTGCTTGTTGTGTAGCGAGGTGTAGGTGTAGCCCTGCCTAAATGTCAGACAGGGTCACCTCGAATGTATTGCTCTTGGCCGGGTCGATATAAGAAAACGGTCCGGGTCGTTTCGGCACGATGGGTACAGCACAAGTACTGGTACCGTTCTAGTAGAAGAGGGAATACAAGAAACTAGCCATGTAGGCCATGTAGGTCATTTAGCGTTACCCAGGGTGCACCAACGGGGAGGCGACCTACTCTTACACCCCTTACGTCGTGCTGTTCGGACGTGCTTTCTAAGTGCGCGCTTAAAAGTTTTTAATTTCTTTTTATTTTATTGTTTTGGCGTACCTATTCACTTAAAATGCCGTGCCTCTGTGGTCAAAGAGTTGATCGTTTCAATGTGCTAGCTGCAGTGAACTTTTTAATTTGCCCTGTGTGTTAATTCGTCCAGCTGATATGGATTATTTATATAAATCTAATATTGCTTTTTATTGCAAAGTATGTGAGGTTAGGTTAGGTTAGGTTGCGAGGGCAGGACAGAGTGCAGGACCCTGCCCACCCCTTAGGCCAGTCAAGTTGGCCCATTGTGATACCCTATGCGGTCTTAAGACCCACCCCATATCCGAGAGACAAACATCAACACTCTCACAATCTCACACTTGGATTAGAGGATCAAACCAGCTCGTGGAATCAATGAATTTCGATAGAGCCCTAATATCCATTTTTGAAACCTCCGTGAGGTCATCGATGAACGGTTGGCCGAGAATAGCCAATCGTCTTCTGCTGAGTGCAGGACAATGACACAGCAGATGTTGAACACTCTCCTCCTCTTCAATACATCTGCAACTGCGACAGTAATCGTGAGTTATTACGCCCATCCTAGCACCATGTGTGCCTATTAAGCAGTGCCCTGTTAACACCCTTATCAGTGATGAGACACCGGATTTATTAAGTGACAGCAGACAGTTAGTGCGTCCTTTGTTGTACGAAGGCCAAGTTAGCCTTGATATCTCGCACGTCGAGAGACCTGACCAGCTCGTCGTTTCTGTAACTTTTTAACGAATTTCGTTACATAAAAATCGTTAATTTTGACACAATTTTCTGTACAAAATTTGTCAAAATCAATGTTAACGACAATAACGAATTTCGTTAAAAAGTTACAGAAACTGGGTGCAGAGCTCATTTGCCCTTTGTAAGGTATTTGTGCTAGCTCGGAGTTTGAAAGATGCCATGGGAATGCCTACCAGATCATTTCCTGGAAGGAGATGAGTGGTGGTACCTCTTCTGGCCAGCTCATCCGCTATACAGTTGCCTTCAATATCCCTGTGACCAGGTACCCAAATAAGGCTGATACTGAAGTGCTGAGCCATCTCGTTAAGAGATCTGCGGCATTCAGTTAGCGACTTTGTGTTGTCGACATATGAGTTCAGTGCCTTTAGCGCGGCCTGACTATCTGAGAAGATAAATATCCGTTTGCCGTTTTGGGGCGTAGACGCTAGGCTTTTCACTGCACCGTGTATTGCCAGCATTTCTGCTTGGTACACGCTGCAGTGGTCGGGAAGACGAAAGGAGATCTCTAGTCCCAGGTCCGGTGAAAAGATACCTCCACCCACCTTCCCTTCAAGCTTAGAGCCATCGGTGAATATGTTCATGGCATTCCGCACAGTATGCGGTCGGTTATCCCATTCTTGTCTTGTGGGTATTTTCACCTTGTAGTTCCTAACGAACACGTTGCTTGGCGGGCAATAGTCAGTATGTAATGGTATGCTCACAGGTGCATGGGAGCCTAAAATTGTGGCGTGACCACATGTACCGCCCTTCCACACGTCGGTCTCCCTTAGTCGCAGAGCTGTAATCACAGCCATTTCTTTAGCCACCAGATCGAGTGGTGGAAGATTCAGCATGTTGTTGTTGTTGTTGTAACGAGGTGTAGCCCTGCCTAAATGTCAGACAGGGTCACCTCGAGTGTATTGCTCTTGGCCGGGTCGATATAAGAAAACGGCCCGGGTCGTTTCGGCACGATGGGTACAGCACAAGTACTGGTACCGTTCTCGTAGATCCGGCAATACAAGAAACTAGCCGTATAGGCTATGTAAGTCATTTAGCGTTACCCAGGGTGCACTAACTGGGTGGCGACCTACTTTTACACCCCTAGCGCATTCTCGCGCCGCTTATAGCCGGGCAGTTGCAGATGAGGTGCTCCACCGTTTCCTCCTCCTCATCATCTTTGCAACTCCTTCTGCATCGTCGGTAGGGCACACCTAGCCTTTCTGCATGCCTACTAGAGCCCTGCATGACTCCATTCATGCATGAATGCACAGTGAATCATTATGAGTGCTACACTTGATTCACTTAACTCGCCGGCAATGAGTTCGTGTTGTGTGAGTGAGGTTTGTGTGAATCTGCATGAGTTATAGTCCCTTAACTGTGGTGTCAGCGTGCTGAGTAATCTCAGTAACTCAATGAAGTAACTCACACGCACTCATATGCAAGGGTTGTTACGCAATGAGACATTTGGGGGGAGAGGTCGCCGCTCGAATTAGCCGCCGAAGCGTTACCGGGTGTCACCACGTGGAGGCTCCACCCCCACTTGGAGGAGGAGGGTGCATGCACCTACGAGTCGACGGTTTGAGGTGGCGCTGGTGTGTGCAAGGCGCGAACACCCCCATGAAAGACACCCAAAGTATGTGAGAGAGCGCGCCGAAAATCATTTCATTCGCCGCCCCCCTTACCTAACAATATATCGAGTAGTCATGATTTCTCTTTTGCTGATAATTACAAAAACAATAGTTAATAAGTGTGTATGCAGTAATCAAGAACTGAACATAAAATCTATTTTGAGTGAGATCATAGAACAAAACAAGTTTCTGCGTGCGCAAGTTAATGACCTGCATGCTGAATTATGCGCTATGAGCAAATTAGTTCAGGGCAATCACATTGTTGTAACTAATGGCATCAAAGACTTAAAAGACAATTTTGATATTATTAAGTCAAATCTGCCGTTGTCAGGCGCTCGCTTGCACTCTTGCGATGAGTTGGATAATGCTGTCGCTGAAAATATAGTGACCAACGATGATCGTGCTACTGTTGGTGTTGTTGATGTAAACAATATTATTATTAGTGATTCGTCTTCGCGCACTGATATGGACTTCGTCGACAATGAAAATAAAGCTCAAGTAGATAACATTGCTATTGTTGAGCCCGCTAATGCTGTGGATAAAATTCATACATACCACACTGAGAGTAATTTGGTTAATATCTCTGATGCCCCTGTTTCTGCTACTAATGCTGATGACGCTTCGGCTGACGCTACTACGTCACAAGGTAAATCTGAGTGGAAAACTGTTGAAAGGCGCAAGAAGAGGGAGAGGAAAAACAATCGCAATAAATAATTGTTGTCTGTTGTTGGTACGAGCGCAAATGCTGATTAGGCTGTTGTTGTGAGGCGTATCACTTGGCTACATATCTCGTCATTTTTGAGTTCTGTGTCTGAGGAGAATATTATTGAATACCTTGCCCAAGGAGTTTCTGTTGACAAAAACCAGCTAATTTGCTATAAGTTGGTCAACAAGGATGTAGATCCACTAACGCTAAAAATTGGTTAGTTTTAAACTTGGTGTACCGGAAGACATTTCTGACATGGTTTTAAAATCAGAAATTTGGCCGGTTAACGTTACTTTTCAGCCATTTCGTTCCTTTCGAGCCAAGCGGGGTGCTTCCTGATACTGCAGTTCAACCGAGGCTTGATTCAAATTTAAATTCTAATTAATCTCTTAAGATCTATTTTCAAAATGTATCCGGTCTTCGGACTAAATGTTCAGCTGTGTATATGAATAGCAGTTCGTTAGATTATGATATTTTCGTTTTTGTTGAATCTTGGCTGAATGATAAGTTTTTTAATAGTGAACTTTTTGATCCTAAACTCTATGACGTGTTTCGTAAGGGCCGCGATCTTGTTAAATTGGACTGCTCTAGAGGCGGGGGTGTTCTTATTACTGTTCGGAGGAAATTTCAGGCAGCATTAATAACACTCACTAACTCTGATACACTTATTGACCAGCTCTGCCTTCGCGTACATGGCTTCGCAGGAATCCTGTACGTATCCTGTATGTGTTTCCTATATCCCGCCGAATAGTGCGGATAGTTTATATTTTGCACTCTGACAAAGTTGTATCATTGGCGTCAAATCTAGTTGGTGATTATCATCTTTGCGTCCTCGGGGATTTTAATCTTTGTAACGTAAATTGGTCACCGATTGAAAACTCGGCTGCGCTTATGGCCACTAATGTCAACTCTTCAGCCGAAATTCACGTTATTGACAGTTTTTTATGCCTTGATTTAGCTCAAATTACTTACTTACTTTAACCGCCTAGGCGATTTTGGCCGTCCAACATGTTACGCCAGTCGGTTCTTTGTTGAGCCAACTGGTGGCAATTAGAGACACCGCGTGCTCGCAGGTCTGCCTCTACTTGGTCCTGCCATCGAAGTGGTGGTCTCCCTCTTCCTCTACTTCCACCGGCGGGTGCCGATAAAAATACCTTCTGGGCCGGAGCGTCTTCGTTCATTCGCACCACATGTCCTAGCCAGCGAAGCCGCTGGGTTTTAATTCGCTGAACTATGTCCACGTCTGCGTAAAGCTCATACAGCTCATCATTATATCTTCTTCGGTACTCGCCGTCGCCAACTTTTAGGGGCCCAAAAATCTTTCGAAGACTTTTTTTCTCTCGAATACTAACATATCCGCCTCATCAGATGCTGTCAGTGTCCATGCTTCTGCACCATATAGCAGGACGGGTACGATAAGTGACTTATAGAGTGTTGTCTTTGTTCGTCGAGAGAGGACTTTACTTCTAAATTGCCTACTCAGCCCAAAGTAGCATTTGTTTGCAAGAGTTATCCTTCTATGGATTTCCAGGCTTACATTGTTGGTGGTAGTAATGCTGCTTCCCAGATATACAAAGCCCTTTACTATCTCAAAATTATGGCTGCCAACAGTGGCGTGGTTGCCACGGCGCGAATGCGCTGACTCTTTCCTTGATGCCAGCAGGTACTTCGTTTTACCTTCGTTTACCACCAAACCCATTTTTTCCGCTTCCTTTTCTAATTTGGAGTACGCCGAAGTTACGGCGCGGTTGTTGAGGCCAATGATGTCGATGTCGTCGGCATACGCCAACAGTTGTACGCTCTTGTAATAAATTGTTCCAGCGCGGTTAAGTTCTGCAGCTTGTATTATTTTCTCCAGCATCAAATTAAAGAAATCGCACGATAGGGGGTCGCCCTTTCTGAAACCTCGTTTAGTTTCGAACGGCTCGGAGAGGTCCTTCCCGATTCTGACCGAGCTGGTGGTGTTGTTCAGCGTCATTTTGCACAGTCGTATAAGTTTTGCTGGGAAACCAAAATCAGACATAGCGGCATAGAGGCAACGCCTTTTCGTACTGTCGAAGGCGGCTTTAAAAACAACAAAGAGATGGTGTGTGTCGATCCTATTCTCACGGCGTATTGTAAAAATCTGATCGATGGTAGCTTTACCAGGTCTGAAGCCACACTGATAAGGTCCAATCAGTCCGTTTACGTCAGGCTTCAGTCTTTCGCACAATACGCTTGATAGGACCTTATATGCGATATTCAAAAGGCTGATACCACAATAGTTGGCGCAGTTTGCGGGATCACCCTTCTTATGGATTGGGCAGAGAACACTTAGATTCCAATCTTCAGGCATGCATTCATCCGACCATATTCTGCACAAGAGCTGGTGCATGCATCTAACCAGCTCAGCTCAGGCGGGCAGGCCAGCAGAACGTGTCACGATTCCTTCGCCTAAATTTGTCATCCCTGGAGCAGTCCCTTGCAGCAGGGCTGCTCCTTATTCTCCTGTTCCGGTCTGGCATTGAGCTAAACCCTGGTCCAACAGAATGGTTCTGCTGTGTGTGCCGGAAGAAAATTTATACCAGACGTTCGCATTCGGTGCAATGCACATCTTGTAAAGGTTGGCTTCACAAGTCTAGTTGCTCCGGACTAGATCCAAAAACACACTGGCCCCTTAGTTTCTTTAAAACCTTCGTGGCGCCTTGCTGCTCACGTCCTAGAACGTCTCGTGGCTCGCGACGCTCCGGCGTAGCACTATCGCCTCCCCCTCGCAATACATATATTGCTCAGCAAGCATTGTGTGTTCCCAGTTGTAGCTCGCGCCCTAGTGCGCCAACACCTCATACAGCAGCTCATAGCTACTCCCTACGTAGCACATCTACAGATGTAGTGAGCACTGCTGAGCTACAACCCCCGCCCCAAAATATTCTCCTCCCCTCTACTTCTTCCGGTACCGGCACAAGTGTGAATCAAGGCCATCAGCTCCTGGTCCCTCACACTATGTGCACTGTTTGTCGGCACAGAATATAAGCGTCCAGAGTGCCATCGGTCAAGTGCAATACCTGCCTTGGCCAATGTCACCTGCGCATATGCTCAGGGCTCGCAAACAGAAATCTATGGACTGATGCGTATATTGCGCCGTGTTGTCGAGCTGTGCAGCCCACATTGCCGACAAATTCTACCTCGTCTCCCAACGAGCGGAATTTGTCGCCTTCAGGACTGCGACGACGATCACGGACTAGCATATTACCTCCACGGCGAGCGCACCAGTCCCTGACTCCCAGTGACCATTGCCTCTCCCCCGCATTTCAAAATAATGCAATTAAACTGCAATGGTATAACTGGCAAGATTGTGGAGATCACCAAGTTTATGCAGCAAAGCTCCATCAAAATTGCTGCAATCCAGGAGACTAAACTTGGCACCCACTCGGATCTCAGAGCGAGTGGTGGCTACCACATTCTCCGGCATGATCGCACGGACGGTGGGGGTGGTCTTGCGTTCATCATCCACCAAACCGTGCGGTATAGGGAATTTGCATTCAACACCGACCAAGAGGACATACCCCAAGAGCGACAGGGTATTGTCATTTCAGCTGGAGGTGTTGATCTCGAGCTGATAAACATCTACATACCTCCCGTCACCTGTTGTCCCAGAAGTTATCGCCCTGATTTAAGCGATTTCCTACGGGGCGATAACCGTGTCATTATGGGCGATTTTAATGCACACCACGACATGTGGCATTCACGCCATTCTGCTGACGGCAGAGGACGGGAAATAGCCGAGCAAATTGACGCTTCCACATTCTGCGCGGTAAACACAGACGCCCCCACGAGGATGGCAGTAAATTGCAGTAGCTCCCCGGACATAACAATTGTTAGTCCGGGTCTAATAAACTGCATAAACTGGCTCCCAATGGTGGCTTTGGCATTAGATCACCTGCCAATCGTCCTGTCCGTTGATCGTGCCCCGGATTTCACCACCTCTGAGAAGAGATCCTACGTAAACTTCAGGAGGGCTGACTGGGTTGGCTTTACTGAGTTTACTGAGAGCTCCTTTGGTGCTCTTCCCATACCGACTGACGTACGCCAAGGTGAAGAGGAAATACGTAAGGTCATAAATAGAGCTGCAGCCCTTTTTATACCAGCTGGGAGAATACAAAATATACGGCCAAACTTCCCAACTGAAGCTGCAGCCCAGGCCAATGAACGTGACCATATACGTAGCATCGATCCCGCAGACCCACAGATCAGTGGTCTCAACGCGGAAATCAGACGGCTGGTAGATGAACACAAACATGCCAAATGGGAGGAACATCTGAGGTCTTGTAACCTCTCTACCGGTGTTGGAAAATTATGGTCCACAGTCAAATCCCTGTCAAATTCGACGGGCCCACCAAGAAACGTAGACATCACCTTTAGTGATAAGACGTTTAGTGACCCGAAGAAAAGTGCAACGGCCTTTTGCCGACAGTTTGTACCACACCCTGCACAGGACAGGGACAGACGTAGGATCTTCAGGTGTGCGCATAAACACAAAAACAATGCCCCCGTTTCCATCACCGCTACAGAGGTTCGAGAGGCCATCAGGAAAGCCAAAAACTCTAAAGCCATGGGCCCTGACGACATAGCCATGGTGCATTTAAAACACATCGGCGAAGAGGGAGTAAAATACCTCACTACCGTCTTCAATTTGTCCCTGGCCACTTCTGTCATACCTGAAAAATGGAAACAGGCAGTCGTGGTCCCACTACTAAAGCCTGGCAAGCCAGCTAACGTAGGGGAGTCTTATCGTCCGATATCGCTCCTCTCGCCAGTAGTGAAGACATTGGAGGCGGTATTACTTCCTCTTTACACATCAAAGTTGAGGTTAGCCGAGCACCAACATGGCTTTAGAAAAATACGGAGCACAACATCTGCTCTAAATGCCATTAACACTCAGATAACTGACGGACTCAACCAGAAAAGCCCTCATCACAGGACGGTTCTAGTTGCTCTTGACCTGTCTCAAGCTTTTGACACAGTAAATCATGGACAACTGGTATCCGATTTGGAAGATTCATCGCTCCCCCCCTGTCTTAAGCGTTGGTCCGCCAATTATCTGAGTGGTCGTCAATCGTCTGTAGTTTTCAGAAACAAAAAATCAAAACCGAGAAAGATTAAACAAGGGGTACCGCAGGGTGGTGTCCTTTCCCCGCTTCTGTTTAATCTTTATATTTCGAGGCTTCCTTCCCCACCAGATGGAGTCTCGATTGTTTCTTACGCAGACGATTGTACGATCCTGGCATCTGGCACTTCCGTTGATGAGCAATGCTCCAGGATCAATGGTTATCTCCCCTTTCTTGTTGAGTTTTTCACTGCCCGGAACCTGACATTGTCGCCAACGAAGTCCTCGGCGACACTATTCACGACTTGGACGGCGCAAGTTGGCATGGAGTTAGAAATCTACGTAGGCGATCAAAAATTACCTACTGTCTCTCACCCCAAAATCTTAGGGGTAACTTTCGACCCCATGCACAAATTCGCTGCTCATTCAACCGCAATTGTCTCTAAGCTACAAAGCCGCAACAAAATTCTCAAGTCGCTAGCCGGCAGCACTTGGGGTAAAGACAAACCTATAAAGCAATTGGTCGGCCGATCCTGAATTACGCGTCGCCGATATGGTCGCCGGGGCTTGCTGAGGTTCATTGGAAAAGACTGCAGGCCTGCCAAAACACCGCACTCAGAACCGCCACGGGATGCGTCCTTATGTCTCCAGAACATCATTTACATCATGAGGTGGAAATGCTCCCAGTTTTGGAGCACAATGAAATGCTAAACAAGCAGTACCTGTTGAACTGTTGCAAACCACAACATCCCAACAGACTACTGCTTGAGTATGAGCCACCTCCTAGGACCGTAAGGGCACATCTACGTGAGCATTTTGATGAGCTCCGGCACCTCACACTTTCGCCGTTTGATCCAAAGGTACATACGCAGGCCCTGAAGCACATCCATGACACGTCCGTTGCGTCCTATGTCTCGCTCTGTCCACTGAACGCCGTTTTGCACGCCAAAACACCGCGCGTTTTGTGATAAATGATAACAAAATTTTACAACGTTACTTATATATGTAGTTAACAAGATTTTACATTACATTGATTAACAAATGTCTTAATACTAGTTTTAAAATAAGTATGAACATGTTGTATGAGTATATAACCGCGCAGCATCCAGTTGATTATGCTGAGATGTTGGAACGCCTGTATAGAATGCCCCTTGATTACTTATTATCTTATAGATAATGATCTACAATGATTAAACAAAAGGCGCTTGAACGTAGAAAAGTTTACACAATCTTTTATCTCGCGTGGAAGCTCATTATAGCATTTAAGTCCTTTGTAGAATATATTTTTTTTATCTATTTCCGTTCTGTACAACGGCAGCCTGAATCTAGTGTTTTCCCTAAGCAAGTATGAGTGCGTTTCGTTTATGTATCTCAAGTTATCACTTAAATAACTCGGTAACCTGCAGTGCTTTATATTCCATACAAATTTCATTGCATGAAAAAATATTTGTTGTTTTACACTCAGCCAGTTTAGTTGTGTTAGCATGCCAATTATGGGTGTATCATAACGTTTATTAAGTATAAATCTCATAGCTCTATTTTGCATTTTTTACAGTTTATCAATTTGCGCATGACTTGCTATGAAGAAAATTGTTGGACAGTATATAAAGTGCGGTTCGACTATAGACCTATAGACCATGATTTTATACCTTCTTCCTAGATACTTACAAGATCTTCGCATAAGACCCACTTTTTTTTGCAATTTTGTTAACTGTATAGTCAATGTGGTCTTCAAACTTTAACTTATTATCTATATAAATGCCTAGATACTTGATAAGTTTCACTTCCTCTATGATTTCATTTTTAATTTTTAAATCGTAGTTATCGGAGTTTGTATTAATTGCCATTGATACGACCATGAATTTCGTCTTTTGCACGTTTAATTTCAGTTTGTTTATGCAAAGCCAATCGTACAGTGAATCAAGGTCCTCTTGCGTCAACGCGTTGGGTAGGCTACTATCACTGATTGTTAAAAGAGTGTCGTCAGCAAACAGTTTTATCTTACAGTGCTTTAGTGCCGCAATAATATCGTTAATATAAACATTGAAGAGAATAGGAGCTAAGACCGATCCTTGTGGGAGGCCAATGTCGACAGGTACACATCTAGAAGTAGACGTACTAGCTGTTTTTTCGCATTTGCCGGAAACCAATTACTTCTTCGGCTGCGGTACGAAGTGATCCGGAGATATGTTCCCACTGCTCGTGCACTCCGCTGGGTTGGATTGTGCTCTCAGAGAGCAGGTGCGCGAGTCGTTGTGACTGCAGCTTTTCGACGTCCAGCTTTCCCTGCGTTTTTGTGGTGCCTCTTTTGTTGTACTTAGGCGGATACGAATCTTGGCTGCTACCAAGTAGTGATCGGAGTCGATGTTTGGACCCCGCATCGTACGTACGTCCATAACGCTGGAAGCATGCCGTCCGTCTATCACAAAGTGATCGATCTGTATTCTATAACCTTTCGTTATAATAACGATCGATTTGCTATCGCAAGGCTCGTATCGCTTTCGATTTGAAAAATGTTTCTGTAACACACTCAATTCACCTTGCGATAAAAAAGTGGTGAGTTTTTATCATATCGATGGAATAAACGAAATGGAACATAGCATCTATCATTAATAGCAAAAAAGTATAATAACAAACAAAGCGCAGTGAATTTCCAAATTGTTAATAACTAAGGTAATTGTCTACTTTAGCTGTCAACTGCTAAATAATTAGCTAAAATTGTGGAAGCAGGCTCAAAAGACGGGGTTTGGCCTCGGGATCACGAATGCGGAAGCGCTTTTTTAATATTTGCTTTTCGCGTCGGACTCCTCCGTTTCCTCTTGCGGTACTTTGATATTCGAGTCCCCGGAGCAGCAGAGATGGCAGCGCGCTCTGCATCGCCACGGTTTACGTGGATAACGATCTGTCCTACACTGTAATGCACTAGTCCATTGCAACTTTTAAGGGGGCTCGAGTGCCTTTGTTGTTGTTGTTGTTGTAGCGAGGTGTAGCCCTGCCTAAATGTCAGACAGGGTTACCTCGAGTGTATTGCTCTTGGCCGGGTCGATATAAGAAAACGGCCCGGGGCGCTTCGGCACGATGGGTACAGCACAAGTACTGGTACCGTTCTCGTAGAACCGGCAATACAAGAAACTAGCCGTGTAGGCTATGTAGGTCATTTAGCGTTACCAAGGGTGCACCAACTGGGAGGCGACCTATTTTTTGGATCTCCGAGGCCAGTTCGTGAGACCGCTGCCACAGACGTTAAGAGATTGGTTTTCTTACCGGCGATTGATGAAAGTTATTAAAAAAGGATCCAATTATAAACATTGCCGTTTTATAAGCTTATTTCGTACATGTTTACTGCTACCCACAAGGTCATTTAGCGTTACCCAGGGTGCACCAACTGGGAGGCGACCTACTTTTACACCCTTATTCATGGTGAAGACCAGTTGTCTATCAGGCCCTACCGCATCCCCGACCAGAGTGACACTCCAGTCCTGTGTCGGGAGGAACGGATTCATTATCCGCAGCATAGTGAGAATTCTCTCAGGCTCTGCAGGGATGGTAGGAATCCATGCCCTTGCCCTTGGCCAAGCCGGAATGTCCTTCCAGTCGACGACCTCGATTTTTGCACCTTTGTAGACTTCACCCAGTCTTGCAGCTCCTGCCTTGTACAGTGCAACAGTTCATGCGTCGTCCCTGGTGCCAACCCGCATCCGTGACCGCCGCTGTACCACCCGGAGTCTTCAAATAAACGTCAATAAGAGCGTTAGTGAGTTCGTTCCGGACGTGTCGCCACTGGCCTTTGGGGATAGCCAAACGGTCGTTGCCTCGGTCAAGAATGCCTATAAGGATCCTGTCCTTAGTTACTTCGGGAAAGCTTGGTTTGCCCTTCCGGGGTGAGGTTTTAACTCCACGTCCGATATCTTGCATTTGAAAGGGCTTCCGTTTACCCTCTTTGGCACATAAGTGGTTTGGAAATCCGGTATCAAAGATTGCACCCTTCCACCGACTTCCTGGAACTCGGCGACAGCGTTTCCTGCGAGACTCCATCATATTTCTTCAGGGTCCTTGCGGCCAATCGTTTTTCCAAGTACGCAGAGCGGAGGGGAGATGTCTCCTGGGAGTCCAGACCCGTAGTTGCCATAGCGGTCGCTCCCTTTGCTGAAAGCTCAGGTGGAGCTTTTTTCTCCTTTGGATGTTGTTGTTGTTGTTGTAGCGAGGTGTAGCCCTGCCTAAATGTCAGACAGGGTCACCCCGAGTGTATTGCTCTTGGCCGGGTCGATATAGGAAAATGGCCCAGGTCGTTTCGGCACGATGGGTACAGCACAAGTACTGGTACCGTTCTCGTAGAACCGGCAATACAAGAAACTAGCCGTGTAGGCTATGTAGGTCATTTAGCGTTACCAAGGGTGCACCAACTGGGAGGCGACCTATTTTTTGGATCTCCGAGGCCAGTTCGTGAGACCGCTGCCACAGACGTTAAGAGATTGGTTTTCTTACCGGCGATTGATGAAAGTTATTAAAAAAGGATCCAATTATAAACATTGCCGTTTTATAAGCTTATTTCGTACATGTTTACTGCTACCCACAAAAAAGGCATGCTTTTTACCACGCTTTTATTAGGTTCACTTGTATGTTTGCTTGTTTGTTTGTTTGTTTGCTTGCTTGTTACAGTTAAATTTAAAATTAATTTAGTTTTCCTAATAATTTTAAAAAGTAAATGTTGAAAAGACAGATTTCCGGAAAAAAAATCCTGAAATTTTGCGAACGGCGTTCCTTTCTTTTCTACTACAATTTTCCTAAAGGGGAATTGTTTTACCCTTTTTTGCATCCTTGGTAAATTACTGCTACTAACTACTTAAAATTGCAGTGGTGTGTATTTTACTATATCATACTTAAATATGTCATTTTCGAAAAATGAGTCAATTAGGGCCTTTGTGAATTAAGGTAACGATATGCTTAGCGTTCAAGGTTCATTCTAGAAATCCATAAGCCCAAAAGTGTAAGTAGGTGTATAGGTTAGGTTCAAGTGGCTGCCGCAGAGGCACACCTAGGCCAGTACCAAAGGCCCGTTCTGATACCACCAACACTAGGAAAGTCAGTTCCGGGACCCAGCCATATGAAAATTCCTTGTGTTTCGGGATTCTCCACATGGCAAAATCCCGGACTGACACTCCTAAACCGATACCGTTACTCCTCCTCGAACCATTTAGATGACTTGATGAAGGCCATCAGGTCCTTTATATTCAGCTCCTCGACCTGGCGTAGGCTATCGAGGAAGGAAACTCCTAAAAAGCGCATTCTGTTGTTGTTGTAGCGAGGTGTAGCCCTGCCTAAATGTCAGACAGGGTCACCCCGAGTGTATTGCTCTTGGCCGGGTCGATATAAGAAAACGGCCCGGGTCGTTTCGGCACGATGGGTACAACACAAGTACTGGTACCGTTCTCGTAGAACCGGCAATACAAGAAACTAGCCGTATAGGCTATGTAAGTCATTTAGCGTTACCCAGGGTGCACCAACTGGGTGGCGACCTACTTTTACACCCCTAGCGCATTCTCGCGCCGCTTATAGCCGGGCAGTTGCAGATGAGGTGCTCCACCGTTTCCTCCTCCTCATCATCTTTGCAACTCCTTCTGCATCGTCGGTAGGGCACACCTAGCCTTTCTGCATGCCTACTAGAGCCCTGCATGACTCCATTCATGCATGAATGCACAGTGAATCATTATGAGTGCTACACTTGATTCACTTAACTCGCCGGCAATGAGTTCGTGTTGTGTGAGTGAGGTTTGTGTGAATCTGCATGAGTTATAGTCCCTTAACTGTGGTGTCAGCGTGCTGAGTAATCTCAGTAACTCAATGAAGTAACTCACACGCACTCATATGCAAGGGTTGTTACGCAATGAGACATGTTTGCCATTTCGTTTTGAAATGGATGGGTGGTGGCATTTAGTTATGAAACTTTGAATGTTTGTATGTATGTATGTTCATAGGTATACATTAGAGCGGGTCAAATTTGTTTCCATCAGAAGTATAGCAAACACGTAATGTGCAGATGATTCTAAGAAAAATTGCTGCAGACACCATAGCTCTTAGTCCGATTTCGACTCCCCCACTTTTGGAAAATAGATATTTTGTCATATGAATGTAGGGTTGGGAAAAAAATCTTCATAGCTTCTGATAGAGTTTTAGGAAAAATATCATATTGCGCTTACTTTAACGGTATTTTACATACATATCAGAATCTGTATTAATATCTATAATGTTTTTGAATTTTAGTAGATATATCAGGCTGAAATGATGAGAAATTGGCCCAAAATCAACTTTTAACTACTATATTATCATTTTTAACAAATTTTTTATGGAAAATTTGGTTTCTTTACATCTAAAATAAGTTTAGAACATTTCCAACAACTTTCATTCAAACATTTAAAAAAAAACTATATTTTCAAGTTACCCCGAAACGGGTTTGGGACCCGCCACGTAAAAAGCCTAATTCCAATGAAAATAAAAAGTACAAAGCCTCGGATGAGAACCCCCTTTAATGTTGACGACCCGGCAAAACGAATTATGGACTACGAGAAGGATATTAGGGCATGTACGTGGAATGTCCGGACCCTTTCTAGGGAGCGTACCGCTGCCCGACTGGTTGATGTCCTCGCGAACGCAAATGCTGACATCACCGCCCTGCAGGAAATGCGATGGACGGGGCAAGGAAAGACGACCATCGGTCTTTGTGACGTATACTACAGTGGCCAGACACGCGGCAAAGCGCGTGGTGTAGGATTTGTGGTGGGAAAGAGACTTCGCCGCCAAGTACTAGCGTTCACTCCTGTGGACGAGCGTCTCGCTGCGATCCGCATCAAGGCGAGGTTTTTCAACATAACGTTTATGTGCGCCTATGCGCCGAGTGAGGAGACGGACGACGCAGAGAAGGACTCCTTCTACGATAAACTTGAACAAGCCTATGATCGCTGCCCCCTGCATGATATCAAAATCGTGCTCGGCGACTTTAATGCCAAGGTGGGCAAGGAAGGAGTCTTTGGCCTACAGTTGGAAAATTCAGTCTCCACGATATAAGATCCCCCAACGGATCATGTCATGATCGACGGCAGACACAGCTCCACCGTTCTAGACGTGCGTACCCTACGCGGTCCCAATATCGACTCGGACCATTATCTTGTTGCAACCAAGATACGCACACGCCTCTGTGCAGCGAAGAAAGTACGCACAGTAACGGAAGGAAAGTTTGACGTCGAGAAGTTGCGCGTGACACAGACAGCTGATAATTTCTCCACTCGACTCTCACACCTGCTATCGGAGAGCAATCCTCGACCTAACGATGTAACCGAGCAATGGAAGCATATCTCTCACTCAACCCGCAGTGTATGGCAACAATATCGTGAGGCAAAGAAGGAAGAGAGACGCCTTTTCAGAAAAAAGAAAAGTGAGGCCGAAAGGCGTGAGTGTGAGGAGCTTGAGATGCTGGCTGACAGGAATGATGCCCGAAAATTCTATGAAAAGATCCGGCGGATGACGGAAGGTTTTAAGACCGGGGCAAGCTCCTGTAAGGACAATAATGGCGACCTGGTAACCGACGTACAAAGTGTACTTTAATTATGGAGGGAGCACTTCTCCTCACTGCTAAATTGCGAGGGAGACGTCGAACCCGATACCCCAATCCCTGACGATGGAAATGTCGTCCCACCACCTGACTATGATGAAGTGAGGATAGCTATATCCCGGCTCAAAAACAACAAAGCGCCTGGAAAAGACGGACTACCCGCCGAGCTGTTCAAACACGGAGGCGAAGAGCTGGTAAAAAGCATGCATCAGCTCTTATGCAGAATATGGTCAGACGAATACATGCCTCCGGATTGTAATTTAAGTGTGCTTTGCCCAATCCACAAGAAAGGCGATCCCGCTAACCGCACCAACTACCGCGGAATCAGTCTTCTTAATATCGCATATAAGGTTCTTTATAGCGTGTTGTGTGAAAGGCTGAAGCCCATCGTAGACAAACTGATTGGACCTTATCAGTGTGGCTTTAGACCTGGTAAGTCTACCATCGACCAGATTTTCACGATACGCCAAATCCTGGAGAAGACCCATGATAAAAGAATCGACACACACCATCTCTTTGTCGATTTCAAAGCCGCTTTTGACAGCGCAAAAAGGAGTTGCCTGTATGCCGCCATGTCTGAATTTGACTTCCCTGCAAAGCTTATACGGCTTTGCCAAATGACGTTGAGCAATACCAACAGCTCCGTCAGAATCGGGAAGGACCTCTCTGAGCCATTTGAAACCAAAAATGGACGTTTCTACGTACTGCCGGTTCTGCGAGAAAGGTACATGTGCTTGCGCAGTACCCTTCGTACCGAAACGACCCAGGTTGTATTTTTTTTTTTTTATATTACATATTACAGCCTGGCCAAGAGCAGTACACCCGAAGTGACCCTGTCTAACGTGTCACGATTCCTCCCCCTAAATTTGTCATCCTTGGAGCAGTCCCTTGCAGCAGGGCTGCTCCTTATTCTCTTGTTCCGGTCTGGCATTAGGCTAAACACTGGTCCAACAGAATGGTTCTGCTGTGTGTGCCGGAAGAAAATTTATACCAGACGTTCGCATTCAGTGCAATGCACATCTTGTAAAGGTTGGCTTCACAAGTCTAGTTGCTCCGGACTAGATCCAAAAACACACCGGCCTCTTAGTTTCTTTAAAACCTTCGTGGCGCCTTGCTGTTCACGTCCTAGAACGTCTCGTGGCTCGCGACGCTCCGGCGTAGCACTATCGCCTCCCCCTCGCAATATATATATTGCTCAGCAAGCATTGTGTGTTCCCAGTTGTAGCTCGCGCCCTAGTGCGCCAACACCTTATACAGCAGCTCAAAGCTACTTTGTACGTAGCACATCTACAGATGTAGTGAGCACTGCTGAGCTACAACCCCCGCCCCAAAATATTCCCCTCCCCTCTTCTTCTTCCGGTACCGGCACAAATGTGAATCAAGGCCATCAGCTCCTGGTCCCTCACACTATGTGCACTGTTTGTCGGCACAGAATATATGCGTCCAGAGTGCCATCGGTCAAGTGCAATACCTGCCTTAGCCAATGTCACCTGCGCATATGCTCAGGGCTCGCAAACAGAAATTTATGGACTGATGCGTATGTTGCGCCGTGTTGTCGAGCTGTGCAGCCCACATTGCCGACAAATTCTACCTCGTCTCCCAACGAGCGGAATTTGTCGCCTTCAGGACTGCGACGACGATCACGGACTAGCATATTACCTCCACGGCGAACGCATCAGTCCCTGACTCCCAGAGTGACCATTGCCTCTCCCCCGCATTTCAAAATAATGCAATTAAACTGCAACGGTATAACTGGCAAGATTGTGGAGATCACCAAGTTTATGCAGCAAAACTCCATCAAAATTGCTGCAATCTAGGAGACTAAACTTGGCACCCACTCGGATCTCAGAGCGAGTGGTGGCTACCAAATTCTCCGGCATGATCGTACGGACGGTGGGGGTGGTCTTGCGTTCATCATCCACCAAACCGTGCGGTATAGGGAATTTGCATTCAACACCGACCAAGAGGACATACCCCTAGAGCGACAGGGTATTGTCGTTTCAGCTGGAGGTGTTGATCTCGAGCTGATAAACATCTACATACCTCCCGTCACCTGTTGTCCCAGAAGTTATCGCCCTGATTTAAGCGATTTCCTACGGGGCGATAACCGTGTCATTATGGGCGATTTTAATGCACACCACGACATATGGCATTCACGCCATTCTGCTGACGGCAGAGGACGGGAAATAGCCGAGCAAATTGACGCTTCCACATTCTGCGCGGTGAACACGGACGCCCCCACGAGGATGGCAGTAAATTGCAGTAGCTCCCCGGACATAACAATTGTTAGTCCGGGTCTAATAAACTGCATAAACTGGTGCCCAATGGTGGCTTTGGCATCAGATCACCTGCCAATCGTCCTGTCCGTTGATCGTGCCCCGGGTTTTATCACCTCTGAGAGAAGATCCTACGTAAACTTCAGGAGGGCTGACTGGGTTGGCTTTACTGAGTTTACTGAGAGCTCCTTTGGTGCTCTTCCCATACCGACTGACGTACGCCAAGGTGAAAAGGAAATACGTAAGCTCATAAATAGAGCTGCAGCCCTTTTCATACCAGCTGGGAGAATACAAAATATACGGCCAAACTTCCCAACTGAAGCTGCAGCCCTGGCCAATGAACGTGACCTTATACGTAGCATCGATCCCGCAGACCCACAGATCAGTGGTCTCAACGCGGAAATCAGACGGCTCGTAGATGAACACAAACATGCCAAATGAGAGGAGCATCTGAGGTCTTGTAACCTCTCTACCGGTGTTGGAAAATTATGGTCCACAGTCAAATCCCTGTCAAATTCGACGGGCCCACCAAGAAACGTAGACATCACCTTTGGTGATAAGACGTTTAGTGACCCGAAGAAGAGTGCAACGGCCTTTTGCCGACAGTTTGTACCACACCCTGCACAGGACAGGGACAGACGTAGGATCTTCAGGCGTGTGCATAAACACAAAAACAATGCCCCCTTTTCCATCACCGCTACAGAGGTTCGAGAGGCCATCAGGAAAGCCAAAAACTCTAAAGCCATGGGCCCTGACGACATAGCCATGGTGCATTTAAAACACATCGGCGAAGAGAGAGTAAAATACCTCACTACCGTCTTCAATTTGTCCCTGGCCACTTCTGTCATACCTGAAAAATGGAAGCAGGCAGTCGTGGTCCCACTACTAAAGCCTGGCATGCCAGCTAACGTAGGGGAGTCTTATCTTCCGATATCGCTCCTCTCGCCAGTAGTGAAGACATTGGAGGCGGTATTACTTCCTCTTTACACATTAAAGTTGAGGTTAGCCGAGCACCAACATGGCTTTAGAAAAATACGGAGCACAACATCTGCTCTAAATGCCATTAACACTCAGATAACTGACGGACTCAACCAGAAAAGCCCTCATCACAGGACGGTTCTAGCTGCTCTTGACCTGTCTCAAGCTTTTGACACAGTAAATCGTGGACAACTGGTATCCGATTTGGCAGATTCATCGCTCCCCCCCTGTCTTAAGCGTTGGTCCGCCAACTATCTGAGTGGTCGTCAATCGTCTGTAGTTTTCAGAAACAAAAAATCAAAACCGAGAAAGATTAAACAAGGGGTACCACAGGGCGGTGTCCTTTCCCCGCTTTTGTTTAATCTTTATATTTCGAGGCTTTCTTCCCCACCAGATGGAGTCTCGATTGTTTCTTACGCAGACGATTGTACGATCCTAGCATCTGGCACTTCCGTTGATGAGCTGTGCTCCAGGATCAATGGTTATCTCCCATCTCTTGTTGAGTTTTTCACTGCTCGGAACCTGACACTGTCGCCAACGAAGTCCTCGGCGACACTATTCACGACTTGGACGGCGCAAGTTGGCATGGAGTTAGAAATCTACGTAGGCGATCAAAAATTACCTACTGTCTCCTACCCCAAAATCTTAGGGGTAACTTTCGACCCCATGCACAAATTCGCTGCTCATTCAACCGCAATTGTCTCTAAGCTACAAAGCCGCAACAAAATTCTCAAGTCGCTAGCCGGCAGCACTTGGGGTAAAGACAAAGAAACGTTGCTGGCAACCTATAAAGCAATTGGTCGGCCGATCCTGAATTACGCGTCGCCGATATGGTCGCCTGGGCTTGCTGAGGTTCATTGGAAAAGACTGCAGGCCTGCCAAAACACCGCACTCAGAACCGCCACGGGATGCGTCCTTATGTCTCCAGAACATCATTTACATCATGGGGTGGAAATGCTCCCAGTTTTGGAGCACAATGAAATGCTAAACGGGCAGTACCTGTTGAACTGTTGCAAACCACAACATCCCAACAGACTACTGCTTGAGTATGAGCCACCTCCTAGGACCGTAAGGGCGCATCTACGTGAGCATTTTGATGAGATCCGGCACCTCACACTTTCGCCGTTTGATCCAAAGGTGCATACGCAGGCCCTGAAGCACATCCATGACACGTCCGTTGCGTCCTATGTCTCGCTCTGTCCACTGAACGCCGTTTTGCACGCCAAACCACCTCGCGTTGCGGCTGAGGAATGTCATCTTCCTCGAGAGGCAAGGGTCACTCTGGCTCAATTACGCTCTGGATACTGTAGCAGGTTAAACTCCTACTTATCCAGACTAGACCCTGACGTGCCGAATGAATGTCCGCCATGCGGCTCGTCACCCCATAATACCAACCATTTATTTACCTGCTCTTCGGCGCCCACTCTTCTAACACCCATCTCCCTCTGGTCCAACCCTGTCGAAACTGCAAGTTTCCTAGGACTCCCGTTAGAAGAAATTGATGACAATTTAGGTTAAGGAAAAGTACACGCTGGGCAGGGCTACACTTTGTTACAACAACAACAACAACAAACGAGGCTTCAGACAGGGCGACTCCCTTTCGTGCGATTTCTTCAATCTAATGCTGGAGAAGATATGGTACAATCTTTTACAAGAGCGTGCAATTGCTGGCGTATGCCGATGATATTGATATCATTGGCCTTAACAACCGCGCCGTAAGCGCTGCCTTCTCTGGACTGGATAAGGAAGCGAAAAAAGTGGGTCTTGCCGTGAACAAGACGAAGTATTTGCTGTCATCAAAGAAAGAATCGGCGCACCTGCGCCTTGGCAGCCATGTCACTGTTGATAGTTACAAATTTGAAACTGTGAGGGACTTCATCTATTTGGGAACCAGTATCAACACTGGAAATAATATCAGTCTAGAAATCCAGCGGAGAATCACTCTTGCCAACAAGTGCTACTTTGGACTGAGTAGGCAATTGAGAAGTAAAGTCCTCTCTCGAAGAACAAAGATCACGCTCTATAAGTCTCTCATCATACCTGTCCTGATGTATGGCTCAGATTCATGGACAATGTCAAGAGAAGATGAGATGGCCCTTGGAGTATTTGAGAGAAAACTTCTCCGGAAGATTTATGGTCCTTCCCGTGATGCCAACGGCGAGTATCGAAGGAAATTTTACGATGAGCTGTACGAGCTCTACGCAGATCTGACCATAGTCCAGCGAATTAAAGCCCAAAGGCTCCGCTGGCTGGGCCATGTTATGCGAATGGACAAAGAAGCTCCAGCACAGAAGGTTTTCCTATCGTCGCCTGAATTCGGCAGCAGAGGAAGGGGGAGGCCTCGACTGAGATGGAAACAACAGGTGGAGGATGACTTGAACTCCCTTGGGGTTTCCAATCGGCGTCAGTTATCGCTAAAAAGGAATGACTGGCATGCTTTGATATGCAACGGCCAAAATCGCTTAGGCGGTTAAGCGCCAATAAATGATGATGATGATATTTTCAAGTAATAAGCAAAAAACACAATTTATATAATTTTAATGTAATTTATTTGAAACATTATTTTTACTTAGAATCGACAATTTTAATAGGTAATTTTCAAAATAAAAGTAATGTAATGTTGTTATTTTTTAAAATCTTTCTTGCTTTCCATCCGTGGTTCTTTTTCAGGACTTTCTGCTGTAACAGCCATTCCCTACAATATGGGTATCAACCGAAAGGGGAAGGCCCCAGGTTTCATTTGGACATCGATATATTTCGATAAATTTATCGATAACTGAGTTATCGGTCAAAATGTGGTTGCCGGGAAACCTTATAATTTCCCTACAATATGGGTAGCAAACGAAAGGGGAAGGCCCCAGGTTTCATTTGGACTTCGACATATTTCGATAAATTTATCGATAACTGAGTTATCGGTCAAAATATGATTGACCAAAAACCTTAAAATTTCCCTACAATATGGGTGTCAAACGAAAGGGGAAGGCCCCAGGTCTCATTTGAACATCGATATATTTCGATAAATTTATCGATAACTGAGTTATCGGTCAAAATGTGATTGCCCAAAAACCTTAATATTTCCTACAATATGGGTACCAAACGGAAGGGGAAACCCCAGGTTTCATTTGGACTTCGATATATTTCGATAAATTTATCGATAACTGAGTTATCGGTCAAAATGTGGTTGCCCGAAAACCTTATAATTTCCCTACAATATGGGTATCAAACGAAAGGGGAAGGCCCCAGGTTTCATTTGGACATCGATATATTTCGATAAATTTATCGATAACTGAGTTATCAGTCAAAATGTGGTTGCCCGAAAACCTTATAATTTTCCTACAATATGGGTATCAAACGAAAGGGGAAGGCCCCAGGTTTCATTTGGACATCGATATATTTCGATAAATTTATCGATAACTGAGTTATCGGTCAAAATGTGGTTGCCCGAAAACTTTAAAATTTCCCTACAATATGGGTATCAAACGAAAGGGGAAGGCCCCAGGTTTCATTTGGACTTCGATATTTTTCAATAAATTTATCGATAACTGAGTTATCAGTCAAAATGTGAATGCCCAAAAACCTTAACTTTTGCTACAATATGGGTACCAAACGGAAGGGGAAGGCCCCAGGTTTTATTTGGACATCGATATATTTCGATAAATTTATCGATAACTGAGTTATCGGTCAAAATGTGGTTGCCCGAAAACTTTAAAATTTCCCTACAATATGGGTATCAAACGAAAGGGGAAGGCCCCAGGTTTCATTTGGACTTCGATATTTTTCAATAAATTTATCGATAACTGAGTTATCACTCAAAATGTGAATGCCCAAAAACCTTAACTTTTGCTACAATATGGGTACCAAACGGAAGGGGAAGGTCCCAGGTTTCATTTGGACTCCGATATATTTCGATAAATTTAGCGATAACTGAATTATCGGTCATAATGTGAATGCTCAAAAACCTTTAAATTTCCTTACAATATGGGTATCAAACGAAAGAGGAAGGCCCCAGGTTTCATTTGGGCTTCAATATATTACGATAATCTTATCGATAACTGAGTAACCGGTCAAAATGTGATTGCGCAAAAACCTTTAAGCTTTTCTGCAATACGGGTATCAAACAAAAGATGAGGGCCCAATGTGATTGCCCAAAAACCGTAAAATTTCCCTACAATATGGGTATCAAACGAAAGGGGAGGTGCAGGTTTCGTTTGGACTTGTGTATATTTAAAAAAAATAAAACTCACGCTTTTAGAGAGTATTGAACTAAAAAGTGGAAAATAATTTTAAAACCCCTACACAGTAGTATTGTGGAAAAAGCGTCGTCCGCTTTGTGCCACAATTTTCGTATATCGAGCGCTCGACGCTTTTCCCACATAATGCTAGTTTTTTTACTACGCTTTCATTAGCTTTACTTGTACATACATTCATATGTATGTTTGCTTGCTTGTATGTAACTCTACTTCAGTCTACACGATAGTGGCATATGACTGTCACAAAAACCTTGAAATATGCCTTCAATATGGGTATCAAACGATAGGGGATTGCATTTGGACTTCGATATTTTTATCGATAACTAAGTTATCGGTCATAATGCCTACAATATGTGTATCAAACGCAAGTGGAAGCCCAGAGGTTTCGTTTTGACTGCGGTATACTTCGATATATTTATCGATTACTTCATAACACATTTAACTAAAAAGTAAAAAATAAAAATAGTTTAAAAAGCGAAAACACACGCTTTTAAAGAATATTGCAATAAAAAGTTAAAAAAAAAAAATTAAATAAAAAACGAAGATTATGGAATAAAGCGGACCACGCTTTTCCACAATACTACTGTGTAGGGGTTTTAAAATTATTTTCAACTTTTTCGTTGAATACTCTCTAAAAGCGTGAGTTTTAGTTTTTTTAAACTATATTTATTTATAGATAATATTTATTAATATATCGGCAAAAAGTTATAATAGCAATACAATACTGAAAATTATTGTTATGTAAAGAAACATACGTATACCCAGCCAGCAAAGTTTCCGTAAACGCATCTGGAAATGGAAAAAAATCTGGCAAAAACTGTATATTTTTCCGTTTTCATGCTCCATTTAAAGAACCTTTCCCGATCCTTTTTCCCAAGAAGTGTGCGAACGAAACGTATGTCTGTAAAAGTACAAAAAACTTTCCTAAAACCGACGCATTCTATCATGATTTTTTGTGTTTTTTTCACGTTTTCTGATACGTTTTCTGATGTTTTTGGAACAATTTTCTGAAGCTTTTGGGATAATTTTTTGATGTTTTTGGGATCACTGTTTTGTTCAGTATAATTTCCGAGCCGTTTTCGGATACGAAAAACGATGGAAAAATATACGATCGTTAACACGTACGTTGCTCTGCTGGCTGGCTATAGACGAAGACTTGTTAGAAGACATAATTTTGATATAAAATACATCATTTGGTTATTTAGTATTTAAGTTTATCAAAAGATCGTCTTCTAACAAGTCTTTGTCTATACTTGCCCTTAAGTCCGATAAAATAAATTTTAAAGTTGAAAATGCTCTTTCTAGCGACACTTGTGTGGCAGGAACCGCTAGTACAATCTCAGCAATTATTTTTAATTCTTTCTCTGAATATGTTTCCCAGAATTTTAAGACGTCTGAGTGTGGAGAAAGGCGTTTTATATTATTGAAGCAATTAATGACGTCCACTAAAGTTTTCCTATTTGGTAAAGTAAGACGATTCTTCATACATTATTTTTTTTTTGCATCTTTTCACGAATGAAACATTATCTTTTCTTTTTCCTTGAATAATCAAAGTTGCTGGCAACGCCATGGACTTTCAGTTTTGGTTTGTTTATGAGAAAACCAAAGTAGATAAAGGATGTTGGATGCATGACGAAAGGAAAAACTCTTTTCATCTTTACGCTGTCAAATGGCATGCAGTTGGCAGGAATTGAACGCATTTTGACAACAGCGCAAAAATGATAAAAGTGTTTTTCTTGCGTATGCTTCTACCTTTTAACTTTCTAAACTTGAATCTTAATCGAAATACCAGTGAGTGCAACTGTTACCACTTTTAGGAAAATTTATGTTTCAGACATATACTTAAGTTGAAACTCTTTAAAATTTATTCCAATTTTGAACCGAACCGAACCATTTTTTTTTGCGGTTTTCGGTTCGGTTCAGACATCTCCAAAAAAAATGGTTCGGTTCGTGGTTCGGTTCAAAGACTGAAAAATGGCTGTGGTTCGGTTCAAAAACCGGTTCGGTACTGAACCGGTTACCAGCCCTGGTTTTTTCGAAAAATACAAAACAAAGTTTAAAGAATTTATTTATAGACAAATATTAGAAGTTGAAAATTTTTTTTCTTGTTCTGGCCGACGTAGTCACCTGGGTGACCAAATCAGAAGCTATACAGATATGAATATATATATGCGTATATATAACAGCTGATAAGGTTACCAGATGCTGATAATGTTACAATATACTCAACAGCACTATTTCTGCAATATACTCAACTGCACTATTTATTTATAGCCAAATATTAGAAGTTGAAAATTTTTTTTCTTGTTCTGACCGACGTAGTCACCTGGGTGACCAAATCAGAAGCTATACAGATATGAATATATACATATATGCGAATATATAACAGCTGATAAGGTTACCAGATGCTGATAATGTTACAATATACTCAACTGCACTATTTCCGCATACTTGTTTTTACCTGTTGTTCATTTACATCTGACTTTGCATTTTATTAAATACAGTCACCCGGGTGACTGCGTTGGCCCAAATGAGTTATAAAAATCGTCGGCCGAACTAGGGTTAAACATATTGGAGGTGATCAGTGTCACTTCCGTTTCGAAGAGGCGTCACTTACGTTTGAAATTCCTCAAATTCGTTACAGGAATGAGGTTTTATTGGACCTACAATGAGCCACACGGTGTTTCAGTTAAAATTTTCAACAAATATTCCTTAATAAATCCCCTATGTATATTAAAAAATTCTAACGCGCGCACATATCGCTAATTTGCTGCAAAACCGGCATAAATCAAAAAACGTGATTTTTGAGTTAATGCTGCAGAATTGTTCGTTATATCGTTTATATATTCATGTTGAGTGAAAAATTCATATGAATACCTCTTATATGCTCTGCTTGAGAATAGAATATATTCCTATTTTCTTGTTTTGGAGACAGTTGAAAACTTTAAACGCCTCTCCTGGAAAATAAATTTTTTGACTTATGCCGGTCTTGCAGTAAACAGCGATATATCTTATAACTTAATAGGAGCTAAACTTGTATATTTGTATATGCGGACTATCTCGGAAACCGCTTGACCGATTTGGATACATTTTTGAATATAGATAGTATGATTGATTCTAAGACTATCCACTTGAGGGTTGCCATCTGGGGCGGTTTACACGGTTGCGACCTATCTCAATTTTTATGAGTATCAAATGAAAGGTATTTCCAGCGACATGCCAACAAAAATATTTTCAAGGTGTTGCCACCTTACCGCAGTATATTTGTATATCCGGACTATCTCGGGAACCGCTTGACCGATTTGGATGAAATTTGGCATATAGATAGTATGATTGATTCTAAGACTATCCACATGGGAGTTGCCACTTGGGGGGTGTACAGGGTTGCCACCTAGCTCAATTTTTTTAAATTATGGAGTTACATATGCTGGCGGCCGCCGTGGTGTAGCGGTTAAGTGTTCGGCCTTCTACACCAAGTCGTGGCGGTTCGATGCCCGGCAAAAGTAACATCAAAAATTATTTAGAAAAAGAATTTTTCTAAACGGGGTCGCCCCTCGGCAGTAGTTTGGCAAACTCTCCGGGTGTATTTCTGCCATGAGAAGCTTCTCAGCAAAAAAAGGTTATGATAACCTGTTGGTATATCGCCGCCATTAGTTTTTTTTTTTTTTTTTTTTTTTTTTATATGCCAATATGGGTATCAAATGAACGGTATTTTGGCCGGCATACCAACTAAAGTATTTTCAAGTAGGGTAGCCGCCCAGGGTTAATATTTTACCGTATTGTATATTTTTGGGATCATATTTGGATTATTTTAGGATCATTTTGACATCATTTAGGGGTCACTTTGGGATAATTTTGGGGCTATTTTGAGATCATTTTGGGTTCAATTTTGGGACCATTTTCGGTTCATTTTGAAATCATTTTGGTATTTTTTGAGGTCATTTTTGGGAACATTTGAGGGTCTTTTTGGGGTCGTTTTAGGATTATTTTAAGGGTGTTTATGGGGTAATTTGGGAATCATTTTGGGATCATTTTAAGGTTATTTTGGGGTCATTTTGGGATAATTTTTGGGTCGTTTTGGGTTCAATTTCGGATCATTTTAGGAACATTTAAGGGTCTTTTTGGGGTCATTTTAGGATTATTTTGGAATTATTTTAGGGTAATTTTGGTATAATTTTGGTTAAGTAAAGTTAGCGCTAAATTGATAACACCGAACAAGCTCGGTCACCCAGGTACTATTTTTTTATACTGTATATTTTTATCTCTCCATATTTTCAATCACAAATATAATACGTATGTCACTTGTGATATCTCTTAACCCCGAGAGGGCTTATTTTCGCTACTGCTTCTGTATCATATTGGATATTTTCTGTTTTTTGACTTGTATATCTTCACACGTACACTATCCATCATTATGCTTTGACCGTATGTTTTCATTATAGCTGCAGAAATACTTTTTCCTACAATTGGTAAAAATGTAGACTATGCTTCTTGGCGTCACTTACGTTTCACTTTTTAAATGGCAATAATTATACATAAATGTGGAAAGTAAATAAAAAAGAAGATTTAATATATAAGCTTATTTGAAAGATCGGTTTTGGAATTAAGATAAATTGTCTATGTTTTGGCGTCACCTACGTTTCATTTTGCTATTTTAATTTTTAGTAAGAAATTATATGTATTACAGCTAAGCACCAATTAAACTTGGCTCGAGTTCACTTATTTAACATTTCTTACACTGCTAAATGGGATAAACTCTAGTATCTAACTTTAAAATTATGGAAACTATAGAAAAAGAAAATGGTGCTGTTTAATTTAAACAGGGTTACCAACATTTTTAATTTAAAAAGTTTATATTTCTGAGAAGTTTGGTTTACCCCCTTATCAATAGCGGTATTTTGGAAGCTCTACATCAAAGTCATATTTCCCCATTTTCAAATCTTTTTTCTAGGATTTGCCCATATGTTGCATTAATCTACGTTTTATTAATTGTGTTTAAATGTATTTTATAGAAATGGGTTCCAACATATGGCTACAAACGCGCGGACGCTGAAAAGGAGAAGGAGTGGGTTTTGGAAGTACCTAAGAATGTAGATCCCAATGAGGACTTGTTTCAGAAAAAGAAAGATTTACGTAATGAAAAAGTGGCTAAGAATGAAATTCAAAGAATGAAAAACATCGTGCGAGCCAAGAAGGTGGATGTCCCACGAAGTGGATATCTCGGCCCAGAAGTGGCGTCTTCAGGACAGTTGCTTACTGCAGTCACTGTCGCCAAATCATCTACAGCTTCGGTAGGAAAATTCCAAGACAAATTACCTAAAGAGAGAGAGGCTCGCGGAATTGGCGTGAAAGAGTTGATACCAGGTGCAAAACGTAAAGCTTCGCATCTCAGTGCACAACCTGAAAAGGAAGTCAATTTGGATTTAATTAAGAGTGTGCTGAACAAGAAGCCAAAGTTTGATATAGAAAAAGCGATTTCTTTACAAAAGAATGAAGATAAACTTGAGTAAATTTAGCACCCACCCTAGGAAGTAAACCTAAAATAATATATTCTTTTGATTTATTTCAGACGTGAAGCTAATCCAACAGTTAATAAAAAAGCCAAGAAAGGAAAAGGAGGCAAGAAGGGTAAACATGGTGGCAAGGGTGGCAAAAAACCTAAAGGTAGTAGAGGACAGAGGGCTCCTGGAAAGAAAGTAGCCGTTGGTAGGAAGAGGCGATAAATATTGTAATAATATGTGTACATACAAAAAAGGATTTTTAAGTTAAGTAAATATAAGTTACTATCAAAGAATAATAAATAAACATTTTAAAATATTTATTTGTAAGACATAACATACACTGCTTTTTATTAACGGGGCACCGTGTTGGGATGCTAAGTCTACATTTACATTAGCACAGTGAAACTGGCATCGTTTATTTGAAGTAGAGCGCAATTTTGTTTTTGCTTTGATCTTAATAAGACTTATTACTTTGACCTTAAATCATAACAGTTCACTTACAAAATACCATACAAATCGGTATACAATCTCCACTAAAAACAAGGTCATAAAATCAATATGAGTTTTATTAAAATCATAAATCTATTAATCTATATAAGTTGCACGGCTACGATATTATGTGACCCGATTTATATTTGAATTACTTGTTATTATGTATGAATATGTCGTACTTTATTAAAAATGTGTTCGATATGAATACGGATAACTAATATCACAAGCGTATGGACTCAATTAACTTCATGAACGATGTTTAGGAATTAAATTAAGAAACTTATCAACTAGATAACACTAATTATGTAGTCGCATTTAAAGTTTTGATGAGTAGCGCGAATTAACTGATCTCCTTAATATACTTGATCGCAGTTCAGCGCGTGTGGACGATCGAAGTGACGCGCCGGTTTGTGTTGAACGGACAAAGTTTGATGGTCGTACCTCTAAATCTGATGATTCATCCACTCTCTTTGTTAAACACGGGAAATCCCAAATGCTCTGGCCTCGTCCAAATTCCTCACCGTCGGTTAGTGTTTGTGGAAGATCATGATTAAGCGTCTCTGGCAGTAGCAAAGCAAGTAGGCCGCCAACAATTCCTAGCACACCCAAAATAATTAGCGGCAACACTGGTGATACTTTTTCTAAATAAACAACAAACGGAGCTATAATACTCGCTACGTATCCCATTATATGAATGAACGCGACACCTTGGGCGCGCACCACAGTTGGTAGAATTTCAGCTGCATATTGTAAGCCAATATTATATGAAATATTAACAAAGAAGCGACCCATTATTGCCAAAGCGGCAAAGTAAAGTCCAGGTGGGGACAGTGTTGCGAGCAAACTGAATATGCCACTGGCAATCATAGAGCCACATGCCAACCAACGGCGACCCCATTTGTCTAGAATAAGTGTTAGAATCGTATCTGCTGGAAACTCTGTAAAGCAAGCTACTGTAAACGTGATAAATACATTCACTCCCAAAGAGCTCACATTTCGTACATGACCGTCAAACACCAATGAAATTGCCATCCAAATTACAATTAAAAGAAGAGTTGTTCTTCTCAATCGAGGCGTTTTGAAGAGATCAATAATTGAATAATTATTATTTTTATTCTCTTCCTGTTTAATTTTCAAACAACTGGCACTGAAGATTTGATAGGTTCCCGTGGGCACATGCTTCTTATTAACTTTTTCAAGTCTCTTCAATATTGATATAGCCTTATCCACTTTGCCTTGTGATACGAGCCATCTGCAGATAAATATTTAAATTTTGAATTTTAGAATCTGCAGTATCTATTAAATGAAATATTCTTCAACAACACCTACCTTGCCGATTCTGGTATTACGAATGGGGTTAGCACCACCAAAATAAGAGGAGCAGATGTGACGATTGCGAATAATTTCCAGTTTGCAATAAAATACGCAATCCATGGTAATGCACACGCTGCTGCCGTAAAAAATAACGCTATCGACATATTGGCAACAAATGTGCGATATTGTGGGCCAACATATTCGAGTACTGGAATTATAACAATTTTAAAATACGTATCATGAAAAAGCTATAGTTTTTATTCCATAATACCTATTATGGTTATATAATAAATACATATACCTATCGACGGACAACGGAGCCAAGCGTGCACAAAATTAAAAAAAAGGCGTGAGTACCAAGTACTCGTGAGGTTTGATGTGTAAACATGTGTATTCTGCATGAAACTTCATTTAATAAATGACTCGCCTATGAGTCCTTTTTGGACTCATCAATGAGTCATTTTTGACCTATCAATGATTCATTTTGGACTCATCAATGAGTCATTTACGACTCATCATTGTGTCATTTATGACTATTCCACGGGTTAGAATATGCCCAAGGTAGGCATACCGGTCGTAAGAGGCGACTAATATGCACATAGGTAATTGACGTGCTACTCGATGGTTGATCTACGGATATGATGCCTCTCACCTCTCATTACCCATCTTCTCCTTCCTCACGGATGGAGGGATGCCATGACCTAGAAGGTTCCACTGGTCATACCAAATCGCTACCACGACAGTCGGGCAGTACCGCAAGGGAGTACCGCAGCGTACCGGGGTCATATCCGGCCAAGGACTGTCAGCTTCGGCATCACTCCCCAAAACCTTCGGGGAGTGTTTTGCTGTTAACAACAACAACAACAACAAACGTTGGTAACGTACAAGGCAATTGGTCGGTGGTTCATTGGAGTCAGCTGCAGGCCTGCCAAAACACCGCACTCAGAACCGCTACTGGGTGCGTTCTTATGTCTCGCATAACTCATATTGACCATGAGGCGGAAATGCACCCTATTAGGGAGCACAATGAAATACTAAACAAGCAGTACCTACTGAATTGCTGTAAACCACAGCACCAACATAGGCCACTGTTTGAGCTAACTCCGCCTCCTAGGACCGTAAGGACGCATCTACGTAAACATTTTGATGAGATCCGGCACTTTATAACAACGCCGTTTGATCCAGAGGTGCACAAGCAGGCCTTGGGGCATATCCATAAAATGTCTGTTGGCCACCAGGCCGCGCTCTGTCCAGTGAATGCTGTTTTGCATGCCTCAACACCACGCATTTCTGCAGAGGAGCGCCATCTTCCTCGAGAGACAAGGGTCACTCTGGCTCAATTACGCTCTGGATATTGTAGCAGATTAAACTCCTACATATCCAGGCTGAACTCTGATGTGCCGAATGTATGTCCGGCATGCGGCTCGTGATCCCATAATACCAACCACTTATTCACTTACTCTACGGAGCCCACTCTTCTAACACCCATCTCCCTTTAGTCAAACCCTATTGAAATTGCTAGTTTTCTTGGAATCCTGTTAAAAGATATTGATGATAATATAGGCTAAGGAAAAAAAAGTTGGGCAGGACTACACCTCGTTACAACAACAGCAATATACCCTGCCTACAACTAAAATATACCTTGCCTACCCTGCCTACAACTACAATATACCCTGCCTACACTGCTTACAACTACAATATACCCTGGCATACCTAAGCGCTCTTTATCCCGAAGAACCTGCTTGGTCGTGCCCTGCCTCGCAAGTTCGTCTGCCCTACAATTTCCCTCAATGTCCCTGTGTAAGAGTAGACCGCCTCCCCGTTGGTGCACCCTGGGTAACGCTAAATGACCTACATGGCCTACACGGCTAGTTTCTTGTATTACCGGTTCTACGAGAACGTACCAGTATTTGTGCTGTACCCATCGTGCCGAAACGACCCGGGCCATTTTCTTATATCGACCCGGCCAAGAGCAATACACTCGGGGTGGCCCTGTCTGACATTTAGGCAGGGCTACACCTCGTTACAACAACAACAATATACCCTGCCTACACTGCTTGCAACTACAATATACCCTGCCTACACTGCCTACAACTACAATATACCCTGCCTACACTGCCTACAACTACAAGGTCCCCAATGTACAGTCACTTCTCAGAGCAGAAAACCTAGGACATCGCCATGGATCTCTGCGCAGTGGAACCACCCGGGATTTTACCTCGGCCAAGGACTGTCACTTTCAATGTAACCCTGTTTAGTATGTTTTGTCCCATTCCGAAACTATCATCCTCCCCCCTTGCAGCAGGACTGCAAGATATTCTATTGTTACGGGCGGGCGTTGAGCCGAACCCCGGACCAAAAGAATGGATATGCAGTGTCTGTTCCAAAAAGATATATATTAAACGGTCGCATTCTTTGCAATGCTTCTCGTGTAAGAGATGGCTCCATAAATCTGGATGTTCAGGGCTTAACCTTAACATCCACAGACCCCGTACTTTCTTTAGTACTTTCGTGGCGCCTTGTTGTTTGCGCCCTCGGGCGTCCCGTGGTAAGCGCCGTTCAAGCGCACCCCTACTGCCGCTTTCTAGTAGCAATAATAATAATAATAATAATAATGTTTTAACGACTAGCAGCACTTCTGCTATACCCGCCACACAAATTCCAGACTGTTGCTCGTGCCTTATGGCGTCAACATCACGCGCAGCAGCTCAACACTCTCGCTCCCACCGGAGCAGTTTAGACATGAGTAACTCCGAGCACCAGTCTCTCACTGTTTCTACATCACACCCCCCTCCCGTTTAAATTCTCACGTGAGTCAGGATCACCATCTTCTCTTAACCTAAATTGTCATCAATATCTTCTAACGGGAGTCCAAGGAAACTAGCAGTTTCAATAGGGTTGGACCAAAGAGAGATGGGTGTTAGAAGAGTGGGCTCAAATGAGCAAGAAAATAAGTGATTGGTATTGTGGGGGGACGAGCCGCATGCCGGACATACATTCGGCACATCAGGGTTCAGTCTAGATATGTAGGAGTTTAACCTACTACAATATCCAGAGCGTAATTGAGCCAGAGTGACCCTTGTCTCTCGAGGAAGATGACGCTCCTCTTCAGAAATAACAGGTGTTGCGGCATGTAAGACATTGTTTAGCGGACAGAGCGCAGAGTAATGGCCAACAGACGTTGTATGGATATGCCCCAAAGCCTGTTTATGCACCTGGAGATCAAACGGCGTTGTTATATAGTGACGGATCTCATCAAAATGTTTACGTAGATGCGACCTTATGGTCCTAGGAGGCGGAATGAGTTCAAGCAGTTGTCTACCGGGATGCTGTGGTTTACAGCAATTCAGTAGGTACTGCTTGTTTAGCATTTCATTATGCTCCCTAACTGGAAGCATTTCCACCTCATTATGTATATGAAATATAGGTGACATAAGGACGCACCCCGTAGCGGTTCTGAGCGCGGTGTTTTGACAGGCCTGAAGCTGATTCCAGTGAACGTCTGCAAGCCCCGGCGACCATATGGGCGACGCATAGTTCAGGATCGGCCGACCAATTGCCTTGTACGTTTCCAACAACGTTTCTTTGTCTTTACCCCAAGTACTGCCGGCTAGTGACTTGAGGATTTTGTTGCGGCTCTGTAATTTTGAGACAATTGCAGCTGAATGGGCAGCGAAAGTGTGCATGGTGTCAAAAGTCACTCCTAAGATTTTTGGGTGAGCGACAGTAGGTATTTTATGATCACCTACATAAATTTCTAGTTCCATGCCAACCTGCGCTGTCCACGTCGTGAATAAGGTCGCCGAAGACTTTTTTGGCGACAATGTCAAGGTTCGGGCAGTGAAGAACTCGACTAGAGAGGGGAGAGCACAGCTCATCAACGGAAGTACCAGTTGCCAATATCGTGCAATCGTCTGCGTAAGAAACAATCGTAACTTCTTCTGGTGGAGGAGGAAGCTTCGAAATATAGAAGTTAAACAATAACGGGTAGAGGACACCACCCTGTGGTACCCCTTGTTTTATCTTCCTGGCTTTAGATTTTTTGTTTCTGAATACAACAGACGACCGATGACCACTGAGATAATTGGCGGTCCAACGCTTTAGACAGGGGGGGAGTGACGAGTCTTCCAAATCAGCTACAAGTTGCCCATGATTTACTGTATCAAAAGCGTGACTCAGATCGAGTGCAACTAGAACCGTCCTGTCATTAGGTCTGTTTTGATTTAGACCGTCAGTTATCTGAGTGTTTATGACATTTAGAGCAGATGTTGTGCTCCTGCCTTTCCTGAAGCCATGTTGGTGCTCGGCTAACATCAAGTGTGATGTGTAGAGCGGGAGTAGGGCCGCTTCAAGTGTGTTTACTACTGGCGAGAGGAGTGATATCGGACGATATGACTCCCCAACGTTAGCTGGCTTGCCAGGCTTTAGTAGTGGGATCACAGTTGCCTGCTTCCATTTGTCGGGTATGACAGCTGTGATCAAAGACAGGTTGAAGACGGCAGTTAAATATTTGACTCCCGCTGGGCCGATATGCTTGAGATGCACCATGGCTATGCCATCAGGGCCGATGGCTTTGGAATTTTTGGCCTTCCGGATGGCCTCTTGAACCTCTGTAGCGGTGATGGGAACGGGGGCACAGTTTTTGTGTTTATGCGCGCGCCTGAAGATTCCACGTCTTGTCCTATCTTACAAAAAGCCTGCGCACATTTCCTGGGGTCATTTAATGTCTTGTCACCAAAGGTGATGTCGACATTTTTTGGTGGACCCGAAGGATTCGACAAGGACTTGACGGTGGACCATAATTTCCCAACACCGGTAGAGAGGTTACAAGGTGCTCCTCCCATTTGGTTTGTTTGTGTACGTTAACCAGCCGCCTGATTTCCACGTTGAGATCACCGATCTGTGGGTCAGAGGGATCGATGTTGCGTATGAGGTCACGTTCATTGGCCAAGGCTGCGGCCTTAGCTGGGAAGTTAGGCCTGATATTTTCTATTCTACCAGCTGGTATAAAACGGGCTGTAGCCTTTTTAATGACCTCACGTATGTTACGCTCGCCGACGGGTACATCAGTGGGAATGGGAAGATCACCAAAGGAGCTCTCCGTGAATTCCAAAAAGCAGACCCAATTAGCCTTTTTGAAATTCACGTATGTTCTTTTCTCCGACGTTATGAAATCCGTGGCACGATCGACGGACAGGATGATAGGCAGGTGGTCGGATGACAAGGCCACCATAGGTTGCCAGTTTATGCTGTTAATTAACCCCGGGCTAACAATAGTTAAGTCTGGGGAGCTACTGCAGTTAACAGCCATCCTTGTTGGGGTGTCTCCGTTCACAGTACAGAAAGAGAAGTGTCAATTTGCTCTGCTAATTCCCGTCCTCTGCCGTCCACAGAAAGGTGTGAATGCCACATATCATGGTGGGCATTAAAATCGCCAATGATGATACGGTTATCGCCACTAAGAAACGCCCTAAGGTCAGGACGATAACTTCTGGGGCAGCAGGTGACGGGAGGAATGTATATATTGATTAGCTCGAGATCAACACCACTGTTATACGTTGGACTTGTAGTTCATGACTGTTTTATTGTATTTCATTTCTCTTCATCTATGTTACAGGTTATTGTTACAGGGATGTATTTTATAGTACTTAGACATTAACATAACATCTTCCTTTCATAAAACGTTGTAAAGTTAAATTAAAGCCTTGTGAACTAAAGGCATGTATACGTAAGCATGTGATATACAAAATTGATATAAGAATGTATTACATGAAATATTTTTTTTTTTTTTTTTTTTTTCATTGCTTAAAAATTAAATGTATGATGTATTGATATAAAAAAAAATGTATTACATGTATGTTTTCTATAGATGTATGTACATGAAGTATTTTTTTTTTTTTTTTTTTTTTTTTTTTTTTTTTAAAATTAAATGTATGATGTATTGATATAAAAAAAAAATGTATTACATGTATGTTTTCTATAGATGTTTAAATTAAATATATTATATTTTAAATTTTCAATCTTTGTATTCCAGTCTATCAGGGGCAACTATTTTCCTACCACTTCTTGACCTTGTTATCTCCTCATCCTTTTTTGGGGTATCAATTTTCCTAGTTCTATTTTCGCTACTTTCCTCACTGCTCATTCTCTTGGTTTTTTCACTACTATTCATTCCACTTTTATTTTTCCCACTACTATTTTCGCTATTTTCCTCACTACTATTTTCCTTATTCTTCTCACTACTATTTTCCTTATTCTTCTCACTACTATTTTCTCCTTCCTCCTCGTTTCCTATGATTTCACTCGTAGATCTAGGTTTTAAAATATGTTGTCTATTTCGCCTGTATGTGGAGCCTTGCTCATCTTCAATAATATAGGATCTGGGTTCCTGGCAAATTTCAATAATTGTTCCCGGACGCCAAACAGAATCCGGACTTTTCTTAAAAAATATATCCGTTCCTACTTCAACCGGTTCAAGACGTTTTGAGTTTCTATTATACAGTTCTGCTGATTTTTTGTTTTGCTTTAACATTGATTTTTTGTAGTTATCGACCTTCGCAGTGTCCGACTCTAAATTTGAGGAAACAGACGGCACTTTTGTTCTTAATTTTCTTGACATTAAAAGTTCTGCTGGGCTAGGAGCATTATTTTTTGATGCTGTTCGATAATGCAGCAGTGCTGTATAATAGTCAACTCCTAACTCTTGGCATTTTTTCAGCATACGTTTAACTGTTTGTATAGATCTTTCAGCAAGACCGTTTGACCTAGGCAGATATGGGCTTGAAGAATGATGCTCAATGCACCACTCTTTGCAAAAATTCCCAAATTCTTTTGAACTGAATGGAGGACCATTATCGGAAATTAAAATGGTCGGAATTCCATTTCTCGCAAATATACTTTTTAGCTTTGTGACTACTGACATATTAGAGCAACCCGAGCTGAGCCACTCTATTTCTATATATTTCGAGAAATAATCGACTACTAGAAGAAAATACTTTTTATTAAATTCGAACAAATCGATTCCCACTTTGTACCATGGAATTGAAAAGACTTCATGACTAAGCAAATCTTCTTTTGGATTTGAGTTTCTGTATTTGGTGCAAGTTTCACAACTTGACACAACATTGTATATATCATTATTAATATTTGGCCAAAATACTGTATCTTTGGCAAGATTTTGACAACTTTGAATGCCAGTATGGCCTTCATGTAAACGTTTTAATATTTTTTTTTTTTTTTTTTTTTTTTTGTTTTTTATTTTTTTTTAATTTTTTTTTTTTTATCTTCAATGACCGTATACATATTGGTGAAAACGCGTACATCCAAAAAGTATAGCAAATAGTTCTTTCTCTATTTGGGCATAACTTGCCTGACAAGTCGTTAATGAAGCCGATGCATAAGCTATTGGATTTTTACCATGTCTTATAACTGCACCCATTGCAAACTTTGATGCATCAGTAGACAAAATTAATTGTTTGTTGGGATCATAATACGTTAGAACAGGAGCGTTCGAAATTACTTTTTTCAAGTTATTGAATTCTACATCGTGAACATTGTACCAATGCCACAAAGTTTCCTTTTTCAGCAAGTCCCTCAAATGTTTGTTTTTGGCGGATAAATTATCTATGAAAGACCCTAAGTAATTTACCATCCCAAGAAAGCGTTGAAGCTCTTTCACATTGGTTGGAACTGGCATATCAATAATCGATTTGATTTTTCTGTCGTCTGGTCTTACACCATTTTCACAAAAAATATGGCCTACAAATCTCACTTCACTTTTTAATATGTTAGACTTAGCTTTATTGAAGCGAATACCTACGCTTTAGCCCTGTCTAGGACTTTCGATAAAATTTCATTGTGCTGCTCTACATTAGGCGCATGAATTAAAAAATCATCCATATATATTATAAGACCCCTTATATCACTAAATAGGCGCACCATCTCCGCGTGAAAAATTTCTGGAGCAGCGTTTATACCAAATGGTAATCGTAAAAATTTATATCTGCCGAAAGGTGTACTAAATGTACAGAGTTTAGATGATTCTTCATCCAAAGGAATCATCCAGAAACCCGAATTAGCATCCAGAGTGCTAAAAATTTTCGATTCGCTCATTTGCGACTTGCATTCATCTAAGTTCGGAAAAGAAAAACGCGGCCTTAGTACCACTTTATTAAGGTTTCGGGGATCTAGACAAAGACGCAGACTACCATTTGATTTTGTAACCAACACTATGGAATTGACCCACTCTGTTGGTTCTTGTACTTCCTCAATAACATTTAAGTTTTTCATACGATTTAGTTCTACTTTTAGTGGCTCTAACAAACTAAACGGTATGCGCCGTGGCGGATCGATTTGGGGCTGACTATTTTCTTTTAATTCAAGGTGACACTTATTTTTCAACTGACCTAAGCCGCTGAACACATCTGAATATGTTTTCAAAATATTCTCACATTCACATTTTATTGACTTTACAATGTTTACCAAATTCATATTTACTGCCAAATCTAAACCAATAATGCTTCTGCAGTTCATCTCAAGGACATAAAATTTGGCTGAATAAGTAACGCTATTGTATTTCAAATTTATATTAACATACCCTAGTACTTTTAGTTTTTCGCCGCTAAATGTAATTATATTATTAAAAACATTATTATTAATATGAGATATCTTCAATGTTCTTAACGTTTTTACCGACATTAAATTTGCTTGCGAGCCTGTGTCTACTTGACAGTTGACTTTATGCCCATTTACATCCACATTTACGTTCCACTCTTTTGTTTCTCCGTTTTTGCTTGTTTTCTGCAGTAGACCAATAAATAAGTCGTCGTAGTCGTTGTGTTCTTCTTCATGTTCCTCGTTTATTGTTTTTACAAATTTGTTCTTCTCTTTTTGTTGCGTTTGTTTGTTGTTTTTGCACATTTTAGCAAAATGATTTCTTTTCTTGCAAATGTGACAAATAGCACCTTCGGCTGGACATTTGAAACGATGGATTTCGCCACATTTTGTGCATCGATCACGCGATGTTTGTTGTTGTTTCTTTTGTTGCTGTGTGCCCGACGGCTTTGTAAATGACTTGCTTTTTCGTTTAATTGCTGCTACCATGTCGTCATTGGTATTTGCTGTTGTTGTTGTTGTTTGCGTTGCTGCTGCATTTTCTTTCGCCATCTCCATACTTCTGGCAATTTCGAAAGCTTTTTGCCATTTGACTTCACCTTCACTCAAAAGACGTTCTTTTATGTTTTTGTAATTTGGTGATAAACCGCAAATAAATATGTCTTTTACAAGACCTTCCCGCAAAGTACCAAATTCACATGTCACGCTTAAATTTTGTAGCGCTGTTGCATATTGACTTAGCGTTTCAGTAGGTGTTTGCCGTCTCACAAAAAAGTTGTACCGTTCAATTGCCACGTTGGTCTTTGGAATAAAATAATCATTGAACTTTTGCCAGAGGTCGTCGTACTTCACGCTCTCTATATCCACATTAAACGAATTGAAAATTTCGAAGCAGTCTGTACCCAAGTGGTGTAACAAAATCGCTGCTTTTCGTTTATCCGACTGTTCTTCCAAATTTGATGCTAAGAGGAAGACTTTGAATTGGTTACTCCAATTTTTCCATTCTTGCGACAAATTAATGGCTTTTGTGTTTAAAGGTGGCACATTTGCGGCCATAGAAATTATTTGCTTTTCAGACATGACTACATTTTTATTTTCGTTATTTTCAGTCGACATTTTCTTTTTCTTTTCACACACGACCTGACACCATGTTATACGTTGGACTTGTAGTTCATGACTGTTTTATTGTATTTCATTTCTCTTCATCTATGTTACAGGTTATTGTTACAGGGATGTATTTTATAGTACTTAGACATTAACATAACATCTTCCTTTCATAACAACCACCAGCTTGTATAACTATACCCTGACACTCTAAGGGTAAGTCTCTTTGGTCAGTGTTGATATCAAATTCCCTATACTGCACCGTATGGTGAACAAGGAACGCGAGACCACCTCCGCCGTCTGTGCGGTCATGCCGGAGAACGTGGTAGCCTCCACTCGCTCGGAGATTCGAGTGGGGACCATGTTTTGTCTCCTGGATTGCAGCAATTTTGATTTTATGTAGCTGCATAAATGTGGTTATCTCCGCTATCTGCCGGTCAAGCCGTTGCAGTTAAATTGCAACAATTTAAATTGCGAAGGAGAGGCAATGGCCACTCTGGGAGTTAAAGACTGATGTGTACGCCTAGATGGTGGTAGGCTAGGTCGCGATATTGATCTCCGTTGCTGTCCTGAAGCCGGCGAATGTCGTTCATTATTAGATGAGTGTACATCCGTCGGCGTTGAGGGCTGCACAACTCGACAGCAAGGCGCGACAAACACATCAGTCCAGAGATTTCTGTTTGCGAGCCCAGAACATATGCGTAGGTGACATCGGCCTAGGCAGGAATTGCACTTGACCGATGCCACAGACATATATCCTATGCCGACATACAGTGCACGAAGAGATGTTGATGGCCTTGACTTGGATTCGTGCTAATGCCGGAAGAAGTTAGTAAGGGGTTCAGAGACGGGGGGTGAAGCTCGGTAGTGCTAAAAGCATCAACTGATGTGTTACGAAGAAAGTAGCCATGAGTGGATGCTTGTGAAGTTGACGCACTAGGAAGCGAGCTACAGCCGGAAACACACATATTCTGCTGGGCAATATAAGTATTGCAGGTCGTGGAGACTAGATTTATGGAAGGCGATAATGCAACATTAGAACGTCGCTTGCCTCGAGACGTCCTACACTGAACCAAATACGTACATGTTTTTTACGAACAAAGTTTCATAGAAGTTCACGCTGATTTTTTCTTAGAATTTAAGAAAAATTACATATAATGTAAGAAGAGTTTCTTATTATGTATGTAAAAATACGTTAAACTCTGTTTATGTCAGAACTCCGATCTTAAAATTTAAGAACTAAAATTCATAAAATGTTTTGGCTAGATTAGTTCTTAGATGGTAAGAACTTGTTCTTAAATTTTAAGAAATTACGTACATACAATTTGTTTACTATGATCATAAGAACTTTTTCGTATTATATAGAACTTGTTTCTTAGATTTTAAGAACTTTTTTTATGTTTTCTTTGCGTATGAATGGGTTCATATAATCTAAGAATATTTTTCTTACAATTTAAGACTTTTTTTTATTGTTTAACCAAACGTTGACACGTGAAAAAGAAAAATGTAATCAAATAAAAAATATTTTGGGAAATATCAAAAAGATACACAACTTAATAATTGATCAAGAAAGTGGAAAGGCCCCACGTAAAAAACTTGAAACAAAGGCAGCTTGTAAATCGGCTCCCTCAACCAGAGGTGTGAAAAAGCCACATCATTATCTTTAGCTTTACGTGAAATTCGCCGTAATAAGCAGTCAACTGAATTACTCATCCGCATATTGCCAGAGTTAAGTTCGTGAAATCGGTGCTATTGGTGCTCTGCAAGAAGCTGTGAGGCATATTTAGTGATACTTTTAAAGATACCAACTTGTGCGTATGCAATTAGCTCGTCCCATCCGAGGAAAGAGCGCATATATATACCATTTATAATAATATAGAAATTAATAAACTAATACATTGTAATGTTTCTTAATTTTAAATTCCACATTTTGTAAATAATAAATTACAATTATGTATAAATAAATTTCATTTCAATAAATTTTAATTTTTTAATTTTTTTGATGGGTTCGTAAATTCTATGAATTGGTTCCTAAAATTTAAGAACGGATTCATACATTGTAAGAATGAGTTCGTATAATTTATGAATGGTTTGACATATTCTAAGAATGACTTCGTACAATTTAAGAAATTATTCATACATTCTACGAATGGGTTCGTATAATTAAACAATCGATTGTCATATCTATTCTAAGAATTAGTTCGTACATTATAAGAATGGGTTCTTGCATTTTAAGAATTATTTTTAAAATTTAGTTTGACATGAATATTTACGAATTTTTGTTCTTAAATTCTATGAAAACGTTCTTTGGAGAGCTTTTAATGAACAAAATTCGTAAAATATACGTACTTTTTCTTAGAAAATATGTACCTTTTTGGTTCAGTGTAGGACGTGAACAGCAGGGCGCCACAAAACTTTTGAAGAAACTAGTGGGCCGGTGTGTTTTAGGATCTAGTCCGGAGCAACTAAATTTATGCAACCAACCTTTGCATGATGCACACTGTACTGAGTGTGATCGTCTTGTGTATATTTTCTTCCGGCAAACGCAGCAGAACCATTCCCTTGAGCCAGGATTTGGCTCAATGCCAGCCCGGATCAAGAGAATAAGGAGCAGCCGTACTGCAAGGGGCTGTTCCGGGGATGACAATAGGTGAGGGAATCGTGACGCGTTAGACAGGGTACCTTCGAAATGTATTGCTATTGGCCGGGTCATTATAAAAAAAAACAACCCGGGTCGTTTCGGTACGAAGGGTAATGTACAAGTACAAATACCGTTCTCGCAGAACCGGCAATACGTGTCTCTACGTGTACTGTTTGTCGGCAAAGATTATACACGCTCGCGTCATCGGTCAAATACAATAACTGCTTAGGCCAATGCCACGTACATCTATGCTCTGGGCTCGTTAACAGGAACCTTTGGACGGATGCGTTCATCGCACCATGCTGTAACACGCCTCAACGACCATGCTATAACACGCCCTACGACGCCAGCCAACCCGGTTACACCAGGTCCACAGCTAACTAGGCTGAGGCACAGCCTTGGTCTTAGCCTACCAACACCTGGGCGAACACATCCGTCTCTCGCGCCTATGGTTAACTCGACATCAACCCCACCGGCGCACTTCCAAATCTTACAGCACAACTGTAACGGATTAACTGGTAAGATCGCAGAGATAACTAATTTGATGACGCAATATGACATAAAACTTGCCGCAGTCCAAGAAACCAAGCTCAGTCCTAGGTCGGCCCTCATTACCTATGGCGGATATAACATGCATCGGAAAGACCGTCATAGAGTAACAGGAGGTCTGGGAGGTGGTCTAGCGTTCATAACGCACAACTCTGTACATCGAAGGAACGGATGATATCTTAGAAAGCCAACACACAGAAAAATTTCTTACATTTTTAGTTAACATGATTCATGTTAAATCGACATGAACACCTCTTGTACGTAAAACAAAAACAATTTCAGAAAATCAACACGAACATTTTAACATGAAGCGTATGGTTAAAATAACATGAAGTACTTCTGCATAAGAATTACATTAGTGTGTATCCCTTACACTAAATTCGGTTTGTTTTAACATGAACAAGTGTTGTCTTCGACTGCCATCTGTTCCCCAACATTTTAACATGAAGCGTATGGTTAGAATAACATGAAATATTTCTGTATTAGAATTACATTATTGTGTATCCCTTATGCTATGGATACACACACGGAGATTATTTTCTTTAATCAGATCCAAATTTTACCCTGATACACACAAAATTGAAGATTAACAGCATTGAGAATTACTACTTTGGTTGTTATTGCACCATATTCTTACCTACCTCAGCGACATCTAGTTGTCGAAAGTCGGATCTTAGAAACCAGCGCGACGCCTATCTGTCAGCTACCCTTAATTTCCTAGTGTTTCTTGGTGTTGTCTATTTATGTACAGAGTGTTGCCAGTGCAAATTTTTTAAAACTGCTCAAATCTTCTTAATTTTTGGGAGTTTATAATGAAGATTATGCTCAAGTTAACCCCCAAAAGCGCAGTTAATTCGGAATTTGCGCTAATGTATCAGCCGTATTACACTATATTCGGTTTGTTTTAACATGAGCAAGTGTTGTTTTTGAGCATCATCTGTTCCCCAACATTTTAACATGAAGCGTATGGTTAGAATAACATGAAATATTTCTGTATTAGAATTACATTAGTGTGTATCCCTTACACTATATTCGGTTTGTTTTAACATGAGCAAGGGTTGTTTTCGAGCATCATCTGTTCCCCATCAAAGCTTGTGAACAGAATTCTTCTCAAAAGAACAATATTTAAGTCAGTGTGCTTGATGAAAAGTTGTAGATATTATAAATAATTAATATATTGTGAAATTTATAGTTTCTTAACTCGCGAATAAGTTGTGAAGTTTAGCAAAAAGTTTTGGGTAAGTAATTTGTGTTGTTTTTCATATTTTGTAAACGTTTCCTGCTAAAACACGTCCAAAAATGTCGGGGTAGGTTAAAAACAACGCGCACCATACATAAATACCATGGAAACGCTTTAGGATTAGGGATACCGGGTAGAAAAGGCGTCGTTTGATACTTATCCCTACATTAATTGGACGTGTGCTACCAGTTTTACAATCGCTTGGATAATTTAAAGAGCTTTCAATGAAACAATTTTTATTTAATTTTCAGATTGGGGCTTGTTGTTGCTGTTTTCGATGCAGAAGTTGCCAATGATTGCATTAAAATAAATATATGTATATGTATGCACATATGTGTACTTTTATTATTTAACATGCTGATCGTGTTAATTTAACATGATAGATCGTGTTAATTTAACATGATGATCGTGTTAATTTAACATGATAGATCGTGTTAATTTAACATGATGATCGTGTTAATTTTACATGATGGTCGTGTTAATTAAACATGATAGATGGTGTTGATTTAACAATAAAAACATGTTGAATTAACATGACAGATCGTGTTAATAAATTATACAAGCATTATATTCTTTCATACCTGAAAATATGTATGTTAAAGGTTTTCGATAAATGAATTAACTAAATAAAAATTATTAAAAAAATCAAAAACAAGGTGTTTTATTTTAAGGGTTAATTTAACAATAAAAACCTGTTAAATTAACACGATCGTGTTAATTTAACAATAAAATCCTGTTTAATTAACATGATAGATCGTGTTGATTTAACATAACATATCGTGTCAATTTCACATGATAGATCGTGTAAATTTAACAGGACGAAAGTGTTATTTCAACATAGTATAGTCTTAATTTAACATGTCTGATCGTGTTGATTTAACAAGAAAAATAATGTTGTATCAACAGGAAATCATGTTGATTCAAACCTTTGTGATAATGTTAAATTCACACTGTTCCTTCATGTTGATCTAACATGTAGGAACAGTTAAAAGCCAGAAAAATAATAACCTGAAAAAGTGTTAAAAAAGTGTTGATTCAACATGAAAATTATTCTGTGTGAAGGTATAACCATCCGTACAGGAGATGACGATCTGCAAATCATTAACATCTACATACCCCATGTCTCAAGTTGCCCCACCGGTTATCACCCCGACATTAGCTTGCTACTACGGGGAGATAACCGGGTGATACTGGGCGACTTCAATGCGCACCACGACATGTGGCACTCAAACCTGCCAGCAGACAATAGGGGGCATGTACTTGTAGAACAAATAGATGATACGGCTTTCTGTACACTGAACGGAGACGCCCCAACGAGAGTATCGGGTAATTGCTATAGTTCGCCAGATATTTCTATCGTAAGCGCAGGACTATTGAACAACACAAATTGGCGACCCATACTCACGTTGGCGTCTGACCATCTCCCAATAGTCATTACCATCGAACGACCGACGGACTTTATTACACCTGAGCACGGTACATATATTAACTTTACCAAGGCGGACTGGGACAGTTTTCAGACATATACGGACGAATCCTTGGCTGCTCTATCCATTCCTACGGACGTGCGCAAAGGTGAACGAGACTTCCGCAACATCATTGACTTGCCCTCTAAACGCTTCATTCCTGCGGGTCGAATATCCCAAATAAGACCAAATTTCCCCGCGGAGGCAGCGGCCATGGCTAGAGAAAGAGGTGAAGTGCGAAGTCTCAATCCCGCAGACCCCCGCATAAGGGATCTCAACGCGGAAATTCGTAGGTTGGTCGATAACCATAAACTGGCCAAATGGAAACAACACCTAGAGCAATGCAACCTCTCTGATGGTGTTGGCAAATTATGGACTACGGTCAAAGCTCTATCTAATCCAACGCAACACAAGGATAAAATAGATATTACTTTCGGCGACAGGGTGAAGATGGACCCTAGGGGATGTGCGAACTCCTTCTGTAGACAATTTGTACTACATTCCCTGCCCGATAGAGCTAAACGTAGAACCATGCGACAGGCGTGTAAATACAAAAACCAAAACACGCCCATTGTCATCACTGCCTCAGAGGTCAAGGAAGCCATCAGACAGGCTAAGCCCTCAAAATCCATCGGCCCCGACGGCATTGCCATGAAGATGCGGAAACATCTAGGCCAGGAGGGACACAAATACTTAGCGGCTCTATTCAGTCTTTCACTGAACACTTTCGTCATTCCTGAAATATGGAAAAAGGCGAGAGTGGTTCCACTACTAAAACCTAGAAAGCCGGCAAACATAGGCGATTCACATGGCCCTATATCACTTTTGTCGCCGGTAGTGAAGACGCTAGAGTCCATTTTGCTCCCGTATTATACTTCAAATCTGCACCTGGATAGTCATCAACATGGCTTCTGTAAGCTGCACAGCACCACCACCGCACTCAATGCCATTACAACGCAAATAAATAGCGGCCTAAATCAAAACCAACCACTTGACCTGTCGAAAGCTTTTGACACAGTCAACCATGCCACTCTCATACAAGATCTCTTCGAAACACAGATACCTGATGGGTTAAAGAGATGGACCGCTAATTATTTGAATGGACGGCAGGCGACGGTTAACTTTAGAAACGCAACATCAAAACCTAGACGTATTAGACAGGGGGTGCCACAGGGTGGTGTCCTATCCCCGACACTGTTTAACTTCTATCTATCGAAGATGCCCCCACCACCAGAGGGCGTCATATGCCGACGACTGTACAATAATGGCGACGGGGAAGGGCCCCTATACTGATGAACTCTGCGCGAAAATCAACGGTTACCTCTGCGACCTTTCCAGGTTTTTCACTGAGCGAGATCTGACGATATCTCCGACTAAATCCACGGCGACGCTTTTCACGACATGAACGCACCAGGTGAGAAAAGAATTAGACATTTTCGTTGATGGCACTACGCTACCAACTGTCAGCCACTCAAAGTTATTAGGGGTGACACTGGATAATACTTTCTCATCTGCTGGTCATGTGTCTGCAATGGTCTCAAAGGTACGTAGTCGCAACAAGATCGTCAAGTCACTTGCCGGCAGTACTTGGGGAAAAGACAAAGAAACGTTGCTGACTACATATAAGGCCATTGGCCGACCAGTCGTTGACTATGCTGCACCCATATGGTCGCCTAATGTACATAACACCAACTGGACGAAGTTACAAGTCTGCCAAAATACTGCCATCAGAACTGCTACGGGATGTCTCCTCATGTCTTCCGAGTCTCACCTCCATCAGGAGGCAAAACTGCTCAATGTAAAAGAGCACGCGGAAATGCTGAGCAGACAATTCCTCTGAACTGCCACAAGCCAGCACATCCAAACCGTCATCTTTTGGACACAGATCCTCCCCCGAGGGACATAAGGAAACATCTCCGTAAGCATTATGATGAGATCCGGCATCATATTTCCTTGCCGTTTGATCTGCAGAATGATAAGCGGGCTCTAACCGACATCCACACCGAGTCGGTAGACACTTTTGTCGGATCTCTACCTGTGAATGCCGTTCTGAACAGTCCTCCACCGGATATTGCTGAAGAAGAAGGCACCTTACCAAGGGAGACAAGAGTCACCTTGGCACAGCTTAGGTCTGGATATAGTGTAAGGTTAAACTCCTAATTATCCAGACTGAATGATACAATCTCAAACACATGCCCTGCATGTGGTAGGACCCCCCATGATACTCTACATCTCTTCAATTGTTCATCTGAACCTACTCTTCTAATCCCTCTGTCCTTCTGGACAAACCCTGTGGAAACTGCACGTTTCCTTGGACTCCCCTTAGAAGAGCTTGATACAATATATCCTGCCTACACTGCCTAAAACTACAATATACTCTGCCTACACTGACTACAACTACAATATACCCTGCCTCCACTGCTTACAACTACATTATACCCTGCCTACAACTACAATATACCCTGCCTACACTGCTGATTATAACCAATTTCGTAATAGAAACTGAAAACCTTCGATCAATCAAAAGGGATAGGGAAAAGGTACGGGCACCTCACATGGCAGGTAGGGTAGGTAGAAGTGGCTGCCGCAAAGGCACACCTAGGCCAGTAATAAAAGGCCCGTTGTGATACCACCAAACACTAGGAAAGTCAGTCCCGGGGCCCGGCCATATGGAAAATCCCAGTGCTGTCGGGACTCTCCATATAGCCGAAACCCGGGACTGACACTCCTAACCGACACCGCTACCCCTCCTCGAACCATTTTGATAACTTGATGAAGGCCATCAAGTCCTTTATGTCTAGCTCCGCGACCTGGCTTAAGCTAACCAGGAAGGGAACTCCCAGAGAGCGCCTTCTCGCTCCGCTTAAGGCCGGGCAGTTGCAGATGAGGTGCTCCACCGTTTCCTCTTCCTCATCCTCTTTGCAACTCCTGCAGCATCGTCGGTAGGGAACGCCTAGCCTTGCTGCGTGCCTACCAATAAGGCAGTGCCCGGTTAAAACACCTATTAATATGGAGATTTCCTTCCTTTTTAGGGCGTATATGTGTCTAGATCTTTTAAGATCGCATTTTGGCCAGGTTTGCTTGGATATCCGGCACCCTGGGGCTTGTAGCCATCTTTCGTTGGCTTCGCGGAGTGTATGCTCCTTCAGCATTAGCTTGCACGTGGCAAACGGCATACCTATGCGCTCTTTATCTTGAAGAATCTGCTTGGTCGTGCCCTGCCTGGCAAGTTCGTCTGCCCTACAGTTTCCCTCAATGTCCCTGTGTCCCGGAATCATGTGAGGTTCACGCGGTTCTGTTGGGCCATCTCTTGAAGAGATCGACGACAGCTGAGCGTCAGTTCAGAGTTGAACGAGTAAGAGCCAAGGGATTTGATGGCCGCTTGGCTGTCGCTGAAAATACAGATATCCTGTCCGATGGTACGTTCACCTATCCAAGTCACGGCGTCCATGATTGCAGAAACTTCAGCCTGGAAGACGCTGCAGTGATCAGGTAGTCTAAAGGAGAGTTCTAGGTCCAAATCCCTTGAGTAAACCCCTCCTCCGACTCTGCCGTCTAACTTCGAGCCGTCGGTGTATATAAAAGTGCCGCCATTAGTAGCGGGACACCGATCTATGTTCTCCCAGTCTTCCCTGCTGGGAATGTTTATTCTAAAACAACAATCTCCGACTGTTGTGGTCGCACACCGATCTGTGCTCAGAGGGAGAAAGCTGTAAGATCTTAGAATACAGGAGTGTCCAATAGTGCTTGCGCCCCAGACGGACGTTTCCCTTAGACGCACAGCCGATGCTGCTGCTGCCCGGTACCCTTCCAGATCGAGTGGCAAAAAGCCAAGAATGGCCTGGAGAGCTTCATTGGGCGTTGTTCTTAACGCCCCGCTTATACAGATCATGCTCGATCTGTGGACTTTCCCTAACAGATTTAGGTTTGTTGCCTTTCTTAGCGCAGGCCACCGTACCACGACTCCATACAGCATAATTGGCTGGATTATCGCATTGTAGATCCATCTGCAAATTTTGGGGCTGAGCCCCCATTTTTTGCCAATGGCTCTTTTACACGTGTAAAGTGCAATGCACGCTTTCCTCTGGCGCTGGATGACATTCTCCTTCCAGTTAAGCTTTCTATCTAGAACTGTGCCTAGGAATTTGGCTTTGTCAGCTAAGTTCAGGCGCACGCCATCTAGTTCTGGTAGGTTCAACGGTGGTATCTTGTACCGCCTGGTATAAAGGACAAGCTCCACCTTTCCCGGGTTGATGCTAAGTCCGCAGCGAGAGGACCATGAAGAAACTTCTCGCAGTGCTACTTGCATCAAGTCACACAGGGTTTGTGGGAATTTGCCCCTATATGCAATAGCTAAATCGTCTGCATATGCCACTATCTTCCCGGATATACGGAACGAATCCAGGTCGTAAGACCACCAGTGGGGTCTATGTTTGCCGCGTGGTTTTGGTACTGGACAAGCCTGCTCTAGGGCATTTGAGAGCGCCGTTGTAAAGGTCGTTACCAGATCATCCAGTTCTCCCACTGATGAGGGGGCTTGTGGAGGTAATACTGGTAGGTCCTCACATACAAATGGGATTTTTCAAATTGCACATTTCTGTAAATATTCATGCTAGGCCAGAGTTATATGAGGGTTTTATGAAACCACTTCTAACCTTGAATTTCTTAAAATCCGATGGAATAGGTACCAATTAGCGGTGGGCGTCGTGACACGAAGCACGCACGCGTGTGTCCATGTGCTCGTGTTGGAAAATGCGATTTCGTGTCGTGTTCGTACGTGATCGTGCTGAGCCCGAAAACTAAAAAAAAAAAACACGAAAAAACACGATCAACTTTTTTCACTTTTTGTACTAAACTGGCGCACTTTCATTTTTTGTAAATTATATTTTTTGATAAGTATCTTAATCCCACTTCACTCCATCCCAAACTTCAGATTAACACTTGATTAAATACAAAGATACAGATTTGTTTATTTTATTACAATAGTTTTGCCTAGTGTTTTTTATTCATGTATGTTTATAAATACTTAAATAAAAAATGTGTAAAAGTATATCGACGACTGAGTGGAAGATCACTCTGTTTCAAAATATTTTTCAAAAACGTCCTAGATAGGTTGTTTTTGAATCAAATTCTTTGATAGAGCATTGCTGTAAAGAAGTCGTTGATACATACCTTATAAGCTTTAGATGTATAAGTACAAACCATGTACAAAGTACATTTACGAATAAATACAAAAATAAAAACAATAAAATACCGTTTTATTTATTTCGTGCGTGTTTAGTACGTGCGTGTTTAGTACGTGCAGTGTCGTGTTGCAAAAATCATGCACGCGCCCACCTCTAGTACCAATTATATCCGTTCACGGAATATTCAGTTCGACCAATCTGAAAATGGTTGACTAATAAAAGGTAATGATTAACACTAAGAGTGTTTTTTAATATCTGCAATATACAGAAATCGACCTCTTAAAATTCTATTAAAAGTAGGGATGTTGAAAGTTACAAAAAAAGCCAAAAATACAGTTTTCATTAGATCTTGGTAATATTATGCTTAAAGTGTTTGTAATTATACATATGTACTAATTTTAGAAAACATAAAAAGTTCCTGATTTTTACAACTTCCACCCCTACATATTATACGTCATAGGAAGCGTATTTTAATTTCCCTTCGAAAGAGGTATTGCTTGCGTCTATCGCTTTTGTAACATTGTCGAAAATAATTTTTGAATGAAGTGATACCTGAAAAAATCAAAATTACCGATATCTCGAAAACCTAACCATATACATGAATATCTTGGTATTTTTTCAAATTAATTATTTGTAAACTAGTGTTATCTACACCTTGCCGAAACATCTTACGAGATGTAGAAATCAAACGAGCGTTTGAAGCAGATCAATACGCAAGCAAAGAGAATATATCAACAAGAGCCACCACTCGTTATGAAAGCAACGAAAAAGATGGATGCCGTTTTCTTTCAGGGTTTCGGTAATTTCGATATAAATATGTTATTATCTAATCAAAACAAAATGTGTAAAAGAAAATAGACGAGAAATGAAATAACACAAGAGTCGAAACAAAAATTTACCAGCTGTCGAATTTACAAAACTGAGGAAAACAAAATTACCGAAACCCTGAAAGAAAACGGCATCCATCTTTTTCCTTGCATTTATAACGAGTGACGGCTCTTGTTGATATATTCTCTTTGACGCAAGATCATTAAAACGATGTACGGGAGAAATTTGTTGGTGGAATTTTGTTGGCGACTTATTTGGCGATTTTTGAGGGAATATGGCGACATATTTAAGACAAATACTGGCAGTTCAGTACGCATTAACGTACGGGTATACCTAGCGATACCACGCGAGCAAATAGTTGCCTATTTGATCAACTATGTTGTGTCGCGTCGTGTCGCGTGGTGCTGCTGTCGCTAGGTGTACTCTCCTCCATAAGAACATAAAAACACATGCAAAGAATATTTGGTCGCGTCCTGTCGCGTCGCTAGGTGTACCCTTAGCTTTATCCAGCAAGAGATTTTTTCTCTTTTCTATTGCATTTTCTCTCATTGCAAGATGATTTGCAAACTTTAATTTGCTTGTTAACAAACACGTTAACGTTGTGCCAAAATCAGCTGATTTTCGTGCTGGCCAAATTTGTCCAGCAAGAATTATGTATCTCTTCTTCTCTTGAAATTAAATTTCATTTTGGTCTCTCAATTCTTTCTCCTTGCTTAAAAATTTTTTATCGCGAACGCTATTTAACCACAAAACACGATCATTTGCGCAAATTTGTACGAATAATTTACATCACGAACACTCTGAAAGTGTTGTTGGTTTTATACATAAAATTCTGCTCGGCCTAAAGCGGGAAACAGAATCAGTCCGCCATTACGTCAGTTGCGTGGCGTACGTAAATTTTAGAGCAAATTATCCGTCGTTATTCATACAAACACCCGCAGTCTACTTTGCTGTCAGTTATTTCGACGTATTGACGGACGGATTCTGCTGAACGCTTAACTACTACATATTACAATTTGTGCAATGTTAGCTAGATCACAGAATTTCACCTCCCATTAATTTGCACAGCTAAACATCGTGGTGAAAATCGCCTACGATTGAAAAGTCGGCTACAATTTCTATTTTCGTTGCATAGTTTCCGTGGCATCATCATCCATTTTCTCAAATTTTACTTTCAATCAAAACTTCACATCGCCGCCTAAGAAGTTAACTTCAAAAATGGCCTTTTCAATAAATTAAAAAGCAGGTGTAAGTGGGTGTAAGTATTACATATGAAATTCTGCACTTCCCACCAAAATATCAACTTTCTATCCCTTTTTCGGAGATAAACATGTCCAAACTGACAGCCCTAGCATTCGGAAACTATGTCCATTTCTTGAGTATAATAGATAAAACGCTTTCAAATAGTCTCATATGTATAACAACATAAACGCAATTCTACATGTTTTCTGCATATACTTCGCGTAATATTTATTAACATATCAAAATAAAAGTTGGTGGGGTTGTTCAAAATATAATCAGGGCAATTCTAAATAAAATTCCGCACGGATTTTGTTCCCTCTCCCAAAAATTATCTACCAATACAAGGATGTAAATACAATCAGATGATTTCCCATACTAGAAATCGTTCCTAGGGAAAGGAATTGAGGAATTTTTCCAAAAGAATACCAAATTTCTAGGGAGAAAAATTCCGGGAGAATATTTATAATTGCCCTGAATGTAATTTTTAATTGTAAGAATAACAAAATCAAATTTATAAATTTTTTTTTTATATAAAATTCTTTTTTTATTTATGGTAGTTTGGACCTTCTACTAACACAAACAATTTTTGGAATTCGATGTCCTTCAAAAATATGTTCAGGTAAATGGTGTTTTACAACAATGGTTTGTCGTTTTTATACCAAATATGAGGTAAAGTCTGTAAAATCTAAACTAGCGATGATAGACCTTTAGACTTTAATTCAAAAATTTAAAAAAAATTACAGTTGTTGTTGTTGTTGTAGCAAGGTGTAGCCCTGCCTAAATGCCAGACAGGGTCACCCCGAGTGTATTACTCTTGACCGGGTCGATATAAGAAAACGGCCCGGGTCGTTTCGGCACGATGGGTACAGCACAAGACTGGTACCGTTCTCGTAGAACCGGCAATACAAGAAACTAGCCGTGTAGGCTATGTAGGTCATTTAGCGTTACCCAGGGCGCACCAACTGGGAGGCGACCTACTTTTACACAACTACAGTAATTTTTTTCAACTTTTTTAAAAAGAAAATTAATATACATTAGGGTGATTCAAAAAAAATTTCGCCTTGGTCCCTAAACACATAGGTATTGATGAGAAAATAAGAATTACAAAAAATTAGCGCTCTGACTTAACCCTTAGGGGTGGCTATTTTTTTCGCCCATTTCCATACATTTTGTATGGGGGAAAATGGCTTTTTTTTCAAAATGAATTTTCTTTCAAAGCTGAAGCTTTGAAGCTTCCAAAATGGTAAGCTATGTGCGATTATCTTAACTATTAAAATAATTACAGCCATTTAAAAATGACTGAGTTTTGTTCTAATGCAAACACATGCACAGTAACACGTATAAAATCTAGTAAATTTTAAATGGCTGTAATTACTTTAATAGTTAAGATAATCGCACATGGCTTACCATTTTGGAAGCTTCAAAGCTTCAACTATAAGAGTATGTAAAAATATTTTGAAAAAAGTTTGAAAAATTAAAAGAAAATTCACTTTGAAAAAAAATGTCATTTTTCCCCATACAAAATGTATGGGAAAGGACGAAAGAAATAGCCTCCCCTAAGGGTTAAGTTAGAGCGCTAATTTTTTGCAAGCCTTTTTTTCTCATCAATACCTAAAGCTTCAGGGGTAAGACCGAAAAAAAACCATTTTTTTTTTAATTTGAATCACCCTAATATACATACATACTTAGTTTTTGAAAAAAACGACGTTTTTTATTATTGGCCCAGTCTAATGCCCATATATATAATAAATCGGCCCAGTTTTTACCGTACTTCTTACTGAAAATTCAATAACATCGTTCAAACGTAACGTCCGCAACGCCAGGAAATGCCCATATTAAAATTTGTTTAAATAACACTCTCTTTAATACTTTTTTCCAGCAACGCTCTATCTAAGAATTTGATTCAAAAACAACCTATCTAGGACGTTTTTGAAAAATATTTTGTAACAGAGTGATCTTCCACTCAGTCGTCGATATATTTTTACACATATTATGAATAACAAGTAAGGAAGTCTAAGTTCGGGTGAAACCGAACATTATATACCCAGCTGTGCACATAAAATGCTGTAATTCTTTGTTCTGTATAGTTAATGGTGTTAAAAGCCTGGCCAGTAATACATATGTACATGGTTTCATTCTGGACTCATTTTGCATATTCCGGTTTCCTAACTCTCGTTTAGAGAACTTTAGTTCAAAAGTGGGCGTGATCGTTCACCGATTTTTCTTATTTTCTGTGGTAGTACTCTACATAAACATAACATGCCTGGTACCTAGTTTCGTAAATCTATCTCACACCGTTCTGAAGTTGTTAGCAGTCGAATTTAAAAATTGCTTGACTCATAAGTGGGCGGTGCCACGCCCACTTTCCAAAATTTTGAAAAAATTATGTAAAGAATATGAAAGTTGATGTATGTACCAAATTATATTATTATATGGACTTTTCAATATTTCCACCTCCTTTCAATATAACTTTTATGAAAAAGTAGGCGTGGTCGCGAAGCGATTTCGTTTATTTTCTATAGCTGAATTTACCACAACAATAGTATGTCCTCTACGAAATTTCGTTATACTAGCATAAACTGTTCTGAAGTTATTAAGAGTCAAAATTTTAAAATTTCTTGAAATATACGTGGGCGGTACCACGCCCCCTTTTCAAAAATTTTTATGAAATCGGCCTTAGAACATCTAAATCAATACATATTGCAATTTTAATCATTGTAGCTGCTTCTAATATTGAATTAACCCATTTTATACGTTTTTCGAAATTTTCGATATCGAAAAAGGGGCGTGGTTATGGTCCGATTTTACCCATTTTCAATAGCAATCTATTCTGAACCCAAATAAGTACGCATGCCAAATTTGGTGAAGATATCTCATTATTTGCTCAAGTTATCGTGTTAACGGACAGACGGACGGACGGACGGACGGACGGACAGACGGACGGACATGGCTCAATCAAATTTTTTTTCGATCCTGATCATATTGATATATGGAAGTCTATATCTATCTCGATTCCTTTATACCTGTACAACCAACCGTTATCCTAACAAAGTTATAATACCCTGTGTACAAGTACAGCTGGGTATAAAAAACACTAGGCAAAACTATTATAATGGTAAAATAAAAAAATGTGTATCTTTGTATTCAATCAAGTGTTAATCTGAAGTTTCGGATGGAGTGAAGTGGAATTAAGATACTTATAAAAAAATATAATTTACAAGTTTAGTAACAAAAGTGAAAAAAGTTGATCATGTTTTTTGTGCGTGTTATTTTCCGGCTCAACACGATCACGTCACGAAATCGCATTTTCAAACACGAGCACATGGACACACGTGTGCGTGTTTCGTGTCACGGTCAAAAACACACAAGACGCCCACCACTACTGCCTAGACTGAAATTTTCTCAGACTAGCCGTTTTCTAGTATTCTAGGCTCATAATATACCAATTTTTGGATTCCCCGATTTGGTATAAAAATCGCCAAACATAAAAAAATAAACAGGGAATAAAGCTAAATCAATGTTATCCCTATTTGTAGGTCTTTTTGGCTAAAAAATGTGTCCGAAGAGTAAAAGGTCGGATTTTTCATATTTTACGAAATGTAGGGTTTTTTTACATGGAAAACATGCAAGGTGCAAACATGCACCGTTTGTTGACTAACACAAATTTTTTACCAACATGCGTCCTGTGAGTTTTGAACTATTGCACACATATACACAGTAACACTAATCGCACACGGTTTGACGTTTAATAAACTTCAACTTTAAGAACAAGTAAAGGTTTTTTGGAAAAAAATCTAAAATTATGACAAAATTCATTTAAAGGCGGGAAAAAGTAGGCATCCCTAACTACAGCAATGATTTTTTGCAAAGCAATATTTTCTCATCAATTACAACTTTTTGGGGGTAATACAAAAAAAAACAATTTATTTTTTATTTGAATCACCCGAATATAGGTTAGAAATATACATTTATGTATAAAACCTCGTTCAAAATACCTAATTTTGTATTAGTATTGTCCTCTAAAAGTTTTCAATATATAGCTATGCGGTTTTCAATATTTCCGCAAGGAAAAAAATTTAGGTATTTTTTTTTTAAAGCGTAGGGCAATCTAGAGAGTTTTACCTCATTTGTAGGGATTTTGGAGGAAAAAAATGTGGCATCACTGAGCTAAATACATGTTCCTAAGGGAAATTGGCTGCTGAATCCGAATTCGGTATCAGAACTCAACAACCGCCCGAGGTTCGACCCTAACCTTGCACAAAGGACCAATATTATTTTGTGATGGTTTTATGAGGTTAGAGAAGAACTGCGACCTGTTAGGCTAATTCCCATCACGGATTTAGATTTAGCTCGCCAAAATACATGAAAATTAATGTAAAACTACACCTTCGCAGAGAAAGCATATCGCTTCCCTGGTTCTATGATGACGCAATTGTCAATTTCCAAGTTTCGAGATAACGTGCACAAAATTTTTAGAAAGTAATAATATTTGCTGTGTATAAATTTTATAATTGTATTACAAATAGTTTCCGCGCTAGACGCTTGCGAAGTTGTTCCAATTGTCCATAACATATGCGCATACAAATATTGAAACTTGCTTCACCAAAACTTAGTACTTTACAATTGCGTCATTATTGAACCAGGGAAGCGATATATTAAGCAAAAATATGTTTTAACGTATAGGATAAATGTATATTTTGTTTATACCCAGCAAACATTTAGGCTTGAGTTACGTTAGATCTCAAGTTGAGAACTAAGCGGCTTCCCAAACCTCAAGCGTTGTTTCTCAACAGGAAAATCATTTTGAAAACTATGGCGTTCTCAAGCAAAAGGTAATTTTTTATATGAAAAAAAAGCTGTGTTTCAAGTTAAGAAAGGAACTATCCCTCAACTTGTGATTCTCTAATTGGACTCAAGGGTATGAATGCGAGTCTAAAAATAGGTAAATACCGAAAAAAAATAAACCATGATTTTTCTAAGTCAAAACGCCATGAATTAGCTGACATAAATTTTTACTTACATAAATTTTAGTCTAAGCTCTTCAAATTTAATTTGAATATTAGAAGCTGGAGAATATGTTGGATATTAACTGGAGAACTACAAAGTTATAAAAGGCTGGAGAAAAATTGGAAAATTGTGTTGGATATCAACTTGAGGTTGGAGGAAAAGTTGAGCCATGTTTGATGGGTAATATTGATCATATAATGATAATTAATCATGTAGAATATCAATAAACAAAATTTAGTAAAAAAATTGGACAAAAACACCAAAAAAAGACGGAAATATGACTTTTTTTAATTTAATACTACATATATAAGTTTCGAAAGAGTTAACTTTACAAAAAAAGTTGTTTAACCTTTTTGTAGCCCAATCAATTTCCTTTAAGAATCAGCAGGGGGATTCGCTTAGTCTTGCAAGGTGCACGGATTGCATGGATTGTAAAAGTCCTATGTCGAAATTTACAATACTACGCGAACGCCCCATTGTATAATCGTAGCAAGCTTAAATGTAACAGAAGATTTAACTGTCAAACTGTAAATAGAAAATAAAATAAAATTCGAAAAAATGCCGCGAATCTCAGAAAAGCAAAAAAAAATTTTTTTTTTGAAAGAATTTAAATCAAATCGTTAACAAACGTCAAATAATCTTCATTTAAGCTGAAAGTTTTTTTTTCTGAAAAAAGTTGGCGCTGACAATTACTTTTACTTTTTGTGAGCGAACTGAGAGGATTGAGAGGAATACAGGGCTGCTTTTTATTTCCTACAATTCTTGCATTAAAATATACATAGGTTTGAACATTGTATAAATTGTACGGATGGGATATAATTTTTTACGTGTGTTTTATTGTTGTGACTTTACAATCCATGCAATCCGTGCACCGTTTTAGCGAATCCCCCTAGTATCTATCTTTTTTGCACATGGATTTTTGCATTTTTGACAATTTTTGAAATAAAATATGGGAAATCGAAAAAACATGTTAATTTTTGAGGCTAGAATACTAGAAAACGGCTAGTCTGAGAAAATTTCGGCGAATGCAACGTTAGTAGAGAATTCGATTTCTTTCTAAAATATGTAAGTACAGGTAAATGGTGTTTTATACCAAATATTAGGTAATGTCTGTAAAATCTAAACTAGCGATGATAGACCTCTAGACTTAAATTTAAAAATCTGAAAAAATTACAGTAGTTTTTTATCTTTAATAAAAGGAAAATCAATATAATTTTGAAAAAAAGCGATTTTTTTTTTGGCTTAGTCTAATGTACATACATATATCTCCCTTCTTTACAACATTTTGCAAAATCAGAATTTTTGCAACAACGCGATATCTCAAAATTTGATTCGAAAAAGCTATATTTCAGCTGAAAATATATTGAATATCCCTTTAGTATAGTCCAGTCAATTTAAGCAAAAAATAGGGTTCAAACAATAAAAATTCCCACAGAGCCAAATTTTTGCACACAGCTTAGGTTCACCTTCAGAAATAAAACCTCAAAAGTCCTCATCGATCCGATGTGTGCTAAAAAAAGTTTTTCGGGGTCAAAGGTCAAGTTTTGAGGTTTTTTGAGTTTTTCTCGAAAACGGTAAGTTTTTTTTTGAGAAATTACCTGAGACAAAGTTGTAGAGCTGGAAATTCTCTACAAAAATGGTCTTAGGACTTTTTTCTAAGAGTCAACCGATCTGAGATATCGCGGTTGTAGGATTACACTATAGAGGATAAGCACATTTATGCCACCTATGGCTTTTTAGCACTTTTATAGAAAACCTTAGTATGCATAGAAACATTTTTTTTCCTTTTGTTTGACACGAAGTGCCTCTTTGAAAATGACAAGAGTTATATTTGTGAAGCCCACGGTTCTCGAGCTAGAGCCATCTTATCTCTATGCATAATATTAAAAACTATAGGTTAGGAAAATTAACACTTTTGATATAACGAAATCTCCGACAGAGATAAAATTTTCTGGAGAGCTTAGGGTGACCCTCCCCTCGTTAAGGGTGGACACCTTGCCGCGGTACGAGGGCTTAAGTCGAAGCCACAGGGCTACGGTGCCCTTGTGATCATAGCGCCGCCCGGTACTACATCACGAGAGAAGCCAAGCCTCTCTGGCGCGACGACTAAGATCTTCCCCCTCCCAATCCAGGGTTTTATGCGACCACGTGCCCATTGGACGTTTGCAGCCGGGAGGCAAATCGTGCCTGTAATCGAACGGAGCCTCTCTGATACCGGGCCGCCTTACCGCGGTATGGGGCTCTGCCGCGGCGGACGACAAATACCCTTTACTCTTCCTTTCACCCTAAACTGGCCTTACCCGGACAAGATGAAAAATAGTAATAAAAACCCTAAAACTAAAGATACAACCATGTATACTGCACAGCAGAGGAGGAAAATGCTGGAGCGAGGGAGAACGCAACGTCGGAGGACAAACTCCATTTCTTTATCAGCCGAGAGATCGACAGCGATGGCAACTACGGGTCGATTAGCTCTGGATAATAAGGGGGCAATCCCCAAAGGAAGTACCGGTACAAACACAGTGAAGCCAACAACGGCTGATGCTAAACCTCCAGTAAGTGCCGGTACCGAAACCAAGTCTTTAACGTCTGTGGCAGTGGCTTCACGACCCCAGAGATCCAAATAAGGGAACGACCGCGATGGCAACTACGGGTCGAAATTCAACCCAAAAGACATCTCCCAGTCGCTCTGAGTACCTGGACAAAAGAGCGGTCGCAAGGATCCTGAAGAAATACGAAGGTATTTCACAAGAGACGCTATCGCCGAATGCCAGAAAGACGGTGGAGATGGCTGAAGCTATCTTACCGAACTTCCAAAGCAATTACGCGCCAAAAAGGTTAATGGAAATCCCTTCAAACGTCAAAGATCGGACGTGGATTTAAAACCCCACCCGAAACGGTCCCTGCTGAACCTGAGACAATTCTCAGGATGCTGCGGATCATGAACCCATCTCTCCCGACGCAGGACTGGAGTGTCAATCTGGTTGAGGATGCGGTAGGGCCTGATAGGCAAGTGGTCTTCACCTTGAATAAGGAGGCACTCGAGCCCCTTAAATGGTGCAATGGATGAATGCAATACGGCATGGGTCAGATCGTGATCCACGTATACCGCGGCGTTGCACAGTGCGCTGCTATTTCGGCTGCACCGGAGGACTCGGGCATCGCAGTGCCACGTCAAATGGCGAAGGAGCAGTGAACAGCTCGGAGATGGGAGACAGCCTGCTGGACGGGGAAGACCCCCTGCGGGTTAGGGGTTTAGAATATGCCCAAGGTAGGCATACCGGTCGTAAGAGGCGACTAATATGCACATAGGTAATTGACGTGCTACTCGATGGTTGATCTACGGATATGATACCTCTCACCTCTCATTACCCATCTTCTCCTTCCTCATGGATGGAGGGATTCCATGACCTAGAAGGTTCCACTGGTCATACCAAATCGCTACCACGACAGTCGGGCAGTACCGCATGGGAGTACCGCAGCGTACCTGGGTCATATCCGGCCAAGGACTGTCAACTTCGGCATCACTCCCCAAAACCTTCGGGGAGTGTTTTGTTGTTAACAACAACAACAACAACGGGGAAGATCTCAACGTCACAGTGATAGCAGCTAGTCCTGAGCGCACCAATGTTGATACTGCCACAGTTAGTAGGGCTTTCGCCACGCCAAATCGTGGTCTGAACAAATCGTCGTTGAAAGATAAGCCTCCAGACGAGGTGGAACTCGACGATGCGGCGGTGGCAGGGAAGTCTGAGCGCTCTTATGTTGGGGGTGATTCAGATAAACCTGCACAAATCTAAAGCAGCCTCGGCTGCTTTAATCAGTCGTCCCTCTAAAGGCGACGTAGATGTGGTCCTTATCCAAGAACCCTGGGTCAACAGCTCAAGGATTTGCGGTTTGGGGACTAAGGGTTTTAAGCTTATCCGAGCCAGTGAGGGGGGCAGGGTTAGGGCCTGTATTTTGGTTAAGTCTGAGCTGAACGCCTTTCTCTTGCCCAACTATACCAATGGTGACGTTACAGCTGCCAGTTTAACAGTCGACAGTACCAGTCTGACGATGGCGTCGGTCTATATGCCCTACGACGCCGAAGAACCTCCTCCGCAGAGGCAGGTAAAAGACCTGGTGGCAAATTTTCCCATGGGTCATGGAAAATCGTTGTTTGACTATTTGTTATCAACTAACCTGGTAGTTTGCAACGTGGGTAACGAACCTAAGTTTATTACTAAAACCCGTAGGGAGGTCATAGATCTCACGATTTGCAGCGAAGGCGCTTATGAGTGGGTTAGAAAATGGCGTGTTCTCGATGAACATTCATTCTCCGACCACCGGTACGTAGAATTAGTTCTAGACTTTTCTGTTGAGCAGCTGGTTATGAAACGCAACCCACGTCACACTAACTGGCAGCTACACAATGAAATACTATCTAGGGACCTACCAGCACTGACGGATCCTGGACCAGCACGGAGGGGGAAACCTTAGAGCCGCTCTTGAATACGCACTTCCCATGAGTACGGTGACCATCCGTTCTGTTTTTGGCAGAACAGTTCTGTTTTTAAGGAGCTTGTTCTGCGTATTTTTTTTCTAAGGAAAATGACAGAAATGTTCTGTTTTTAAGCAAATGTTCTGTTTTTGTTCTGGTTTTTTGTGCCGGCAACCTTTTTTTAACAAATTTGATGAGTACCTCTGTAATGTTAGTTTGCTCAATAATTTCAAAACATTATGAAAACTTTAAAATCTTTCAAAATATTTTAAAAATAATTTAGTTTACGTTTAACGCGGTCAAGTGTTTCAGCGAAATCAAAAACTGAGTACGTTAAAATGCCAAAAACGTACCAAATTTGGAAGTTCCGTACCCGTAAAAAAGTTCGTACCAAAAATGGTACATTTCGGCCAAAACGGCAACCGTGGTTATGGTAGGTTTTAAATTAACAAGGAAGAAATACTATTCACAAAACGGAAAAATATACTTAAAAAAATTACTTTCAATTGATGCACTTTGTTTGAAATTATTTGAGATTGAAATTTCAATGTTTCACAGACGTTGGCAATATTTTTTACTGCAAAGAGATGACTACGCCATAAAAAACAATTTTTTATTCTAAATAATGAGAGTGTAACCCCAAATAGTTTATAGCCGGGTAGCGAAATTTTCAGGTGAAGGAAATACCAAGCCTTAAGTAAAAAGAGTTCTGTTTTTTCAAAAAAAATTTATGGTCACCGTACCCATGAGGAACCCTTAGCACCTACAACAAACCTGGCTGTATACATACCCATCACGGAGGAACAGGTTAGGTGGTTAAAAGCTTCGAACCGTTCAAGGCTGCCGGGCCAGACGGGATTATTCCCGCACAACTCATAAACACGCTGGAGACATCAGCCAAATGGCTGGTATTTCTCTATACAGCCTGCCTGGCTCTTAGCGACATTCCGTGCTCCTGGAGAAGTGCCACGTGTTTATTCCTAAGGCGGGGACGACGTCTCATTACGAGCCCAAGGACTATAGGCCGATCAGTCTCTCATCCTTTGTGCTCAAAACCTTCGAGATGATAATAAATGACTACCTCTCCTCTACTATTGATAGCAACCTCATCTCTAGCTATCAGCATGCATACACCAAAGGGAAATCTACAGAAACTGCGCTTCACAGGTAGTGGCATATGCAGACGACTTAGCATAGTATATAGGGCAAATTCCCACAAACCCTGTGCGACTTGATGCAAGTAGCACTGCGAGAGGTTTCCTCATGGTGCTCGCGCTGCGGACTGAGCATCAACCCGGGAAAAGTAGAACTGGTCCTTTTCACCAACCGCTATAAAATACCACTACACTGAACCAAAAAAGTTCATGTATCCAATGAAAAAGTACATAGATTTTAAGAATCGTTCGTTACAACCTCTCCAAAGAACTTTTTCGTAGAAATTTAAGAACATTTCCTAGAATATACGTACTTTTTCGTAAAATATGTAAACAAATCCACAGAAACCATGTATTCATTCATAAATTGTAAGAAAATTTTCTTAGATTCTATGAATTTTTTCTTATATTTTAAGAAAAACCAGCGTGAACTTCTATGAAACTTTGTTCGTAAAAAACATGTACGTTTTTGGTTCAGTGCATACTACCAAAACTGAATGACGTGCGCCTGAACTTGGCTGACAAAGCCCCAAAATATGCAAATGGATCTACACTGCAATCATTCGACCAATCATGCTCTATGGAGTTATGGAATGGTGGCCTGCGCTGAGCAAGACAAAAAACCTTAATCTGTTAGGTAAAGTACACAGATCTTGCATGATCTGTATAAGCGGTGCGGTAAGAACAACGCCCAATGAAGCACTCCAGGCCATTCTTGGCATTTTGCCACTCGATCTGGAAGGGAACCGGGTAGCGGCAGCATCGGCTCTGCGTCTAAGGTAAACGTCCGGCTGGGGCGCAAGCACTACTGGACACGTCAGTATTTTGGGATCCTATAGCTTTCTTCCGCTGAGCACAGATCGTTGTGCGACCACAACAGTCGGAGATAGCGGTTTTAAAATAAACAATCCCAGCAGGGAAGAATGGGAGAGCACGGATCGGAGTCCCGCCACTCATGGCGGCACTTCCATTTATACTGATGGCTCGAAGTTAGACGACAGAGTTGGAGGAGGGGTTTATTCAAAGGATCTGAACCTTGAGCTCTCCTTCAGACTACCTGATCACTGCAGTGACTTCCAGGCTGAAGTGTCAGCAATCATGGACGCCGCGGTTTGGATAGGCCAACACACTATCAGACAGGATATTTTTATTTTCCGCGACAGAGCGGCCATCAAATCCCTTGGCTCTTACTCGTTCAACTCTGAACTGACGCTCAGCTGTCGTCGATCTCTACAAGAGATGGCCCAATAGAACCGCGTGACCATCACATGGGTCCCGGGGCATAGGGACATTTAGGGAAATTGTAGGGCAGACGAACTTGCGAGGCAAAGCACGACCAAGCAGGTTCTTCGGGATAAAGAGCGCTTAGGTATGCCGTTTGCCACATGCAAGCTAATGCTGAGGGAGTACACACTCCGCCAAGCCAACTAAAGATGGCTGCAGTCTCCAGGATGCCAGATATCCAAAGAAACCTGGCCGAAATGGGATCATAAAAGATCAAGACAAATTTATGCTCTAAGGAGAAGAGAAATCTCCATACTAATAGGCGTATTAACTGGGCACTGCCTCATTGGTAGGCACGCAGAAAGACTAGGTGTGCCCTACCGACGATGCTGTAGGAGTTGTAAGGATGATGAGGAGGAGGAAACGGTGGAGCACCTCATCTGCAACTGCCCGGCTTTAAGTGGCGCGAGTGCGATTTTTGGGAGTTCCCTTCCTGGTCAGCCTACGCCAGGTCACGGAGCTGGACATAAAGGACCTGATGGCCTTCATCAAGTCATCTAAATGGTTCGAGGAGGAGTAACGGTATCGGTATAGGAAAGTCAGTCCCGGGATTCTGCTATGTGGGGAATTCCGTTAATACCGGGATTTTCCATATGGCAGGGTCCCGGAACTGACTTTCCTAGTGTTGGTGGTATCACAATGGGCCTTTTAATACTGGCCTAGGTGTGCCTCTGTGGCAGCCACTTGAACCTAACCTAACCTAGGGTGACCCTCAGAAAGGGAACCTCAAAATTTCCCATCGATCCCATATGTGCAAAAAAAGTTATTCAGGGTCAAAGGTCAAAGTTTGAGGTTTTTTAAATTTTTTTCGAAAACGCAAACTTTTTTCAAAAATTAGGTAAGCCCACGTTGTAGCTAGGGAATCCAATTTCCGGGATTTCTAGCCTCTCGGGATTTTCGGGATTTGAAAATTCAATCCCGGGATCCCGGGATTGTCCCGAATTTTTTTTTCCTACAAATGACACCCGATATATATGTAATAAAGTAGACTAAATTATAGTAATTTATTTAGGTTCCCTATGTACAGTCACTTCTCAGAGCAGAAAACCCAGGACATCGCCATGGATCTCTGCGCAGTGGAACCACCCGGGGTTTTACCTCGGCCAAGGACTGTCACTTTCAATGTAACCCTGTTTAGTATGTTTTGTCCCATTCCGAAACTATCATCCTCCCCCCTTGCAGCAGGGCTGCAAGATATTCTTTTGTTACGGGCGGGCGTTGAGCCGAACCCCGGACCAAAAGAATGGATATGCAGTGTCTGTTGCAAAAAAATATATATTAAACGGTCGCATTCTGTGCAATGCTTCTCGTGTAAGAGATGGCTCCATAAATCTGGATGTTCAGCGCTTAACCTTAACATCCACAGACACCGTACTTTCTTTAGTACTTTCGTGGCCCCTTGTTGTTTGCGCCGTCGGGAGTCCCGCGGTAAGCGCCGTTCAAGCGCACCCCTACCGCCACCTTCTAGTAGCAATACTAATAATAATAATAATAATGTCTTAACGACTAGCAGCATTTCTGCTATACCCGCCACACAAATTCCAGACTGTTGCTCGTGCCTTATGGCGTCAACATCACGCGCAGCAGCTCAACACTCTTGCTCCCACCGGAGCAGTTTAGACATGAGCAACTCCGAGCACCAGTCTCTTTCTGTTTCTACGTCTCACCCCCCCTCCCGTTTAATTTTTCACGTGAGTCAGGATCAACATCTTCTCGCACCTGTCTCGACGTGTACTGTTTGTCGGCAAAGATTATACACGCTCGCGTCATCGGTCAAATGCAATAACTGCTTAGGCCAATGCCACGTACATCTATGCTCTGGGCTTGCTAACAGGAATCTTTGGACGGATGCGTTCATCGCACCATGCTGTAACACGCCTCAACCTACGACGCCAGCCAACCCGGTTACACCAGGTCCACAGCTAACTAGGCTGAGGCACAGCCTTGGTCTTCGCCTACCAACACCTGGGCGAACACATCCGTCTCTCACGCCTATGGTTAACTCGACATCGACCCCACCGGCGCACTTCCAAATCTTACAGCACAACTGTAACGGATTAACTGGTAAGATCGCAGAGATAACTAATTTGATGACGCAATATGACATTAAACTTGCCGCAATCCAAGAAACCAAGCTCAGTCCAAGGTCGGACCTCATTACCTATGGCGGATATAACATTCACCGGAAAGACCGTCATAGAGTAACAGGAGGTCTGGGAGGTGGTCTAGCGTTCATAACGAACAACTCTGTACAGTATCATCTATTTGATACCGACATCGAAGAAACGGATGATATCTTAGAAAGCCAAGGTATTACCATCCGCACAGGAGATGTCGATCTGTAAATCATTAACATCTACATACCCCCTGTCTCAAGTTGCCCCACCGGTTATCACCCCGATATTAGCTTGCTACTACGAGGAGATAACCGCGTGATCCTGGGCGACTTCAATGCGCACCACGACATGTGGCACTCAAACTTGACAGCAGACAATAGGGGGCATGTACTCGCAGAACAAATAGATGATACGGCTTTCTGTACATTGAACGGAGACGCCCCAACGAGAGTATCGGGTAACTGCTATAGTTCGCCAGATATTTCTATCGTAAGTGCAGGACTATTGAACAACACCAATTGGCGACCCATACTCACGTTGGCGTCTGACCATCTCCCAATAGTCATTACCATCGAACGACCGACGGACTTTATAACACCTGAGCATGGTACATACATCAACTTTACCAAGGCGGACTGGGACAGTTTTCAGACATATACGGACGAATCCTTGGCTGCTCTATCCATTCCTACGGACGTACGCAAAGGCGAACGAGACTTCCGCAACATCATTGACTTGGCCTCTAGACGCTTCATTCCTGCGGGTCGAATATCCCGAATAAGACCAAATTTCCCCGCGGAGGCAGCGGCCATGGCTAGAGAAAGAGATGAAGTGCGAAGTCTCAATCCCGCAGACCCCCGTATAAGGGATCTCAACGCGGAAATTCGTAGGTTGGTCGATAAACACAAACTGGCCAAATGGAAACAACCCCTAGAGCAATGCAACCTCTCTGACGGTGTTGGCAAATTATGGACTACGGTCAAAGCTCTATCTAATCCAACACAACACAAGGATAAAGTAGATATTACTTTCGGTGACAGGGTGAAGAAGGACCCTAGGGGATGTGCGAACTCCTTCTGTAGACAATTTGTACTACATTCCCCACCCGATAGAGCTAAACGTAGAACCATGCGACAGGCGCGTAAATACAAAAACCAAAACACGCCCATTGTCATCACTGCCTCAGAGGTCAAGGAAGCCATCAGACAGGCTAAGTCCTCAAAATCCATCGGCCCCGACGGCATTGCCATGAAGATGCTGAAACATCTAGGCCAGGAGGGACACAATTACTTAGCGGCTCTATTCAATCTTTCACTGAACACTTTCGTCATTCCTGAAATATGGAAAAAGGCGAGAGTGGTTCCATTATTAAAACCTAGAAAGCCGGCAAACATAGGCGATTCATATCGCTCTATATCACTTTTGTCGCCGGTAGTGAAGACGCTAGAGTCCATTTTGCTCCCGTATTACACCGCAAATCTGCACCTGGCTAATCATCAACATGGCTTCCGTAAGCTGCACAGCACCACCACCGCACTCAATGCCATTACAACGCAAATAAATAGCGGTCTAAATCAAAACCAACCAAATCACAGGACTGTGTTAGTGGCACTTGACTTGTCGAAAGCTTTTGGCACAGTCAACCATGCCACTCTCATACAAGATCTATTAGAAACACAAATACCTGATGGGTTAAAGAGATGGACCGCTAATTACTTGAATGGGCGGCAGGCGTCGGTCAACTTTAGAAACGCAACATCAAAACAAAGACGAATTAGACAGGGGGTGCCACAGGGTGGTGTCCTATCCCCGACACTGTTTAATTTCTATCTATCGAAGATGCCCCCACCACCAGAGGGTGTCTCCGTCGTTTCTTATGCCGACGACTGTACAATAATGGCGACGGGGAAGGGCCCCTATACTGATGAACTCTGTAATAAAATCAATGGTTACCTCTGCGACCTTTCCAGGTTTTTCACAGAGCGAGATCTGACGATATCTCCGACTAAATCAACGGCGACGCTTTTTACGACGTGGACGCACCAGGTGAGAAATGAATTAGACATTTTCGTTGACGGCACTAAGCTACCAACTGTCAGCCACCCAAAGTTATTAGGGATGACATTGGATAATACTTTCTCATTTGCTGGTCATGTGTCTGCAATGGTCTCAAAGGTACGTGGTCGCAACAAGATCCTCAAGTCACTTGCCGGCAGTACTTGGGGAAAAGACAAAGAAACGTTGCTGACTACATATAAGGCCATTGGCCGACCAGTCTTTGACTATGCTGCACCCATATGGTCGCCTAATGTACATAACACCAACTGGACGAAGTTACAAGTCTGCCAAAATACTGCCATCAGAACTGCTACGGGATGTCTCCTCATGTCTTCCGAGTCTCACCTCCATCAGGAGGCAAAACTGCTCAATGTAAAAGAGCATGCGGAAATGCTGAGCAAGCAATTCCTTCTGAACTGCCACAAGCCAGCACATCCAAACCGTCATCTTTTGGACATAGATCCGCCCCCGAGAGACATAAGGAAACATCTCCGTAAACATTATGATGAGATCCGGCATCATATTACCTTGCCGTTTGATCTGCAGAATCATAAGCGGGCTCTAACCGACATCCACACTGAGTCGGTAGATACTTTTGTCGGATCTCTACCTGTGAACCCCGTTCTGAACAGTCCTCCACCGGATATTGCTGAAGAAGAACGCACCTTACCAAGGGAGACAAGAGTTACCTTGGCACAGCTTAGGTCTGGATATAGTGTAAGGTTAAACTCCTAATTGTCCAGACTTAATGACACAATCTCAAACACATGCCCTGCATGTGGTAGGACCCCCCATGATACTCTACATCTCTTCAATTGTTCATTTGAACCTACTCTTCTAACCCCTCTGTCCCTCTGGACAAACCCTGTTGAAACTGCACGTTTCCTTGGACTCCCCTTAGAAGAGCTTGATGAAGATCTTCGGAATGATCATACACTCTAGACAGGGCAATGCATTGTTAACAACAACCACAACATAGTAATTTATTTAAGTATGTATGTGTGTATTTATTAAGGCAGTCATTTTTATAACGAACGAAAGTAACATTAAATTTTTAACTCAAAGTTACTATTCCGGCACTTGAAACATAAGTTGTTTGTACTACTGGTAAACATAGCCAAATATACGTACATATATGATTAACAACGGCTTACAAATCGTCGACAAGAGTACAAAACCGCACATCGCACTTCTGCAAAACTGTACATTCGATATTTCTGTCAAAAATGAGATTTGCCTACCAGGGCTTCTGGGTACCCGGATTCATTCATTAGTAACAAAGAAGTAGTGGTTTGTGCAAAAGAATGTCAAAAAACGACATTTGAATTTGACCCACCACATAGTGGCTCGTACAAAAGTTAATCAGTTTTCAGTGTCTCCTATAAAATTTGTGCGGCTACGTATGTGCGGTTTTGCAGAATTGCGATGTGCGGTTTTGTACTTTTTCCGACGATACAACAAACAAAAAAAATTAACATTAAATTTGTAAATAAAATATATGTATTCAGAAATTTGGTACGCTTTTTTGTACCACAGGTACAAATAGCATATTTGATACATTAGGTTAGGTTAGGTTCAAGTGGCTACCGTAGAGGCACACCTAGGCCAGTATTAAAAGGCCCGTTGTGATACCACCAACACTAGGAAAGTCAGTTCCGGGACCCTGCCATATAGAAAATCCCGGTATTAACGGAATTCTCCACATATCAGAATCCCGGGACTGACTTTCCTATACCGACACCGTTACTCCTCCTCGAACCATTTAGATGACTTGATGAAGGCCATCAGGTCCTTTATGTCCAGCTCCGTGACCTGGCGTAGGCTAACCAGGAAGGGAACTCCCAAAAAGCGCATTCTCGCGCCACTTAAAGCCGGGCAGTTGCAGATGAGGTGCTCCGTTGGCACCGTTTCCTCCTCCTCATCATCCTTACAACTCCTACAGCATCGTCGGTAGGGCACACCAAGTCTTTCTGCGTGCCTACCAATGAGGCAGTGCCCAGTCAATACGCCTATTAATATGGAGATTTCTCTTCTCCTTAGGGCATAAATTTGTCTTGATCTTTTATGATCCCATTTCGGCCAGGTTTCTTTGGATATCCGGCATCCTGGAGATTGCAGCCATCTTTCGTTGGCTTGGCGGAGTGTGTACTCCTTCAGCATAAGCTTGCATGTGGCAAACGGCATACCTAAGCGCTCTTTATCCCGAAGAACCTGCTTGGTCGTGCCCTGCCTCGCAAGTTCGTCTGCCCTACAATTTCCCTCAATGTCCCTATGCCCCGGGACCCATGTGAGGTTCACGCGATTCTGTTGGGCCATCTCTTGTAGAGATCGACGACAGCTGAGCGTCAGTTCAGAGTTGAACGAATAAGAGCCAAGGGATTTGATGGCCGCCTGGCTGTCGCTGAATATAAAAATGGCGTGTCCGATAGTGTTTTGGCCTATCCAAGCCGCGGCGTCCATGATTGCTGAAACTTCAGCCTGGAAGACACTGCAGTGATCAGGTAGTCTGAAGGAGAGCTCAAGGTTCAGATCCTTTGAATAAACCCCTCCTCCAACTCTGCCGTCTAACTTCGAGCCATCAGTATAAATGGAAGTGCCGCCATGAGTGGCGGGACTCCGATCCGTGCTCTCCCATTCTTCCCTGCTGGGAATGTTGATTTTAAAACAGCTATCTCCGACTGTTGTGGTCGCACAACGATCCGTGCTCAGCGGAAGAAAGCTATAGGATCCCAAAATACAGGCGTGTCCAGTAGTGCTTGCGCCCCAGCCGGACGTTTCCCTTAGACGCAGAGCCGATGCTGCTGCTACCCGGTGCCCTTCCAGATCGAGTGGCAAAATGCCAAGAATGGCCTGGAGTGCCTCATTGGGCGTTGTTCTTAACGCACCGCTTATACAGATCATGCAAGATCTGTGTACTTTACCTAGCAGATTAAGGTTTGTTGCCTTGCTCAGCGCAGGCCACCATACCACAACTCCATAGAGCATGATTGGTCGAATGATTGCGGTGTAGATCCATTTGCATATTTTGGGGCTGAGCCCCCATTTCTTTCCAATGGCTCTTTTGCATGTGTAGAGTGCAATACACGCTTTTTTCTGGCGCTGAAGAACATTCTCCTTCCAGGTTAGTTTCCTATCCAGAACTGTGCCTAAGAACTTGGCTTTGTCAGCCAGGTTCAGGTGCACGTCATTCAGTTTTGGTAGTGTTAGCGGTGGTATCTTATAGCGGTTGGTGAAAAGAACCAGTTCTACTTTTCCCGGGTTGATGCTCAGTCCGCAGCGCGAGCACCATGAGGAAACCTCTCGCAGTGCTACTTGCATCAAGTCGCACAGGGTTTGTGGGTATTTGCCCCTATATACTATAGCTAAGTCGTCTGCATATGCCACTACCTTCCCGCCCCCCCAGCTTGTGTCTCGCAGCATCGAGTTGACAGTGAGGTTCCATAGAAGCGGGGAGAGAACACCACCCTGAGGCGTTCCCCTTGTGACATAGCGTGATAAGTCAACCGAGCCCAGTGATGAAACTATTCGTCTACCCCTTAGCAGTTGATCAATAAGTCCAATAAGAGACCTGCTTATGCCCAGACTTGTTAAAGCGGTGTTTATAGCATCAGGGCTTATGTTGTTGAAGGCTCCTTCAATATCTAAAAAGGCCGCAAGACAGTACTCCTTCTCATACAGCGATTTTTCAATAACAAAAACTAGGCTGTGAAGCGCAGTTTCTGTAGATTTCCCTTTGGTGTATGCATGCTGATAGCTACAGATCAGGTTGCTATCAATAGTAGAGGAGAGGTAGTCATTTATTATCCTCTCGAAGGTTTTGAGCACAAATGATGAGAGACTGATCGGCCTGTAGTCCTTCGGCTCGTAATCAGACGCCTTCCCCGCCTTAGGAATAAACACTACCGTGGCACTTCTCCAGGAGCACGGAATGTAGCTAAGAGCCAGGCAGGCTGTATAGAGAAATACCAGCCATTTGGCTGATGTCTCCAGCGTGTTTATGAGTTGTGCGGGAATAATCCCGTTTGGCCCGGCAGCCTTGAACGGTTCGAAGCTTTTAACCGCCCACCTAACCTTTTCCTCCGTGATGGGTATGTATACAGCCAGGTTTGTTGTAGGTGCTACGGGTTCCTCATGCAAGTTCCCTGGGAAGTGCGTATTCAAGAGCAGCTCTAGGGTTTCCCTCTCCGTGCTGGTCCAGGATCCGTCAGGTTTGCGCAAATAGCTTGTGGCTGTTTGAGTTTTTGAGAGCACTCGTCTAAGTCTCGCTGTATCGTCGACATTTTCGACCCCAGTGCAGAAATTTCTCCACGATACTCTCTTCGCCTGCCTCAGAGCTTTTTTGTAGGCCCTGAGTTTAACTTTATATTCGAGCCATTGAGTCTCCGTGCCAAGGCTCTTGGCCTTATTAAATTGTGTCCTACATGATTTTCGGAGCGAGTCCAGGTCGTAGGACCACCAATGCGGCCTATGTTTACCGCGTGGTTTTGGCACTGGGCAAGCCTGCTCTACGGCATTCGAGAGCGCCGTTGTAAAGGTCTTTACCAGATCCTCCAACTCCCCTACTGATGAGGGGACTTGTGGGGGCAGTGCTGGTAAGTCCCTAGATAGTATTTCATTGTGTAGCTGCCAGTTAGTGTTACGTGGGTTGCGTTTCATAACCGGCTGCTCAACAGAAAAGTCTAGAACTATTTCTACGTACCGGTGGTCGGAGAATGAGTGCTCATCGAGAACGCGCCATTTTCTGACCCACTCATAAGCGCCTTCGCTGCAAATAGTGAGATCTATTACCTCCCTACGGGTTTTAGTAATAAACGTAGGTTCGTTACCCACGTTACAAACTACCAGGTTAGTTGTTAACAAATAGTCAAACAACGACTCTCCTCTAGCATTGATATCGGAGCTTCCCCACTGGACGTGATGAGCATTGGCGTCAGTTCCGATAATAAGATGACCCATGGAAAAATTTGCCACCAGGTCTTTTACCTCCCTCTGTGGCGGAGGTTCTTCGGCGTCGTAGGGCATATAGACCGACGCCATCGTCAGACTGGTACTGTCGACTGTTAAACTGGCAGCTGTAACGTCACCATTGGTATAGTTGGGCAAGAGAAATGCATTCAGCTCAGACTTAACTAAAATACAGGCTCTAACCCTGCCCCCCTCGCTGGCTCGAATAAGCTTATAACCCTTAGTCCCCAAACCGCAAATCCTTGAGCTGTTGACCCAGGGTTCTTGGATGAGGACCACATCTACGTCGCCTTTAGAGAGACGACTGATTAAAGCAGCCGAGGCTGCTTTAGATTTGTGCAGGTTTATCTGAATCACCACCAACATGAGAGTGCTCAGACTTCCCTGCCACCGCCGTATCGTCGAGTTCCACCTCGTCTGGAGGCTTATCTTTCAACGACGATTTCTTCAGACCACGGTTTAGCGTGGCAGAGATCCTAGTTACTGTGGCAGTGTCAACTGTGGTGCGCTCAGGACTAGCTGCTATCACTGTGACGTTGAGGTCCTCCCCGTCCAGCAGGCTGTCTCCCATCTCCGAGCTGTTCACTGCTCCTTCGCCATTTGACGTGGCAGATACCATACTTTCCGAGTCGGACATCTCCGACTCCCCTTCCGGCACTGCGATGTCCGAGTCCTCCGGTGCAGCCGAAATAGCAGCGCGCTGTGCATCGCCGCGGTATACGTGGATCACGATCTGACCCATGCCGTAGTGCACTCGTCCATTGCACCGTTTAAGGGGCTCGAGTGCCTCCTTATTCAAGGTGAAGACCACTTGCCTATCAGGCCCTACCGCGTCCTCGACCAGATTTACACCCCAGTCCTGCGTCGGGAGAGACGGGTTCATGATCCTCAGCAGCCTGAGAATTCTCTCAGGTTCAGCAGGGATAGCAGGAATCCACGATCTTGCCCTTGGCCGAGCCGGGATGTCCTTCCAGTCGACAACCTCGATTCTTGCCCCTTGGTAGATCTCACCTAGTCTTGCAGCTGCTGCCTTGTACAGTGCAACAGTTTTTGCATCCTCGCAAGCGAATACCTTGATTCGGCCCTGGTGCCATCCCGCATCAGAACCCATCGGAGTGGCACCCGGAGACTCAT
>CAXKVI010000002.1:57993112-58285630 GCA_964058755.1 Campiglossa producta
GGTCTAGTGATCCCGGGATTTTCGGGACTTAAAAAACAACGGGATCCCGGGATTGGAATCCCTAGTTGTAGCCCTGAAAATTCTCTACAAAAATGATCCTTTGATTTTTTCTCTAAAAGTCACCAGTTCTCAGATATCGCGACTTTAAGACTTGAACTTTTCATGATATTTCACTTACGGAAATTTTAGGATTTTTTCGAAAACCTTGGTAGGTATGCATAGAAAAATTTTCTTTTACCGTTTGTGAAGCGGAGTATTAAACTCAGTAATCATTATGCATTTAGAAAAGAGTTATGTATGAAATTTAAATCCATCAGTTGGTGGATTAGGCCTACTGGGGAAACCACCCTAAAACCACCCACCGAGTACACTACCTCTCAGGTGGCGTGGAAATGTGTGCATGTACAACGTTACTCTTACAATCGCGAAATCTAAGTACTAGTGACTCCTAGAGAAGAAATCAAAGGATCATTTTTGTAAGGAATTGTCAAGGTCATAGGATTTATACGTCCTAGCTAATTTTTGGAAAAAGTTTGCGTTTTCGAAGAAAATGAAAAAAACCTCAAACTTTGACCTTTGACCCTGAATAACTTTTTTTGCACATATGGGATCGATGGGAATTTTTGAGGCCCCCTTTTTGAGGGTCACCCTAAGCTCTCCACAAAATTTTATGTCTGCCGAAGATTTCGTTATATCAAAAGTGTTAATTTTCCTAACCTATACTTTTTAATATTATGCATAGAGATAAGATGGCTCTACCTCGAGAACCGTGGGCTTCACAAACATAACTCTTATCATTTTCGAAGAGGCCCTTCGTGTCAAACAAAAGGAAAAAAAAAATGTTCTATGCATAGTAAGGTTTTCTATAAATGTGCTGAAAAGCCCATAGGTGGCATAAATGTGCTTATCCTCTATAAGGGTAATCTTGCAACCGCGATATCTCAGATCGGTTGACTCTTAGAAAAAAACTCCTAAGACCATTTAAAAAACTAATGGCGGCGATATACCAACAGGTTATCATAACCTCTAACGAGATTTTTAGCCGAGCTTCTCTTTCCAACTTGTGGTGTGTTGCTTTTTGAGTTTTTCCTACAAGTTGGCGGGACCTACAGTTTTTTGCCGACTCCGAACGGCACTTGCAAAGCAAATGAATTTTTTGCTGAGAAGCTTCTCATGGCAGAAATACACCCGGAGAGTTTGCCAAACTACTGCCGAGGGGCGACCCCGTTTAGAAAAATTCTTTTTCTAAATAATTTTTGATGTTACTTTTGCCGGGCATCGAACCGCCACGACTTGGTGTAGAAGGCCGAACACTTAACCGCTACACCACGGCGGCCGCCGTTTTTTGTAGAGAATTTCCAGCTCTACAACTTTGTCTCAGCTAATTTCTCAAAAAAACTCACCGTTTTCGAGAAAAAACCTGAAAACTTGACCTTTGACCCCGAAAAACTTTTTTAGCCCACATCGGATTGATAAGGACTTTTGAGGGTTTATTTCTGAAGGTGAACCTAAGCTGTATGCAAAAATTTGGCTCTGTGGGAATTTTTGATGATTCAAATGCTATATTGACCGGACTAATGGGGCAATTTTTGAAAATCATTCTGAAATGATATGAAACAGGTCCGTATTGAAAAAAAAATGTTGAATAGTAATAGTAAAAACTTGAAATCGAAAAAACTTAGTAATATTTCAACCTTGATTACTAAGAATCTGACGAACATTTAATTTTAAACCTTTTTTGTAGGAAATTAAGGGTATTTGTTTCCTTTAGCACCCAACTGCTAATAAATGAGCTAAAATTATGGGGGAGGGCTCAAAAAACGGGTTTTGGCCTCAGGATCACGAACCCGGAATCTTTTTTTTTTAATATTTTGCTTTTCTGAAAAGATATTTGCAATCAAAGTTGCAAGTTTCCATGTGGTTGTTGTAATTACATTAGGCTGTGGCGGTAGCCACGGTTATGTCACACGTCCGAACTTGGCATGGCGTAGCCCAGGGTTATTTTTTATAAGCGCGGCTGAAGGCCCCCAACTTAGAAAAATGTTCTGCACATAAATACCATGGATTCCGCCCCAATTTTGGTATCGGACCCGGGTAATTTTTCGGTTTTTGCACACCCAGGGGAAGTTTACTTCTTTAATTTAGCATTCGCCGTCTATCACGAGCCCGTTGTTGTTTTTTTTGTAACGAGGTGTAGTCCTGCCCAACGCGTATTTTTCCTTAGCCTAAATTGTCATCAATATCTTCTAACGGGAATCCAAGGAAACTAGCAGTTTCAATAGGGTTGGACCAAAGAGAGATGGGTGTTAGAAGAGTGGGCTCAGAAGAGCAAGAAAATAAGTGATTGGTATTGTGGGGGGACGAGCCGCATGCCGGACATACATTCGGCACATCAGGGTTCAGTCTGGATATGTAGGAGTTTAACCTGTTACAATATCCAGAGCGTAATTGAGCCAGAGTGACCCTTGTCTCTCGAGGAAGACGACGCTCCTCTTCAGAAATGCCTGGTGTTGCGGCATGTAAGACATTGTTTAGCGGACAGAGCGCGGCGTGATGGCCAACTAACGTTGTATGGATATGCCCCAAGGCCTGCTTATGCACCTCTAGATCAAACGGCGTTGTTATATAATGCCGGATCTCATCAAAATGTTGACGTAAATGCGACCTTATGGTCCTAGGAGGCGGAATGAGTTCAAGCAGTTGCCTATTGGGATGCTGTGGTTTACAGCAATTCAATAGGTACTGCTTGTTTAGCATTTCATTATGCTCCCTAACTGGAAGCATTTCCACCTCATTGCGTATATGAGATATAGGTGACATAAGGACGCACCCCGTAGTGGTTCTGAGCGCGGTGTTTTGACAGGCCTGCAGCTGACTCCAATGAACGTCTGCAAGCCCCGGCGACCATATCGGCGACGCATAGTTCAGAATCGGCCGACCAACTGCCTTGTACGTTACCAACAACGTTTCTTTGTCTTTACCCCAAGTACTGCCGGCTATTGACTTAAGGATTTTGTTGCGGCTCTGTAATTTTGAGACAATTGCAGCTGAATGGGCAGCGAAAGTGTGCATGGTGTCGAGGTTAGGGTTAGGTTCAAGTGGCTGCCACAGAGGCACACCTAGGCCAGTATTAAAAGGCCCGTTGTGATACCAACAACACTAGGAAAGTCAGTTCCGGGACCCTGCCATATGGAAAATCCCGGTATTAACGGAATTCTCCACATAGCAGAATCCCGGGACTGACTTTCCTATACCGACACCGTTACTCCTCCTCGAACCATTTAGATGACTTGATGAAGGCCATCAGGTCCTTTATGTCCAGCTCCGTGACCTGGCGTAGGCTGACCAGGAAGGGAACTCCCAAAAAGCGCACTCGCGCCACTTAAAGCCGGGCAGTTGCAGATGAGGTGCTCTACCGTTTCCTCCTCCTCATCATCCTTACAACTCCTACAGCATCGTCGGTAGGGCACACCAAGTCTTTCTGCGTGCCTACCAATGAGGCAGTGCCCAGTTAATACGACTATGAATATGGAGATTTCTCTTCTCCTTAGGGCATAAATTTGTCTTGATCTTTTATGATCCCATTTCGGCCAGGTTTCTTTGGATATCCGGCATCCTGGAGATTGCAGCCATCTTTCGTTGGCTTGGCGGAGTGTGTACTCCTTCAGCATAAGCTTGCATGCGGCAAACGGCATACCTAAGCGCTCTTTATCCCGAAGAACCTGCTTGGTCGTGCCCTGCCTCGCAAGTTTGTCTGCCCTACAATTTCCCTCAATGTCCCTATGCCCCGGGACCCATGTGAGGTTAACGCGATTCTGTTGGGCCATCTCTTGTAGAGATCGACGACAGCTGAGCGTCAGTTCAGAGTTGAACGAGTAAGAGCCAAGGGATTTGATGGCCGCCTGCTCTCGCTGAATATAAAAATTTCCTGTCTGATAGTGTGTTGGCCTATCCATGATTGCTGAAACTTCAGCCTGGAAGACACTGCAGTGATCAGGTAGTCTGAAGGAGAGCTCAAGGTTCAGATCCTTTGAATAAACCCCTCCTCCAACTCTGCCGTCTAACTTCGAGCCATCAGTATAAATGGAAGTGCTACCATGAGTGGCGGGACTCCGATCCGTGCTCTCCCATTCTGCCCTGCTGGGAATGTTGATTTTAAAACCGCTATCTCCGACTGTTGTGGTCGCACAGCGATCTGTGCTCAGCGGAAGAAAGCTATAGGATCCCAAAATACAGGCGTGTCCAGTAGTGCTTGCGCCCCAGCCGGACGTTTCCCTTAGACGCAGAGTCGATTCTGCTGCTACCCGGTGGCCTTCCAGATCGAGTGGCAAAATGCCAAGAATGGCCTGGAGTGCTTCATTCTTAACGCACCGCTTATACAGATCATGCAAGATCTGTGTACTTTACCTAGCTGATTAAGGTTTGTTGCCTTGCTCAGCGCAGGCCACCATACCACAACTCCATAGAGCATGATTGGACGAGAATATTCTAACCGTGTATTGAATATCAAATATAATGAGTAGAGTTAGAGTAAATGCAAATGTTATACTCATATGCATATATGTGTGTATGTACATAATAACGCATACGTCAGTTACAGGTGCACATATATAAGTACGTGCTCTTGTTGTGCATGTTCTCATGACATCCTCTCTTTTCTGAAAAAAGCGAAAATTAATTATAAAGATTTGCATTAACCTTGCTATTAGATAGCAATTTGAACATTTGATTCGAATTTCGCTTGTTGCTTTGCCCTGCATTCATACTATGTGCATATAATTTAACTTGCATATGTACATACGTTTTAACTTATGTGTATATAAGCATATGGAGAAGAAAAAAATGTATATCATTTTTATAATACAAGTAAAAGTGTTAACAGAATTTAAATACAAAATAAAACTAATAAAGAATGTATTGATGATGTATTCTTTTCGACTAAAATTAATATTTAGAAGAATCGTATTTTACTACAGGTTTGATTTTGCGTCCATATCGTGAGATTTGTTGGCCTGTACCTTCGCGGGAGTACTGAGTTGGTATATTGCTGCTGCTGCTGTTGTTTTTGTTGTTGTTAGCAGTGCTGATAGCAGGTGTTTTTTCGCTTGGTGTAGTTTCATTGTACTCATTTGACACAGGTATACGAGCGTTATTGGATTCGCATTCCAAAGTTGGTGAGCTTGCCGAGGGTATATTGGCTTTGGTTGTATGGAGATGCTTGCTATTCCTACGATATTTTTTGCCTTCGGGAGTTTCCACTATGACTGAGCGTGGACTTGAAGTCAACTCGACGACTTTAGCTGGTTACCATTCGCGATGACCAGTTTGCATTCTAACGTTGTCGCCGGTTTTAAGCGCTGGGCGAGGCGTGGCGACTCGATCGGCGTAGCGTTTTTGATTATGTCGCAATTCCTGCAATTCTTCTACTACACCCTTTACGACTTTCGGCATTAAATTGGTTTTTTCAGTTGCCATAGTCGTTCGAGTTTGGCGGCTGAATAATCGTTCGCTTGGAGATTTTAGTATATCGTTGCGTGGAGTATTTCGAAGCAACAACATCGCTAGGTATGGATCGCTTCCATCGAGCCAGCACTTCTTTAAAATGTTTTTTACAGTTTGAACGTTGCGCTCCGCGAATCCATTGGATTGAGGGTAATGTGGCGAAGAAGTTTTGTGCTGGAATTACCATTTTGTCGCAAATTCTTTGAACGTTTGGCTAGTGTACTGTGGACCTCCATCAGATTCGAGTATATCCGGAATACCATGTACGGAGAACCACTGACGTAACAAAAATGTGACCTCCATTGATGTGGCAGATTTAAGTTTTCGGAAGTCATTAAACCCAGAGTAGTGGTCGGCAATAAGTAAGAAATCATCACCTTTGATTTTAAAAATGTCCGTTGATACTAGTTGAAAGGGGTATTCTGATATGTCTCGTAATATTAAGGGTTCTTTATTGTTTGCTCGTTGCATTTGTTGACATACTGCACAGCTTTCAACAAAATTTTTTGTGTCGCTAGTAAGCCCATTCCATAAGAATGATTGGCGGATACGATGCGTGGTCGTCGATATACCGCTGTGGCCTCTATGCGCTTCTGAAATGACAGATTGTATTAAACTACGTGGTAAGATAATTTTGTTACCCTTCAACAACAAGTCATCTTCGTAAGTAATTTCGTGTTTAAAAGCCAAGTACTTTTTAATGGTGGCCGGTATTTCTACCTGGTTTTCTGGCCATTTTTTCATGATCGCTGCTTTAAGTGTCTGTAGTTCGGCGTCAGCTGCAGTTTCTTCAATAAGACTTTTGCGAATTTTGTCGCCAATTGCGTGAATTAAGTAAACTGGTTCATCTATATCAACTTCTGCTTGTTCACAGTCGCGACTCAGGGTATCTGCAATTGGTACCATCGTTCCTTTTGTGTACGTAATTTTCGGCGAGTATTGTAAAATGTCATATAGTACACCTTGTAGGCGTATTGGCGCATTCTGAATCGGATTGCTAAAAATGGTTTGCAGCGGCTTATGATCCGTTTCTATTTCTATGATTTTTCCGTAAACGTAATCGTGAAACTTCTGGCATCCGAAACGAATAGCCTACGCTTCCTTGCTGATTTGCGGCTGCTTTTGTTGTGATTGCGTGAATGCTTTGGTGACATATCCCAATGGTCTACCATCTTGCATTAGGCACGCTCCCATGGATTGGCTGCTGGCGTCGACTTGCAGTTTTACTGGTTTCTTTACATCGTAATAAGCGAGTACGGGAGTTGTTGTTAGTGTTCGTTTTATAGCTTCGAAAGCGCTGGTGTGCTCGTGCTCCCATCGCCAAACGTTTTCTTTACGTAAAGGTGGGCGCAAAGGCTCTGTTAATTTCGATAGGTTTTTTATGAATTTACCGAGATATGTTACCATTCCCAACAGGCGCTGCAACTCTTTGACGCATGTGGGTGTTTTGAGTGTACATATTGCTTTTATCATCTTCGGTGAAAATATGACCTAGAAACTTTAGCGACTTTTTCTCGTACTCGCATTTTTCGGAATTTAGCGTAAATCCAGCCTCTTTTAATCGCTTAACCACATTTTGCGTCGTTTTTCGTAGTTCGCTTAGTGTCGGCGCGTGTATAAAAATATCGTCCATGGCCACTTCGCATCTGTCTATGCCTTCTAACGTTCGGTTCATTACGCCGCAGAAAACTTCTGGTGCGGAGGAAATTCCGAACGGCATCCGTAAATAGCTAAAACGTCCCCACGGTGTGGAGAATGTTAAATATTTCGAAGTTCGATCAGTTACTTTGAAGAAACCTTTCTGGCAATCAAGTTTAGTGAAAAATTTGCTGCCATGAATTTTTTGCCGCCACCTCTTCTACCGTTTTCATAGGGTATATTGGACGTTTAATACACTTGTTTAGCTCGGTAGGGTCCATGCACACACGTAGCTTATTTCTTTTGTTCACTACAAGCATGGGACTAACAGCTGGTGTAGGCTCACTAACGCTTTTAATTACACCGAGTTTTACCATTTTTTGTATTTCCTGCTTCACGCTTTTTTCTATTGCATAGGGAATCTTTCTCGCTGGAATGACTTTAAATATCGGGTTATCAACGAAATCTATGTCGTATTCGAAGGTATTGCAGCAACCTAGCTGGTTTACACGCTTGACAAGCCCTAGATTTTCACAGTCGTCAGCTCCTAAAATCGCGTGAAAGTTTTCTTCAATTACTTTGAAACGAATGAGCTTTTTGACATTATTGGTTGTGCGTAGCGTGTGACATAACAATTTTTCTTCGCATATCACTTTAATAAAACCGCCGTCATAAGCCTTTAAACGCTTTATATCACTCGTGCTTATTCGAACACCGAGCTTTTTAGCAACTCTAATCGGTAGTACATTACAAAAAGCTCCAGTGTCTAATCGCAGTTTTAGCTCATAATCACCAATTCGCACTTTTTCTGTCTATTTCTCTTCATTTTCTTTCGAAGAAAAGGAGTTGCTTATATTGCCTACGAACCTGAATTCTGAACTATCGCTATCGCTTTCATTATCGGTTTCTATAGCATTCACACTCTTCTTTGATTTTTTATATTCTCTCTTTTCTTTTTCGCTCTTGGAGTGCCGTTTTGTATTTGGCTTTGACCTTAAAATGACCTGTGAATGACCTGTTTTACCGCACCGCGCGCACTCTTTTTTGTAAGCTGGGCAACTCTTTGGCCCATGGGTTGTTTTGCAACGACTGCAATTAAAAACTTTATCAATTTTATTAATTTTTATTGAAGTGTCTGGCTCATTCAGGTCGTGTATTTGCTTTGTTGCTCTTTCTGCAGCGCGACATACTTTAATAGCTCTATCAAGTGACAGATTATCTTCTATCCAAAGTTTCTGTCTCGTATCATCTGAGCGGATACCTAGCACAATTTGGTCGGTGAGAAATTCATCGTCATTGCTAAAATCGCACTTTCGCACTTGTTCTCGAATTTTTTGTAAGAAATCATCAAAAGCTTCGCTTTCTTGCTGCTTGATGTGATGAAATTGGTACCGCTCGTAAGTTTTATTACGTGACGGTACAAAATGTTCTTTCAACTTCTTTTTGACTTCGTCTAAGTCGGATTTTTGTGCCTCGGTCAGGCCCAAATTATTAAGTAGGCGAATGCCCTCCCGCCCGAGTACAGCTTTAAAATTTGCCAACTTTCTGGATCTTTCTTCGGCGTCGACCTTCGCTGCAATGGCATAGCACTCATACGCTTCTAACCACTCGCTCCACTCACGTGCCATATCCACGTCGCTGTTTATTAGCAGTGGTTTTGGTGGTTTTACCATTTTAATTAATTTATTTAGCGCGAAAAATTATTTTCGAAGTCTTAAGTACTTCTTTTTGTATTTTCGGTTCTTAGTTTATTTTCTTTGTTTTTGTCAAAACGGGTTTCGGCACCATGTGACGAGAATATTCTAACCGTGTAAAGTATAAACACCGAGTGCGAGGTAAAGACTGACTTTATTGAATATCAAATATAATGAGTAGAGTTAGAGTAAATGCAAATGTTATACTCATATACATATATGTGTGTATGTACATAATAACGCATACGTCAGTTACAGGTGCACATATGCTCTTGTTGGGCATGTTCTCATGACAGTCGAATGATTGCAGTGTAGATCCATTTGCATATTTTGGGGCTGAGCCCCCATTTCTTTCCAATGGCCCTTTTGCACGTGTAGAGTGCAATACACGCTTTCTTCTGGCGCTGAAGAACATTCTCCTTCCAGGTTAGTTTCCTATCCACAACTGTGCCCAAGAACTTGGCTTTGCCAGCCAAGTTCAGGTGCACGTTATTCACAGGATTTGTGGGAATTTGCCCCTATATACTAAAGCTAAGTCGTCTGCATATGCCACTACCTTCCCGCGCCCCAGCTTGTGTCTCGCAGCATCGAGTTGACAGTGAGGTTCCATAGAAGCGGGGAGAGAACACCACCCTGAGGCGTTCCCCTTGTGACATAGTCAACCGAGCCCAGTGATGAAACTATTCGTCTACCCCTTAGCAGTTGATCAATAAGTCCAATAAGAGACCTGCTTATGCCCAGACTTATTAAAGTGGTGTTTATAGCATCAGGGCTTATGTTGTTGAAGGCTCCTTTAATATCTAAAAAGGCCACAAGACAGTACTCCTTTTCATACAGTGATTTTTCAATAACAGAAACTAGGCTGTGAAGCGCCTCATGCAAGTTCCCTGGGAAGTGCGTATTCAAGAGCAGCTCTAGGGTTTCCCTCTCCGTGCTGGTCCAGGATCCGTCTGGTTTGCGCAAATAGCTTGTGGCTGTTTGAGTTTTTGGGAGCACTCGTCTAAGTCTCGCTGTATCGTCGACATTTTCGACCCCAGTGCAGAAATTTCTCCACGATACTCTCTTCGCCTGCCTCAGAGCTTTTTTGTAGGCCCTGAGTTTAACTTTATATTCGATCCATTGAGTCTCCGTGCCAAGGCTCTTGGCCTTATTAAATTGTGTCCTACATGATTTATTGAGCGAGTCCAGGTCGTAGCACCACCAATGCGGCCTATGTTTACCGCGTGGTTTTGGCACTGGGCATGCCTGCTCTAGGGCATTCGAGAGCGCCGTTGTAAAGGTCTTTACCAGATCCTCCAACTCCCCTACTGATGAGGGGACTTGTGGGGGCAGTGCTGGCAAGTCCCTAGATAGTATTTCATTGTGTATCTGCCAGTTAGTGTTACGTGGGTTGCGTTTCATAACCGGCTGCTCAACAGAAAAGTCTAGAACTAATTCTACGTACCGGTGGTCGGAGAATGAGTGTTCATCGAGAACGCGCCATTTTCTGACCCACTCATAAGAGCCTTCGCTGCAAATATTGAGATCTATGACCTCCCTTCGCGTTTTAGTAATAAACGTAGGTTCGTTACCCATGTGTCAAACTACCAGGTTATTTGTTAACAAATAATCAAACAACGACTCTCCTCTAGCATTGATATCGGAGCTTCCCCACTGGACGTGATGAGCATTGGCGTCAGTTCCGATAATAAGATGACCCATAGAAAAATTTGCCACCATGTCTTTTACCTCCGTCTGTGGCGGAGGTTCTTCGGCGTCGTAGGGCATATAGACCGACGCCATCGTCAGACTGGTACTGTCGACTTTGGTATAGTTGGGCAAGAGAAAGGCATTCAGCTCAGACTTAACCAAAATACAGGCTCTAACCCTGCCCCCCTCGCTGGCTCGGATCAGCTTAAAACCCTTAGTCCCCAAACCGCAAATCCTTGAGCTGTTGACCCAGGGTTCTTGGATGAGTACCACATCTATGTCGCCTTTAGAGAGACCACTGATTAAAGCAGCCGAGGCTGCTTTAGATTTGTGCAGGTTTATCTGAATCACCACCAACATGAGAGCGCTCAGACTTCCCTGCCACCGCCGTATCTTCGAGTTCCACCTCGTCTGGAGGCTTATCTTTCAACGGCGATTTGTTCAGACCACGATTTGGCGTGGCCGAGATCCTACTAACTGTGGCAGTATCGACATTGGTGCGCTCAGGACTAGCTGCATGGTGTCGAAAGTCACTCCTAAAATTTTTGGGTGAGCGACAGTAGGTATTTTTTGATCACCTACATACATTTCTAATTCCATGCCAACCTGCGCTGTCCACGTCGTGAATAAGGTCCCGAGGACTTTGTTGGCGACAATGTCATCTTTGGGCGGATAAGAACTCGACTAGAGAGGGGAGATAGCCATTTATTTTAGAGCACAGCTCATCAACGGAAGTACCAGTTGCCAATATCGTGCAATCGTCTGAGTAAGAAACAATCGTAACTTCTTCTGGTGGAGGAGTAAGCTTCGAAATATAGAAGTTAAACAGTAACGGGGAAAGGACACCACCCTGTGGTACCCCTTGTTTGATCTTCCTGGCTTTAGATTTTTTGTTTCTGAACACAACAGACGACCGACGACCACTGAGATAATTGGCGGTCCAACGCTTAAGACAGGGGGGGAGTGACGAGTCTTCCAGATCGGATACAAGCTGCCCATGATTTACTGTATCAAAAGCGTGACTCAAATCGAGTGCAACTAGAATCGTCCTGTCATTAGGTCTGTTTTGATTTAGACCGTCAGTTATCTGAGTGTTTATGACATTTAGAGCAGATGTTGTGCTCCTTCAAGTGTCTTTACTACTGGCGAGAGGAGTGATATCGGACGATATGACTCCCCAACGTTGGCTGGCTTGCCAGGCTTTAGTAGTGGGATCACAGTTGCCTGCTTCCATTTATCGGGTATGAAAGCTGTGGTCAAGGACAGATTGAAGACGGCAGCGAGGTACTTAACTCCTACTGCGCCGATGTGTTTAAGATGCACCATGTCTACGCCATCAGGACCGATGGCTTTGAAATTTTTGGCCTTCCGGATGGCCTCTTGAACCTCTTTAGCGGTGATGGGAACGGGGCATAGTTTTTGTGTTTATGCGCGCGCCTCAAAATTCCTCGTCTTGTCCTGTCTTGCGCAGGATGAGGGGCACACTGTCGACAGAAAGCCTGCGCACATTTCCTGGGGTAATTTAGTGTCTTGTCACCAAAGGTGATGTCGACATTCTTTGGCGGACCCGGTAGAGAGGTTACAAGACGTAAGGTGTTTCTCCCACATGGTTTGTATGTGTACGTTAACCAGCCGTCTGATTTCCACGTTGCGATCACCGATCTGTGGGTCTGAGGGATCGATGTTGCGTATGAGGTCACGTTCGTTAGCCGAGACTGCGGCCTCAGCTGGGAAGTTTGGCCTAATATCTTTTATTCTACCAGCTGGTATAAAACGGGCTGTAGCCTTTTTAATGACCTCACGGATGTTTCGCTCGCCAACGTGTACATCAGTGGGAATGGGAAAATCACCAAAGGAGCTCTCTGTGAATTCCAAAAAGCCGACCCAGTTAGCCCTTTTGAAATTCACGTATGTTCTTTTCTCCGAAGTAATGAAGTCCGTGGCACGGTGGACGGACAGGATGATAGGCAGGTGGTCGGATGACAAGGCCACCATAGGTTGCCAATTTATGCTGTTAATTAACCCCGGGCTAACCATAGTTAGGTCCGGGGAGCTACTACAGCTAACAGCCATCCTTGTAGGGTGTCTCCGTTCACAGTTCAGAAAGGGGAAGCGTCAATTTGCTCGGCTAATTCCCGTCCTCTGCCGTCCACAGAAAGGTGTGAGTGCTACATATCATGGTGGGCATTAAAATTGCATATGATGATACGGTTATCGCCACAAAGAAACGCCCTAAGGTCAGGACAATAACTTCTGGGGCAGCAGGTGACGGGAGGAGATCAACACCTCCAGCTTATATAACTATACCCTGCCACTCTAAGGGTAAGTCTCTTTGGTTGGTGTTGATATCAAATTCCCTATACTGCACTGTATGGTGAACAATGAACGCGAGACCGCCCCCGCCGTCATGCCGGAGAACGTGGTAGCCTCCACTCGCTCGGAGATTCGAGTGGGGGCCAAGTTTTGTCTCCTCGATTGCAGCATTTTTGATTTTATGTAGCTACATGAATGTGGTTATCTCCGCTATCTTGCCGGTCAGGCCGTTGCAATTAAATTGCAACAATTTAAATTGCGAAGGAGAGGCAATGGCCACTCTGGGAGTTAGAGACTGATGTGTATGCCTAGATGGTGGTAGCCTAGGTCGCGATCGTGATCTCCGTCGCAGTCCTGAAGCCGGCGGATTTCGTTCATTATAAGATGAGTGTACATCCGTCGGCACTAAGGGCTGCGCAACTCGACAGCAAGGCGCGACTAACACATCAGTCCAGAGATTTCTGTTTGCGAGCGCAGAACATATGCGTAGGTGACATCGGCCTAGGCAGGAGTTGCACTTGACCGATGCCACCGACGCATATATGCCGACATACAGTGCACGAAGAGTGAGGGACCAGAAGCTGATGGACTTCACTCACATTCGTGCTAGTGCCGGAAGAAGTTAGTAAAGGGTTCAGAGACAAGGGCTGAAACTCGGTAGTGCTTATAGCATCGACAGATGTACTACGAAGAAAGTAGCTATGGGTGTCGTTTCGGTACGAAGGGTAAGGTACAAGTACATATACCGTTCTCGCAGAACCGGCAATACGTGAAACGTATGCCCCGTTGTTATCTTTCGGCATATCGGTCCCTAAACGTAACCAACAAAATAATGAAAATTAATTTCTTTACAGATATCGGTAATTCTATTTCTCACAAAATATCACAACCGTAATAAATTCCATTACAAAGACAAAGCAAATGCAATTATGATGTAAGTGACGTTTCGCATTAAATAATTAAAAAAAAACATTAGAAATTGTTACACATACGCATTTATAATACATATAAACGTATAACAACGTATTATTTGATACTAGCAGACCCGGCAGACGTTGTCCTGCCCAAACATTAACTTGTTTTCATTTATAAAATGTGACTCGTCCTCCTAATTTCAGCTCCACAACCTTCTTTCCGTCCACTCCATCTTCACCCTTTTCATATGCTTTTTCTCTTTTCATACCCCTATCCCTTTCTCAATCCCATTCCCAAAATTACTAAAAATGACTCCCCTTTAAAACTCTCATCAGCACCTTTAATTTATATCCATTTTTACAAAACCCTTCAGCTCCACCCCTGGTCCACGTGTTTATCAAAATCCAAAAACCTTGGTCTTATATAGGGGAAATACTAAAACATCTTAAATAACTTGTCACCACCTTTCATTTGATACTCATATCGCACTAATACAATCGAGGACCCCTCCTGGTTGACATTTTAATCTATATCTCGAAACGGGGTCTTATATTGGACTGAAAACTACACCATTTTAATACACTTATCAATACCTTTCATTTGATGCCCATATTGAACGAACACTTAATAAGGTTACCCTGGTCCACATTCTGCGCGATATCTCCAAAACCTTTTGAAATTCCTTAATTTTTTTATCGAGCTGATAAAAAATCTACCTTCCAAATTTAATTTTATTATGTCCAGCCGTTATCTAAATAAATAATAGCATAGATGAAGCAAAGTTCAAATGAAAGTTGCGGCCTTACCTTTTCGTTTGATACCAGTTTTATGCTAATATTTCAGAATTTTCGCGCAAGCACATGTCGACCGATAAATCTGTTATCGATATATATATCGAAATATACCAAAGTCCAAATGAAAGCTGTGGTCTTCCCTTTTCGTTTGATACCAATTTTGTGCGAATATTCTAAAGTTTACCCGAAACCACATTTTGACCGATAACTCTGTTATCGATAAATATATCCAAATATACCAAAGTCCAAATGAAAGCAGTGGTCTTCTTCTTTTGTTTGATACCAATTTTGTGCAAGTATTCCAAAGTTTACTTTTGACCGATAACTCTGGTATCAATAAATATATCGAAATGAACCAACGTCCAAATGAAAGCTGAGGTCTTCCCCATTTGTTTGATGCCAATTTTGTGTGAATATTCCAAAGTTTACCCCAAACCACATTTTGACCGATAACTCTGTTATCGATAAATATATCGAAATGAAACATAGTCCAAATAAAAGCTGTCGTCTTGCCCTTTCGTTTGATACCAATTTGGTGCGAATATTCCAAAGTTTACGTAAAACTACATTTTGTCCGCTAACTATGTTATCGATAAATATATCGAAATTTCATGATGCCTGTTGCACTGTTGCACTGTTGCAGACTTTATATTCCTAAGAATATCTGCAAAATTTCGTAGAGATCGGGGCATTGGTTCAGACGTTAAAGAACCACAAACATCCGCAGTCGGTCACAAACTTACGTTTTTAGATATTAGTAAGATAAGATAAGATAACATAAGATAAGATAAAAACATAAAGCTATAATGTTAAAAAATTATATATATTATATACTAAACATGATGAGAATTATACTCGCATACGGCTGTAAGTAATTTCTTGGCATAATTCGGATGATTTTTGGATACTTTATACTTGGCCCAAGTTGCAGAAAAGTCGTAATAAACAGCTCCCATGGCCTCGCTGTGAAAACCTAAACCTTTCTTGTGGCTCAGACAAAAATCTTTTACATGGAAAAATACAGTATGAACTTCTGGTGTAACCGATATATTTGATGCCAAATATGCTTCCCTGAATTTGTTAACGAACTCACCGAACTCCGGACTGAAGTAAGCTTGGACTACTTTGTTGAACCATCGAAAAGCTTCTACGTACTTGACGCAGCCCAAGCTGCAAACTGACATCAATAAATCAATATTACTTAAAAGTTTTTTACAACTGTTTTCATGTAAAAGATTTTTGTCTGAGCCACAAGAAAGGTTTAGGTTTTTACAGCATGTTTAGTATATAATATACATATATAATTTTTTAACATTATAGATTTATGTTTTTATATGAAATAATACGTTGTTATACGTTTATATGTATTATAAATACGTATGTGTAACAATTTCTGATAGTAATATTATTTAGTATAATAAATACTGACAGCATCGCTGCGGGTACGCTTTTCTACTACAATGGTTTGGCAATGATACAAAAACTAGTTAATTATCTGGACCAGTCTAATGTTCACTTTTCCTTATTTAGTCTCTACTTAAAACGCTCTATTTAAATAATTTCCATTGAGATAGAGCATTTTCGTGCATTTTTGAAACAAAAAAAATGTGGAATAGGGTGATCGTTTAGGCTAAGTTCCAGTGGCTACCGCAGATACACACTTAGGCCAGTTAGGAAAGTCAGTCCCGGGACTCGGCCATATGGAAAATCCCTGAGTTGTTGGGATTCTCGACATAGCAGAATCCCGGGATTGACACTTCTAACCCGACACCGTTATCTCTACTCGAACCATTTAAATGACTTGATAAAGGCCATCAAGGCCTTTATATCCAGCTCCGCGACCTGGCGTAGGCTATCCAGGAAGGGAACTCCCAAAAAGGGCCTTCTCGCGCCGCTTAAAGCCGGGCAGTTGCAAATGAGGCGCTCCACCGTTTCCTCCTTCTCATCATCTTTGCAACTCCTACAGCATCGTCGGTAGGCAGTGCCCGGTTAATACACCTATTAATATGGAGTTTTTTCTTTTGTTTTGGACAGTTTGTTTGGGGTGATCTTTTACTCCGCTTGATATATAAAGAATGGACACTTACCCAAAATATACATCATCGTGAAGCAATTATCGAAAGCGAAACCAACAAAAAACCGCATCAATGCAAATTGCCAGAAATGCGTAGTAAAGCCAGTTCCCACGCCAGCAGCAAAACCAATTAGATTACAACCAACAAGTGCAGGTATACGACCAAATTTATCAGCGATCCAACCAAAAAGTAATCCACCAACAATAGCACCCAAAAAGAATATTGATTGTGCGTAAGTTGGCAGAGCGTCATCATCACAAACCCAATTTTGTTCGGTGGCCACCGTGGCGTATGGGTAACCTGTAAAATTATAACTCCAACCATGGCGACAATTCGTTACGGGCCAATTTGTGTCAGCCGTGCGAATGTCCTTGGCCAATATTTCAGTATAATTGACATCATACATTTTACAATTGTCATATTCTCGAATTCCACGCATTCGCGGTATTGAAAGAGCCAATCTGTAAAGAAAAATAAATAATAGGACAATGACTACATAATAGTACTCAAACATTTAAATAAGTAGTTACAGATAAATTCTATGCTAAATATCACATTTTGAGTAATTAAATTATAACAGTATGCTAATTGGAATAAAACCACACCTTTTAATCATAATTACCAACTGCTATATCTCTTACACACTAGGGATGTTGCGAATATTCACATTCGAAAGCGCAGACTTCCGCATTAATTTTCAGACTCGCATCCGCATTTGCAAAACTCATAGCGGAATTTTGAATGATATGCACAAAGTTTCTATAGAGACTTACCGAAGACATTCGTGGCGGGAATGTATAGGTTTTTGTACCAGACTTTTTGCATAAAGAATCCGTCTAAATAGTGAAATACGATTTTTTTAATTAACGATTTTTTATGGAAAGCCAAAGGTAATTCATTAAAAACAAAATAGAAAATGCAAGAAATTCCCCAAATGAACCCCCACAGTAAAAAAAAATAAGAGATGCACAAACAAACAAATAAAAAAAACATGAAAAAAGTCCATACGATTTTTTCTGTCAAGGTTTATACTTCCTGGCTGTACTCGAATCGAATAAAAAAGCTGACCGGTTATTGCCTGCCACTTTTTCAAAAGTAGAAACTTGACTTTTTTACCCACTCCCTTCTAGTGTACGCATCAGCATTTGCATCGGGCTTATGTTTATAATTTTACATTTGCAACATCCCTAATATACATGTTTATATCCGAATAATCATAAATTAAATTCATGTGTATTACTTATAAAGACTGAAATTTGTGAATGGAAGTAACGCATTTTAATTTTGACATGGCACCAATTTAAATAACAAGTAAGGAAGTCCAAGTTCCAAACATTAAATACTCAGCGGTAGTTTTCAGAAAGCCCACTTTTAAAATTTAACAGAAAATCACAACAGAATGACCAGAAGGATTTACCTATCATATTTTACTATTTTAGCTATTTACCTTACCGAATTATGTCAATTTATGTGATTCACGAAATTTTCCATATCGAAAGTGGGCATGGTCCGGAAGCCATTTCGTCCAATTTCATCAGGTATGCTCTATAATGCTAGTATACATTTACAATTGAAGTATCATTGCGAATAACGTTTCAAGTGTCATTTTTTTTCAAAACCGGTTTCATTGCATAAAACATTTTGTATTGTTCTCTTGCATTGTCCAGATAACCAATTTTCTAAAATTTTACACACTAAAACTGTAAAAATGCATTTAAAAATAATAGGGTAATTTAAAGTGACATACATTATTTTGCATAGAAGCGTCGAAAGTGATTCGTAACGGTACTGGTAGATCATGAGAATGGTGTAAAACTGATAATATGAATGATACAAAAGAAAAAGTTAAGAAGACAGATGAGAAAAATAAAGTTAAAAAATATGACTTAAGCGTTTTTTTTTTGCTTTCCTGACAAATTCTGATTTTGTAACTTAGAACGTTATTCGCGATGATGCTTCAATTATACAAATTTTGTGATTATAATCACTTTAAAAGTTATGACCAGTCAAATTTTCAAATTTTTCAAAAAATCATAAAAGAATGACTACTGGGTTCATCCTACCAATTTATAGAAATTCAGCAATTTCCGCTACCGTTATGTATGTGCGTTTAGGAGATTTTCGAAATTTTCGATATCGAAAGTGGGCATTGTTGGAGGGCGATTTTATCCAATTTCCACAGGTATACTCCCAACGATAGTAGTATGCTTTGTGCCAAGTTTAATAGTTCTACCGTAACCAGTTTAAAAGTAACGAGAGTGACGATGGAGTCGCACTTTAACAAAAAAGGGGGGGGGGGGGGGGTGAGGAGGAACTTTAAATGGGTGTTTCCAGCGTTACGGACGTTCCATGCTTTCACACTATTTTAAGTACAAAAATACATGTTCTTACTCATACAAATGTATATCTTAATGAGAATGACATAAAAATCCATATGTTCTAATTGACGGGTATGCCCTTTCAAGTCGATGTTTCCTTTTTGCTCCAGCTCATAAAGGTTCGTTTTTATTAACAATTTTTTGGTGTAACGTGAGTGATGATTTTCATTCAAGTTTTTTAAAATAAGAGTTAAATGCCAAATTTTCACTTATATTTACTAAATTTGATAATTATATGGCCTTCATAACACTTAACTTGCACCAGAAGGTCTAAAACCACTTTTTGGTCAATATTTAAGGTAACGGCGATTCTGCAATTTTTTTTTTTTTTTAGTTCTCACACCCATTTCATCGATGACGATCGATGTATGATAATCAGAATCAACCTATCTCAATTTTCACGAGATTTGCAAAGGTTGGTTGGACGCTTTTCATAAAACATCAGAGATTAAACTGGTTTCTTGCCAAAAAGGCGTGGAAAATTTTAAATATATACGATGGACATTATTGTAAGGGCATACCAAATGCATATACATAGTTAAAAAAGCTTGTCAAAATTTAAAGCGAGACTACCTTTAAAACAAATTTAAAGTACAAAATACATGCAATAAAAAAATTATATTTTTCATACTGAAAAATACACGTATAAAGAAGTAACGATTGTATATAACAAAATGTTGCAATAAACAAGCATCCTAGGCCAAATATATGATATTTTAACCATCACATTAGAATCGATGTTGTTGTTGTTGTAGCGAGGTGTAGCCCTGGGGTGTAAAAGTAGGTCGCCTCCCAGTTGGTGCACCCTGGGTAACGCTAAATGACCTACATAGCCTGCACGGCTAGTTTAGTTTCTTGTATTGCCGGATCTACGAGAACGGTACCAGTACTTGTGCTGTACCCATCGTGCCGAAACGACCCGGGCCGTTTTCTTATATCGACCCGGCCAAGAGCAATACACTCGAGGTGACCCTGTCTGACATTTAGGCAGGGCTACACCTCGTTACAACAACAACAACAACCTGCCTAAATGTCAGACAGGGTCACCCGAGTGTATTGCTCTTGGCCGGGTCGATATAAGAAAACGGCCCGGGTCGTTTCGGCACGATGGGTACAGCACAAGTACTGGTACCGTTCTCGTAGAACCAGCAATACAAGAAACTAGCCGTGTAGGCTATGTAGGTCATTTAGCGTTACCCAGGGTGCACCAACTGGGAGGCGACCTACTTTTACACCCCAAAACAGTTACTTTTACGACTTTCCAAACAGTTACTTTGTAACGCGAGTGACGGAGCTTTTTCTAATATATTTTATAATAATTAAGGTACGCTTTAAATTTTGTTTGCATGTCACACTTACATCTAATCTTAACAAAGTCCCATTAACAGAAATTAGTTCAAGGAAGCCATTTCACAGAATTTAAGATTTGAAAAATGCTCCAAAATCTCTGAGCTAAAAATTGTAACGCGAGTGACGGACTATTTTTCTTAATTTTTTCTTTTAATTACTAATTTAATTAAAATATTAATTTAATTAAATAGTAAAATATTGTTTCTGATGTAACGCGAGGGACGATGGAAACGCCCTTAAGTAGAAATTTACATTACTTGTATATTCTAAACACAACAATGGCATACATTAGGGTGATTCTAAAAACTAACAAATATTTTTTTTTGGTAATTAGTTAGTAATTGACTGCGAGGTAGGGTTGCCAGATAGGGGTTTTTGGCCCCTAAATTCAGGGGTTTGTGATCCAGTGCTGGGGTCTGGGGTTTACCTAAAAAATTCGGGGGTTTGGAAAATTTTCAGTGGTTAACCATCGAGTTCATACATTTTTTCTTTTCTTCATTTCATTTAGTGATTAGAGATTTTGTTTTATGGTTTTCAAACACACTCACGCATAAATATTGACCGTCTAGCAGGTACTCACTCACGCATGACCGTGCAATAGGTACTTTTTGTGCTGTGTGTGTTTTTTGTTCTCGATAGTGGTATCACATCTCTATCTGCTGTGCTATGCAAATTATTTACTATCGTTGTTTGTTCGCGCGGTGTTTTTCGTTCTCTACATATACTAGTATAAAACTATGTAAGTTTTTGTAAAATTTGAGAAAACATAAAATTAAATTACGTTTTTATCTAGTACATTGCAATAATTATGGAGGGTGCTTTCAAAAAGCCGTACATGTGTTCTTTTAATGAGAAGTGGTTATCGCATCCAGAATATAAAAGCTGGCTTCGAAAAGAATCGGATTTTGTGGGAAGATGTCAAGTATGCAACATTACTTTTCTTATTAAACATGGAGCGACAAAAGCAATAAAAACTCATATGAATTCTGCAAAGCATATTGCAGGTATGAACGCTTATAAGCATTCGTCATTGATTACAGCATTTATACCGAAAAAAGATTCTACCGAAGAATTGCAATCTGCAATAGCGGAGTTGTCGATGGTTTATCATGCTGTAATGCATCAACTTAGTTACAATAGCACAGACTGCGGTATTAAAATAAATTGTAAGATTTTTCGCGACAGTGCACTGTCTACATCTGTTCACTGCGGACGAACAAAGGCGACTACTCTTGTAGAAAACGTACTTTTTCCTAAAGCCATCCAATTGGTGCTGAATGATATAAAGAACTCTCAAACCCCAGTTTATTTTTCAATTTCATCAGATGCTTCGAATCGTGGATACAAAAAACTTTTCCCTATTGTTATAAGCTACTTTCTTGCTGATCAAGGCATACAAAACAAACTGATTGATTTTTATACTGATGAATATGAATCCTCACAAGCAATATTTAACAAAATACAAAAATGCCTGTTTGAGTTGGGCCTGAATATGGAGCACATATCAGCCTATTCAGCAGACAACGCATCTGTTAATTACGGAGTGAAGAACTCTGTATACCAAAAACTATTACTAGAGAACGAATTTATTGTAAAATCTAATTGCAATGCACATGTTATTCATAATGCTGCTAAATTTAGTTGCAAACAATTACCTCTTGATATCGAAACACTTGTTAACAAAATTTATTCGGAATTTAGCACGAGTACTGTCAACGTCAGGGAGTTGAAGACGCTTTTTGAATTTTTCGATTTGGAGTTTGCACAGATGTTAAGAAACGTTCCAACCAGATGGTTGAGCCTAAAAGCCGCTGTAGATAGAGTCATACTTTGTTGGCCTGCAATAAAACAATATTTTTTGCTACAAGAAGAAGAGTGCGATCCTTTTATATACAGTATAATAAAACCACAGGGACATGATGCATCCAATTTAGATTCGTTTGATATACCTGATTTATATTTATATTTCATTTCACATTATCTTAATATAATGTGCGAAGCTATTCTCATTTTGGAAAAGGCTAGCATAACTGCTACAGAATTACATGACATTATGCTTTCTTTTAAGAGCAAACTAGAGAATAGAATTAATGATAAGTTTTTCGGAGCAACGGTAAAATCAAAAATTAAAAATTTTCCTGAAAGGAAACAAAAAGAATTTAAAGATAATGCCCTGAATGTGTATAAAAGAGCCTTGTGTTATATTAATAAGTATTATAACTTTGATGATAATCGAATGGCAGTTCTTGGAAATTTGAACTTTTGACTAGAGAGCTGACGTTAGATAGTGTTATACAAGTTTCACAGTTATTAAATGTAGATATTAACATTGATGAGGGTTATGATGAAATACATGCTGTTAATAACGTTTTATCCCATATACGAAAAGATTGTACATCTGTTAGTAATGCACGGGTCTCAGTTTTTAAAAACTCAGCAATGACTGAGTTATTTAAAGTTGTTTCCAAAACATTAAGTATTCCTGTTAGCAACGCCTTCGTGGAACGTATATTCTCAATAATGGAATCTGTTTGGAGGGGCGATAGAAACAAAATGAGAGTAGATCTTGTCAAAGCCGAGCTTTGTACAAGAACAAATTTTAATATGACTTGTTCCGAGTTTTTAGAGTTCTTAAAGCAACCACAACAAAGGCCTCTTTTGCAAAAAGCTTTGACTAATGAAAAGTACAGTTTAAAAAAAAAAGTTTATTTTACATATACTTATGTATGTATCGTGAAACATGGAAAAATATAATATTTAAAATTAATTATATGTATCATTTATAGACATAACTTGCCTTTGAAATGTATGCACCTGCAAAAATGTACAAATACCTGAAATTTACATACGTACCTATGCTTTTTTGTTTTTTATTCAGTCGAACTGGATTGTTTTCTAAGTAAATAAAAAAAAAAAAATTTTTTTTTTAAATTTCAATCCTGGGGTCTGGGGGTTTGAAAAGGTGGCAACCCTACTGCGAGGGTTAAGTTAAAGAGCTCATTTTTTGCAAAGTTTTCTTATCAATTACCAACTTTTGAGGGGATAACACCAAAAAAAAATATTTTTTTTGAATCACCCTAATACACATACATAAAATAAAATTTTTGTATGTAGGGCTGGGTCAAGCTGCTTCCTAAACGGATAGACCGATCATATCTAAATTTGGAGTACTAATCTGAAGTTTTCCATACAATTATCTTGAGAAAATTTTTTGTTTCGTCGGACGTTCCAGTATTTGATACACTTAAATTCGGGAATCCTTCTAACTTGGGATAAAAGTTTTTGCGACCGGAAAGAGCATCAGTAACTGTGTTTTGTGGAAAAAATTTGAATTAAATTTAAAAGGTATGTATGTTTTTTTTTTTACTACAAAGTTTTTTTTGCGTCCGAACGCTTTAAAAAAACACTTCTTTTGCATTCACTTTACATATGATTTGGAGTAGTTTTCCAGATCCCTCGTGAAGGGTGGATACCTTGCCGCGGTACGAGGGCTTAAGTCGATAGCCACAGGGCTACGCTGCCCTTGTGATCATAGCTCCGTACGGCACTTCATCACGAGAGCAGCCTAGCCTCTCTGGCGCGACGACAAAGATCTTCCCCCTCCCAATCCAGGGTGTTACGCGAAACCGTGCCCATTGGACGTTTGCAGCCGGGAGGCAAATCGTGGCTGTATTTGAACGGAGCCTCTCTGACACCGGGTCGCCTCAGAGAGTAAGCATGGCCTTACCGCGGTACGGGGCTCTGCCGCGGCGGACGACACATTTTCCCCTACTCTTCCCTTGACCCTAAGCTGGCCTTGTCCGGCGATGGGTCGTACGAACAAGATGAACTCGAATAACCTGAATAAAAACGAAAAATCTAAAAAACAAACAACGTCAAACTTCACTCCTCAGCAAAGGAGAGCTATGGAGGAGCAGGCGAGGAAGCAACAACAACGCCGGAGGACAACCTCCGTTCCACAATCAAGGGGGGGATCGACAGCGATGGCAACTACGAGTCGGTCAACCAACCCTCTATCGAATAAGATTGACTTGATGGGAGCTAGCACCAGTGCGGTTGCCAACGCAGCTAAGCGGACAACGGCGGATGCTAAACTCCCATCAACCGCTGATATGAAAACCAGTATCTTTACGTCTGTGGCAGCGGTCTCACGACCTGGCCTCGGAGTTTCGAAGGAGAAGGAAGCTGCAACTGAGATGTCGGCAAGGAGAGCGACCGCGATGGCAACTACGGGTCCGCACTCCAGGGAGACATCTCCCCGCCGCTTCACATACCACGAGAAAAGATTGGCTGCAAAGATCCTGAAGAGGTATGAAGGGGTACCGCAGGAATCACTGTCGCCGAATTCCAGTAAATCTGTAGAGCTAGCGAAAGCTGTGATACCGGATTTCCAAAATTCGTACATGCCAAAGAGGTTAAAAGTTAACCCTTTCAAGCGCCAGAGATCGGATCTGGAGTTTATTCCCCCTCCCAAGCGGCATCAGAATACCTCTGGAGCGGGCAAACTAAGCTTTGCTGAGGTAACCAAGGACAGGATCCTTATAGGCGTCCTTGACCGAGGCAATGACCGTCTGGCCATCCCCAAGGACCGGTGGCGTTACGTGCGAAATGAACTCGGCAACATTCTTCTCAACGTTGCTCCGGAGTTTCCGGGTAGTTCGGCACGAGTAACGGATGCGGGTTGGCACCAGGGTCAAATTAAATTACTCGCATGCGAGGATGCAAAAACCGTAGCACTGTACAAGGCAGCAGCTGCTAAACTGGGTGAAGTCTACCAGGGCGCAAAGATAGAGGTCGTCGACTGGAAGGACATTCCAGCTCGTCCAAGGGCAAGGGCGTGGATTCCGGCCATCCCTGACGAACCCGAGAGAATACTCGGGATGCTACGGCTAATGAATCCGTCCCTCCCAACGCATGACTGGAGTGTCAATCTGGTCGGGGATGCGGTAGGGCCCGACAGACAGGTGGTGTTCACCATGAATAAAGAGTCAATCGAGCCCCTCAAAAGGTGCAACGGCCTAGTACACTACAGCGTAGGCCAGATCGTTATCCACGTATATCGTGGTGATGCTCAGCGCGCTGCCTTCTCGGCTGCTCCGGGGGAACCGGAAAACTTATTACCAGAAGAGGAAGCGGAGGATTCCGATGCGGAAAGCATGTTATCCGCCACGTCTCTTGGCGATAGTGCTGTGAACAACTCGGAGATGGAGGACAGCCTACAGGACGAGGAAGTCCTCGACGTCACGGTGGTAGCAGCCAACGCTGAGCGACTAACATCTAACGCTACAGGCAGCAGGACTCCTGCAACGCCACATCGGGCAGTTAATCGGAACAACTCGTCGTTGATAGGCAACCTCCGGGATGGAGCAAACCTCGACGATATGGGGACGGCAGGGAAGTCTGTGCGCTCTCATGTTGGTGGTGCTTCAGATTAATTTGCACAAATCTAAAGTGGCTTCGGCTGCTTTAAGTAGTCGTCTTTCTAAAGGCGACGTGGATGTGGTCCTCATCCAAGAACCCTGGGTCAATAGCTCGAGAATCTGCGGATTGGGGACTAAGGGCTTCAAGCTCATTCGAGCCAGCGAGGAGAGCAAAGTCAGAACGTGTATTTTGGTCAAGTCTGAGTTGAACTCCTTTCTCCTACCTAACTACACCAATGGTGATATTACCGCTATCAGTCTAACGGTCGACAGCACCCGCCTGACGGTGGCGTCGGTCTATATGCCCTACGACGCCGAAGAACCCCCACCACAAACGGAGGTGAAAGACCTGGTGTCAAATTTCTGCACGGGTAATCTTATTATTGGAGCGGACGCTAATGCTCACCATGTCCAATGGGGGAGCTCCGACATCAATGCCAGGGGCGAGTCTCTGTTTGATTACCTCTTAACAACCAACCTGGTGATTTGCAACGTGGGTAATGAGCCTACTTTTATCACTAAGACCCGCAGGGAGGTCATAGACCTCACTATCTGTAGTGAAGGCGCTTATGAGTGGGTCAGAAAATGGCGGGTTCTGGAAGAACATTCTTTCTCCGACCACCGTTACATAGAAATGGTTTTAGACTTTATTGTAGAACAACCAATCATGAAGCGCAATCCACGTAACACTGATTGGCTGTTACACAATGAAATATTAGACAGAGACCTACCAGTACTGCCCTCACAAGCCCCCTCATCAGTAGAGGAGCTGGAGGATCTTGTTACTACATTTACATCGGCGCTCTCAAATGCTCTAGGACAGGCTTGTCCAGTGCCAAAACCACGCGGTAAACACAGGCCACATTGGTGGTCCTACGATTTGGACTCGCTCCGAATATCATGCCGGAAACAATTTAACAAGGCCAAGAGCTTCGGCTCTGAGCCTCATTGGCATGAATATAAAGCTAAACTAAGGGCCTACAAAAAAGCTCTGAGACAGGCGAAGAGAACCTCGTGGAGAAATTTCTGCACTGGCGTCGAAAAGGTCGACGACACAGCGAGACTTAGACGAGTCCTCTCGAAAAGTCAAACAACCATCAGCTATTTGCGAAAGCCTGACGGATCCTGGACCAGCACGGAAGAGGAAACCCTTGAGCTGCTCTTGAATACACATTTTCCGGGGAATCTGCATGATGCACCACTAGCACCTGCAACAAACCTGGCAGTAAATATACCCATCACTGAGGAAAGAGTAAGGTGGGCAGTTAAGAGCTTTGAACCGTATAAGGGTGCCGGGCCGGACGGGATTATCCCCGCGCAACTTATAAACACGTTGGAGACATCAGCTAAATGGCTGGTATTTCTCTTCACAGCCTGCCTGGCTCTCAACCACATTCCGGGCTCCTGGAGAAGCGCCACGGTAGTGTTTATCCCTAAGGCTGGGAAGGCATCCCACTACGAGCCAAAAGATTACAGACCGATCAGTCTCTCGTCCTTTGTACTCAAAACCTTTGAGAGGATACTAAGCGACTACCTTTCAACGACTATTGATAGCAACCTTATTTCTAGCTATCAGCATGCATACACCAAGAGTAAATCAACAGAAACTGCTCTGCACAGCCTAGTATCTGTCATTGAGAAATCGCTGTGTGAAAAGGACTACTGTCTCGTGGCCTTCTTAGACATTGAGGGGGCTTTCAACAATATAAGCCCGGAGGCGATCAACTCCGCTCTAACTAATCTGGGCGTAGATAGACCTCTAACTGGTTTAATTGACCAACTTCTAAGAGGAAGGAAAATAGCTTCTTCACTTGGTACGGTCGAGTTATCACGCTATGTCACAAGGGGAACGCCCCAGGGTGGTGTTCTTTCCCCGCTTTTATGGAACCTCACAGTCAACTCGTTGCTACGTGACACAAGCTGGGGGGGCGGGAAGATAGTGGCATACGCAGACGATTTAGCTATTGCATTCAGAGGCAAGTTCCCACAAACTCTGTGTGACCTGATGCAAGTAGCACTGCGAGAGATTTCGAGGTGGTCCTCTCGCTGCGGACTTAGTATCAACCCGGGGAAAGTGGAACTTGTCCTCTTCACCAACCGGTACAAAATACCGCCACTAAGCCTACCAGAACTAGATGGCACGCGCCTGGGCTTGTCGGATAAGGCCAAGTTTCTAGGCATAGTTCTGGACAGGAAACTGAATTGGAAGGAGAATGTTCTTCAGCGCCAGAAGAAAGCTTGCATCGCTCTTTACACATGCAAAAGAGCCATTGGCAAAAAATGGGGGCTCAGCCCTAGAGTATGCAGTTGGATCTACACGGCCATCATTCGCCCAATCATGCTGTATGGAGTCGTCGTATGGTGGCCGGCACTGAGCAAGACAACATACCTGAATCTGTTGCGGAAAGTCCATAGATCCAATATGATCTGTATAAGCGGTGCGCTAAGGACAACGCCCAACGAAGCCCTCCAGGCCATTCTGGGCATTTTGCCACTTGATCTGGAAGGGTTTCGGTCAGCGGCGGCATCAGCTCTGCGCCTAAGAGAAACCTCCAGTTGGGGTGCGGGTACTATTGGACACTCCAGTATTCTGGAATCTTACAGCTTTCTCCCTTTAAGCACAGATCGTTGTGCGACCACTACAGTCGGGGATAGCTGCTTCAAAATAAACATTCCCAGCAGAGAAGACTGGGAGAGGACGGATTGGTGTCCCGAAACAAATTGTGGCACTTCCATATACACCGACGGCTCGAAGTTGGACGGCAGAGTTGGAGGAGGGGTTTATTCAAGGGATTTGGACCTTGAACTCTCCTTCAGACTACCTGATCATTGTAGCGTCTTCCAGGCGGAAGTCTCGGCAATCCGGGACGCCGCGGCCTGGGTAAGCAAACGTGTTATCGGAGGAGATATCACTATTTTCAGCGATAGCCAGGCGGCAATCAAATCCCTTGGCTCATACACGTTCAACTCTGAACTGACGCTCAGCTGTCGTCGATCTCTTCAGGAGATGGCCCAACAGAACCGCGTAAACCTCATATGGGTCCCGGGACATAGGGACATTGAGGGAAACTGTAAGGCAGACGAGCTTGCCAGGCAGGGCACGACCAAGCAGGTTCTTCGGGATAAAGAGCGCTTAGGTATGCCGTTTGCCACATGCAAACTAATGCTGAAGGAGCACACACTCCGTCAAGCCAACGAAAGATGGCTGCAATCCCCAGGGTGTCGGATATCGAAACAAACCTGGCCAAAATGGGATCTTAAAAGGTCTAGACGCATTTATGCCCTAACTAGGAGGGAAATCTGCATATTGATAGGGGTATTAACCGGTCATTGCCTCATTGGTAGGCATGCAGAAAGGCTAAGTGTGCCCTACCGACGATGCTGCAGGAGTTGCAAAGATGATGAGGAGGAGGAAACGGTGGAGCACCTCATCTGCAACTGTCCGGCTTTAAGCGGCGTGAGAACGCGCTTTTTGGGAGTTCCGTTCCTAGATAGTCTAAGCCAGATCGCGGAACTGGACATAAAGGACTTGATGGGCTTCATAAAGTCATCTAAGTGGTTCGAGGAGGAGTAACGGTGTCGGTTTAGGAGTGTCAGTCCCGGGATTCTGCTATGTGGAAAATCCCAACAACTCAGGGATTTTCCATATGGCTGGGTCCCGGGGCTGACTTTCCTTGTGTTGGTGGTATCACAACGGGCCTTCAAAACTGGCCTAAGTGTGCCTCTGCGGCAGCCACTTGAACCTACCAGTTTTCCAGATGTATCTATTAAAAGCTGCATAGGACCGACTTATGGCTAGATACTTGTATAAGTAATTTTATGCCAGGCGCTTTTGTAGGAAATTCGCAGATGTTTTTCAAAAGTCATAACTACTCAGCTACCAAAAAAATTTTTGATGATAGTAGCAAGAATCTAAGTTTTGTCAGAACCGGTGTTCGAATATCTATCAAATTTTCATTCAGTTTTATTTAGTGAGATTCGGGCAACGCCCCAAAACACCAACCCACACACCCCCCTAACCTAAGAACATTCATATATGGAACCCTATATCCATTGCGATTATTTAGTGCCGTTATGTGGACAAAATTATAATAGTATGCTGGGTATAAAAATAATAAAAATGTATTATTTTTAGCTGAATGCATTAAACTCAGAATGAACGTTTCGACCTTGATTAAGCCAGATGAATTATTTATGTATATTTACACTACATGATTTACAAATATATACATATGTTCAATTGGCCGAATTGCGGCTTTACCAAAAAAAGTACAATCTCCACAACTTGCAGGTGCGGCTATACTCGTATTTAATAGACATTTTCGTACATATACACATACTTACAAATATTTACGGGTTTTAATAATTGAACCTTTTGTATTTCTTCAAATGCCTAACGGCAGTACACCAAATTTGTGTAAGTCAAACTTTTTTTTCCACATTTGAGCAATAAAGCAAAAAAGTGCACATGCACACACTGACTTTTTGTGTTCACACCGCACATTTGTTATATAAATATGTATTATATTATTATTATATGTAAATATTTAGATCTACCGCTACAGCATAACGCCAGTAATATATAACATGGGCGTAGCCAGACATTTTTTTAGGTCTTTTTTCGAGGACAATTTCTCAAAAATCAATTTTTAAAACGAGGACATTTTTTTGAAAAAATAGGGCATATTAGTACATATAATTCTACACCTTTTCCACCCAAAAATGAGAAAACTTAAACTAAAATGAGAAAACGTAAACTAAAATGAGAAAAAGTAAATTAAAATGAGAAAACATAAATGATTATAAGAAAATAAAAATTATAATGAGAAAAAGTAAATTGTATTGAGAAAAAATAATTTGTATTGAGAAAACATAAATTGTAATGAGAATTGTAAACTTGTAATGAGAAATCGTAAATAAGCAATGAGAAAATGTAAACTAAAATGTAATTTAAAAAGAGAAAACAAAAATTATAATGAGAAAATATAAATTATAATGAGAATAAGTAAATTATATTGAGAAAAAATAATTTTTATTGAGAAAATATAAATTGTAATGATAATATGTAACCTTGTAATGAGAAACCGTAAAAAAGAAATAAGAATACGGAAATTATAATAAGAAAACATAAAATATAATGAGAAAGGGTAAAATAAAATGAGAAAACGAAAATTGCATTGAGAAAATGTATTTTATTTTGAGAACATATAAAATTGCATTGAGAAAACATAAGTTGTATTGAGAATACGTAAACTTGCAATGAGAAACAGTAAATTAGTAATGAGAAAACACAAATTTATTTTGAGAATATGTTATCGGATATCTGTTGTGAGCGGATCAGGGGTAGGTGAACAGCGACTACAGTATTTGGAAAGAGCTATTGATGATGCCAAATCAAAATTGACAGGAGGCGACTGCGCAAGAGCTGCGCAGCATACAACAACATTTCATGCAGATGCACTTGCACTCCAAAACATGGCAGTGGGTCAATAAACCTAAAAGATAAATTTTGAAATGTTTTTCATCACAACTTTACGTTTTTATATGTGCGCCGTATGTTTTCTCATTATAAATTAACATATTCTCAAAATAAATTTGTGTTTTCTCATTACTAATTTACTGTTTCTCATTACAAGTTTACGTATTCTCAATACAACTTATGATTTCTCAATACAATTTTATATGTTCTCAAAATAAAATACATTTTCTCAATGCAATTTACGTTTTCTCATTTTATTTTACCCTTTCTCATTATATTTTATGTTTTCTTATTATAATTTCCGTTTTCTCATTTCTTTTTAACGGTTTCTCATTACAAGGTTACATATTCTCATTACAATTTATGTTTTCTCAATACAAATTATTTTTTCTCAATACAATTTACTTTTTCTCATTATAATTTATATATTCTCATTACAATTTTTGTTTTCTCATTTTAATTTACGTTTTCTCATTTTAGTTTACATTTTCTCATTTCTTATTTACGGTTTCTCATTACAAGTTTACAATTCTCATTACAATTTATGTTTTCTCAATACAAATTATTTTTTCTCAATACAATTTACTTTTTCTCATTATAATTTTTATTTTCTTATTATCATTTATGTTTTCTCATTTTAATTTACTTTTTCTCATTTTAGTTTACGTTTTCTCATTTTTGCGTGAAAAAGGTGTAGTATATCATAACTAGTAGATGACTGGTATGTTCTGGTCGAAATCTGACAATTGACATCTCGTAGGACATTAACACGTAAAAAATACCAGTTGCTTATATGGAAAAAAGGCAAAAGACTGACTAGTTGGACCTGGTGCACCAACTAGTTGTAAAGTAGTTTTCAACTAGTTGCTTTCGCTGCGCTCATTTGAATAGCAAAAATGTGTTAAAGAAAATAGACGAGACATGAGACAACACGTGAGACGAAATACAAATTTCAGCAACTGTTGAACTAATAAAAAAGAGTAAAACAAAATTACCGAAACCCCAAGAGAAAAAGGCAGCTATCTCTTGAGAGGTTGGCTTAATTTGCGACTTAGCTAAGATGCATGGTGAAACTGAACAAAACAAAAAAAGCGACTTCTCCAAGTTAATCTCAGTTCGTGAAACTCGCCCTTAGAGTAGATAAAGATTTTACGTAAGACCCTAAAAGAACCACCATACTCAGAAAAATAGATTGGTTTACTCACAGGTTTTTTAAGTGGAGGGGGTCGGCGGACTCCTCCTAATAAAGAAACTGGGAAATTTACCTCCTGACAGTGTTTGAAGTCATAATCTGCAAGCTTTGTTTAATTTAAGTCTATTAACAGATTACTGCTTTTGTGTATTTTTGACCAAATCGACTTAAAACCCACATTATAGAAACTTTTTTTTTAAAAATGGAACAGTAGCCTTGAGAAAAAAAATCGTCAAAAATCAATAGGTACTTAAAACTCGCACTTTGTTGGACTAGAATTAACTTTCATATTAAACTGCGTATTAGAAAAGTTTCTTCTTATTTTTAATTCTCTTTAACACCACGGGGCATATGCGTAACTAAAAATGCACTTTTAATTGCTTTTCACAAGAGTAAATGGCGAGATATTTTAAAAGTAGAAGATAGAGGTAATGGATTTGTAGCTCTTCTTTCAGAATAATCTGATATTAGCAAAAATCGTCTTATATTAGCAAAAATCGTCGCTGACTAGTCTCGGACTTCGCTCAAACTTTGAGGGACACTTCTTTAGGGTCCTAAAGGATGAAATTTACAAACATTTAATTTTTATAACGACTGGTTTCGGACTGGTCAAATTTCAAAGTTTGAAAATAGTCGTTTTTAGGCTTACCCTATTATAGCTGTAAAAATGTTTCTATTAGAGATATCCTTACATGCGATATGGAGTTTTAAAGGTAAAAGAGAGTAGTTTTTACAAAAGTAAATAATAAATCATATAGCGAGTACCTGGTATTAAAAACCTGGTACTGAATTACGTAATTTTTATCCTTTTTTGTCAACTTTAGCTGGCTCTGGCGTCTTCATTGTTTTAAGTAGCCACTCAATTTTTTTCAGATATTAAGGGTACATATCCTAGAAAAAACTAATCCATCCATCGGCCAAAAAAACTCACTCCTTATAGATGAATGATTATCTCGAAATTTGTAAGTTTTCAAAAATCGTGTTTTCAGGCTCTAAAACGGACATGTTTCTCAAGAGATAAAAACACGAATTTCTCATGGACTCCAGTCATGAGATTTAGCTTCTAATACATCAACATTTCGTTTTGTTATTTTCATGCTAAGGGTCTCTTCTGAGTACACGTGAAAGAAGTTAACTTCTTAAGTTCAGAAATAACGAAATATGAATAAGATGTATTCGAGAATGGTTTAGATTCACAATATCTTACTTCCGGGAAGAGGACCAGGGAAACGGTCCATTCGAAAATATCTTATATATGGTGCGTTTCCTTAAAATTTGGTACATGGTAGAATTAGGCCTAAATTAACAGGGGCCAATACGAATGGGATATAGAGGAAGAGGGGCGTGGTAGAACGAAAGAAGGCAATGAAGAGCAAAAGGGAGGGAGATAGGAAACAGAGTTGTACGAAGAAAGATAGCAAGACTAGGTGGCAAGCCTGCTTGAAATTTAAATATTTGGAACACGGTCGCAAACACCTTCTTAGAATGAATCATACTACTAATAATGCCAAATTTAATACAAAACGGCAAAGCGGTTCCCGAGATATAAGGAAAAATTAATAAAATACGGTTAGGGGGCAACCCTGGCTGGCAACCCTGCTAGAAATTGTCATATTTGAAATGCGACCGAAAATACCTTTCATTTGATACCCATATTGGCATATATTGCTCAATATTAAAAAAATTGAGATAGGTGGCAACCCTGTGAACAGCCTCAAATGGAAACACCCACGCATATAATCTTAGAATGAACCATACTATCTATAATGCGAAACTTTATCCAAATCGGTCGAGCGCTTCCCGATATATAGAGAAAAATAAATAAAATGCGGTTAGGTGGCAACCCTTCTTGAGATTTACATATTTGGAATACGGTCGAAAATGCATTTCATTTGATACCCATATTGGCATATCTTGCTCAATATTTAAAAAAAAAATTGAGATAGGTGGCAACCCTGTGAACCGCCCCAAGTGGCAACACCCACGCATATAATCTAAGAATGAATCATTCTATCTATCGATAATGCCAAACTTTATCCACATCGGTCAAACGGTTCCCGAGATATCAATAAAAATAAATAAAAAGTGGCAACACCCACGCATATAATCTTAGAATGAATCATACTATCTATAATGCCAAACTTTATCCACATCGGACCAGCGGTTCCCGAGATATCAATAAAAATAAATAAAATGCGGTTAGGTGGCAACCGTAGGTGGTAACCCTGCTTGAGATTTACGTATTTGGAATACGGTCGAAAATACCTTTTATTTGATACCCATATTGGCATATCTTGCTCAATATTAAAAAAAAATTAGATAGGTGGCAACCCTGTGAACCGCCCCAAGTGGCAACACCCACGCATATAATCATAGAATGAGTCATACTATCTATAATGCCAAATTTTACCCCATCGGTCAAGCGGTTCCCGAGATATCAATAAAAATAAATAAAATGCGGTTAGGTGGCAACCTTAGGTGCCAACTCTGCTTGAAATTTACATATTTGGAATACGGTCGATAATACCTTTCATTTGATACCCATATTGGCATATCTTGCTCAATATTAAAAAAAAATGAGATAGGTGGCCACCCTGTGAACCGCCCCAAGTGGCAACACCCACGCACATAATCTTAGAATGAGTCATACTATCTTTAATGCGAAACTTTATCCAAATCGGTCGAGCGGTTCCCGAGATATAAGAAAAACGCCTACGCCTGAAAGTCGGCTACAATTTTTATTTCCGTGCCATAACTTCCGTTGCATCGTCATCCATTTTCTCAACTTTTACTCTCAATCAAAACTTCATATCGCCGCCTAAGAAGTTAACTTCAAAAATTTTTTCAAAGTAAATTTTCGTTTAATTTTTGATACTTTTTTCAAACAACATTTACATAACTACTAAACTATTTACTTCCTATTACTATTTGCTTACGGAGTTGGTAAAGGTTGTTTGAAAAAAGTATCAAAAATTATACGAAAATTTACTTAAAAAAAAAATTTTTTTGTTGGTTTAGGAGATCCCTCAGAAGAGACCCTTAGTATGAAAATAACAAAACGAAATGTTGATGTATTAGAAGCTGAAGCTCAGGACTGGAGTCCATGAGAAATTCCTGTTTTTATCTTTTGAGAAACATGTCCGTTTTAGAGCCTGAAAAACACGATTTTTGAAAACTTACAAATTTCGAGATAATCATTTATCTATAAGGAGTGAGTTTTTTGGCCGATGGATGGATTAGTTTCTTCTAGGATATGTACCCTTAATATCTGAAAAAAATTTAGTGGCTACTTAAAACGGTGAAGACGCCAGAGCCAGCTAAAGTTGACAAATAAGGATAAAAATTACGTATTTTCAGTACCAGGTTTTAAATACCAGGTACTCGCTATATGATTTATTATTTACTTTTGTAGAAACTACTCTCTTTCACCTTTAAAACGCCATATCGCATGTAAGGATATCTCTAATAGAAACATTTCTACTGCTCCAATAGGGTAAACCTAAAAATGACTTTTTTCAAACTTTGAAATTCGACCAGTCCGAAACCAGAGGTCATAAAAATTAAATGTTTATAAATTTCATCCTTTATGACCCTAAAGAAGTGCCCCTCAAAGTTTGAGCGAAATCCGAGACTAGCCAGCTTTTTGAATTAGACGTTTTCATATGGAATGTCTCTATAGTTTAGTTTACTGGATGTTAAAAAAACCTAGTTATTTCCTGGTCTTTTCAAAAATGGCCCTGAATAAACCAGGGCCACACCACGCTATAAACGAAATAATTTCGTTTTGTTAATTATCAAAAAAAATTATCAAAAAAATATTTCGTTTCAATAACACTGTACAACAGCCATTTTGCAACAGAGTAACCATAGTACTTTTCTGAAAGGGGGCATCGCGTAGATAATTTTTGCCGAACAAACTTATAGTCAATAGATTTGATCATCAACGAAAACAATGTTTTTGTTGATAATTACACAGTACAACAAAAATTGATTTTTTTATGCAACAGAGTAACCATAGTACTTTTCTGAAAGGGGGCATCGCGTAGATCATTTTTGCCGAACAAACTTATAGTCCAGCACATCACAGTTCTTTTTTAATTGCACCCAAAGGTTAAGGGGGTCATATTGGGTCTTTCTACCATAACCACATAAACTTGAAGAGCTACAGCTTCGGTGTCTAAGGGAGGGTTGTTGGCAATAGGAAGACTAACATATTCTTCCTAACATCGACCGCTACGATTCATGGTTATGCATTTTTTCTTGGGTTTTTGTAAAATTTCTCGAATGCCCCTTTCAGAAAAGTACTATAGTTACTCTGTTGCATAAAAAAAATCAATTTTTGTTGTACTGTGTAATTATCAAAAAAAAAATTGTTTTCGTTGATGATCAAATCAAGGTTTATATATTACAGGTTGAGGCAAGACAAATCACGTGTGTTTGCTGTTGTTGTTAAAAGTATTTTATGCTGTCAAATGTTTGTCAAACTGCGTTGGTTTTTTTACAAATTTATAAATTGAAAAGTTTGCAGCCTAAAAAATATTGAATACAGCGAGTTTTGGAATATAATTATGGCCCTTTTCGTCAAATAATATGTGTTATATTCAATATGTGCATGCACTGAACGCAAAGGAAGTTGAAACTCGTATTTGCTTAACCATTTCTTGGTAATTTTAGTGTGGAGGTTGCGGGCTTTGGTAATCTCCCAAACGCAATTTAAGTGGGCACTGCGCTGAAGAGAACGTGCCTTATGCTTATATCAGCAGCAAAGTATAATCGCACTATTTCGCCCTGTCTTTTGCGGACCGAAATAATATTGAATTCATTCAAGTATTCAATGGTTTTTAAAATTTTTTTTTTTTGAACGAAAAAAAATTTGTTCTGATCATGGTCGAAGAATATAGAGGTAGTTCTCCTTCTTCTTGGTCGCCATTGCCCTCATTTGACATAAACCGTGTTAGTGACGTTTCCTTTTGAAAATGAGCTACCGTATTTTCATACCAAAAGGAACCGATTTAAACTTCAAACGGAACAAATTTTGAAGTTTATTGAAATAATTTATTAAATTTCACAATGTACCTAGTGTGTATCTAGAAAAAATATTTTTCTAAAATAAAGCGAAGGTAAGTAAAATACAAGTCTAGTTTTTGCTTTTTTGCACAGATACTAATAACGCATTTATTTATTTTCATACATAGATGAGCTGCAAAAAAGCGTCACTTATTTTATAATGGATGAAGCCAATACCGATCGATAGTCCTCCCCGAATCTAGAAAGAATGTGAAAATTTCAAAGCTGTGTGGTACAGCCGGTACAGCCTGTACCTATGACAAGGGCCTAGGAATGGGGGGTCAAAGTCGCCAAAAAATGACCCTAACTTCACTTACTTTATAATGGATGATTTTCACATATTTGACGTAGAATACCACCCCGCGTCAGTATCAATTGTTGTTAGACCCGTACCAATCACAAGGCTCCAGCCAGACACCCACAGTTCGCGGATTTTCCTATGGAAATTTATTCTGTTTTACCAATTTCACGCATTTGGGCCACTTTGGCTGCTTTTAACTACAAACTGCCAGAGACCTCAAAACTCGGGAAATTTCACTACTTTTCAATGCGCTTTCACATGTTCAAGCGGGTTTGACAAACTTTGGCTACTTTTAAATTGCAGATCTTCACACATGTATCGTAAAATGCTATCCTTAAGTAGAATCAAGCATTTCTAGACATCATCCCATTGCAAAAACTTCAGCCAGACACCTCAAGGTTCGCGAACTTTTATTTTCCTATTAACTTGCTTTCTCTTGTTCGTCCCACTTTTACTGTTTTTAAAGGACGGATCTTTTCACATGTTTCGTAGGATACTACGCTTAAGTAATTTCAATCATTTCTAGACTGCGTCCCATGGCAAAAACTTCAGCCAGACACCGCAAAGCTCGGTATTTTCACTAATTTTTGAATGGGAAATATAATATTTGAATAGGAAAAATAATGAAAAGAAAAATGAAAATGCATCAAAAAAAAAAAAAAAAAAAAAAAATAACAACATAAATACTAAAAAATGTATTTTAAGCGTTGTTATTTGGTGCTTTTGCTGATGGTAAGTTATATCCGAACTTTTTTTGTTTACAGGTGTAAGAATATATCCATAGGGCCCATTTCACAATCTACGCTTGACGCAAACTGGGATTTAACTGACGTATTTTTTACGGTTACTTTCAAATTAATCGCAATTAGCATTAACCGGCTTTTCGAAAACGGTCCTTAATCTCTCAACACTTAAATCGAAAGGTTTTGTCGCATTAGTACGACGTAAAAGGGTTTTTAAACGTTATTTTTAGGTAAATATGGTTTCTAATACGCATTTTTGAAGCAGAGAGCAAAAGATACGAATGACAACTAACACAGTTTATGTCAAAGTGAAAATACCTTTATTTTTTTATATCATGGTTCTGGTAATTTTTTATTGTTTTCAAAAACAACGTTTTTTTTCACTGAACAAATAACATTGTCAATATCTACAAATTGCGAATGTTTGACAGAAAAACTATATATTGTGAATATATCGATTATCTGTTAAAAACACTGTTCGATTATTTTAATTCTTTGTCTCAATTCATTTATCAAAAATTTTTGAAGTCAGCGTATATTGCATTATTTTCAAGTTATACGTGTTTAATTAAACCACTGCGCATTTGTTCATTATTTACTAGCTTTTAAGGAGTTAATATAAGATGTAAGCAGCTTTTTCAATCGCCTGATTAAATAAAATTCAATAAAGAAACACATTTGGGGTAATTCAGACAATGTACCAGAGTTAAAAAACAAACCCTCTCCTACTATTCCTTTTTATTCTTGACATTCAGAGAGCCTGTCACAGTTTTTGAGAGGCGGACAAGGACCAAGGGAATGCCGAAGGTTTTTCACTTGTAGGAATTCACAATGATAAATAACGTTAATTTAATTGATAAACGAAACGAAATCAAAAGGTTTTTTTTTGCTTTTTAATAGATTTAATGTCAATTTTCAGACCTGGAATAAACATCCAAAAAATACATAATAGTACCTATGTATGTATTATTATTATTTCTTGGCATTTTACCACTCGATCTGGAAGGGCACTGGGTAGCAGCAGCATCGGCTCTGCGTCTAAAGGAAACGTACGGCTGGGGCGAAAGCACTACTGAACACGCCAGTATTTTGGAATCCTACAGCTTTCCTCCGCTGAGCACAACAGTCGGAGATAGCGGTTTTAAAATAAACAATCAATCGCCTGATTAAATAAAATTCAATAAAGAAACACATTTGGGGTAATTCAGACAATGTACCAGAGTTAAAAAACAAACCCTCTCCTACTATTCCTTTTTATTCTTGACATTCAGAGAGCCTGTCACAGTTTTTGAGAGGCGGACAAGGAACAAGGGAATGCCGAAGGTTTTTCTCTTGCAGGAATTCACAATGATAAATAACGTTAATTTAATTGATAAACGAAACGAAATCAAAAGGTTTTTTTTGTTTTTTAATAGATTTAATGTCAATTTTCAGACCTAGAATAAACATCCAAAAAATACATAATAGTACCTATGTATGTATTATTATTATTTCTTGGCATTTTACCACTCGATCTGGAAGGGCACCGGGTAGCAGCAGCATCGGCTCTGCGTCTAAAGGAAACGTACGGCTGGGGCGAAAGCACTACTGAACACGCCAGTATTTTGGAATCCTACAGCTTTCCTCCGCTGAGCACAACAGTCGGAGATAGCGGTTTTAAAATAAACATTCCCGGCAGGGAGGAATGGGGGAGGACGGATCGGAGTACCGCCACTCTTTTAGGTTCCGCTAATAGGCATGTTATTGTTTGCAGATTTTGTAAGCTTTTCCAATCCAAGGGAAACGTTTTATTCGCACTATTTCCCATTTAGGTACATTGCAGAAGCTAAGAAATCTTAAATATATTTTTAAAGTTTTATAGTGCCTAGCAAATAAAAAAAAATTACAGCACCTACCACTATTGAATTCTTTTTTTTTTCTACTTTAAAATATGCGCCAATAATTTTTGAGTAGCGCCTTTAAAATTGTAGATACATACATAAACACACTTCATTTTCGTTTTATCGTAAGCATTTATAGCGTACGGTAACACCAGCCAGAAGCCAGCTTCAATGTTTCATATAAAATTAATACCAAATTCAAAAAAACGATTGCTTCAGTACGCAGATTCGTACTGGTTTTGAAAGCCCCGTAAAAGCCAATAAGTAAAAGCGAGATGGCCGTCATTGCCTAGGAGGTTAAAGGCTGTTTAAGTAAGTAAGTAAGAGATGGCCATCACGCACTGAAATAATTTTATGTAAATGAGCTATCAGCCGGCAGGTGGCAGGAAAAGCTGTAGGTATGTTTCCATGCTATTAACAGCTATTTGGTAGTAGGTGGCAGGCAGGGAAATAAAAACCGGATATCCTTTTATGAAGCCAAATGAACATACATATTGTAGCTCATAGGGGATTAGCTAGGCAAGCCGGGCTTTTCGGCTTATATGGAAGGCACGCCACTGCTTCGGACTACCTGATCACTGCAGTGTCTTCCAGGCTGAAGTTTCAGCAATCATGGACGCCGCGGCTTGGATAGGCCGACATACTATCGGACAGGATATTTTTATTCTCAGCGACAGCCAAGCGGCCATCAAATCCCTTGGCTCTTACTCGTTCAACTCTGAACTGACGCTCAGCTGTCGTCGATCTCTACAAGAGATGGCCCAACAGAACAGCGTGAACCGCACATGGATCCCGGGGCATAGGGACATTGAGGGAAATTGTAGGGCAGACTTACTTGCGAGGCACACAAGTGCCCTTACTGGTTAGCCTATGCCAGGTCACGGAGCTGGATATAAAGGACTTGATGGCCTTCATCAAGTCATCTAAATGGTTCGAGGTTCAGCCGCCCAAATACTGTATCAATATAGACTAGTTCTTTTAAAATCTGATTTACAATAGTCTAAAATTCGTTGTATTCACTTGTTTTAATGCAACGTTGTGGTGATTTATGGCCAAAACCATTTACACGAGATTTCATGTACATAGATAAAAAAATATTTTTAAAGTTAATGATACATGCGACAATCGGATAGACCTTCAATATAAAAATTGTTGGTATGTACACGTATGTATAAATGTTCGCATTGCAGACAATCACAGCTGGTCATTGACTAATGTTTGGAGTATTGTTGCCTATGTATTTATTATTGTTAAAGTAGTGATGCTTTTCGTTGTTGGAAGTTGTTGGCATTAAACTTGTAAATCATGGATGGCTGAGTCGGAAATAACATAGATAAACACCTTCAATTAAATAGTTATTGGTTTGCTAGATATTTCGCAATTAAAGGACCTTGCATTTGTGCGATCAAACTATAAAATTAATATATGATTTCTAAGTATGCAAGTATGTTTGGTACAAAATATATCCATATGAACATGTATTGGCAAGTTCTTATTAAGAGATATATATACATATATGTATTTAACAGTTAGTTTTTACTAAAAGCCTAGTTACTTTCTAACGACATTGCAACAACTTTTAATGGCAATAACCTTGAGAGTTCGCACATCAAATGCGAAAACGAGTTCTTTACAATGTATATATCTACTTAAGTACATATGTCTGGAATCTTTTATTTTTTTTTTTTTAAATAAATTGCTCCAAACTTATGTGTATAGATAGATATGGGAAATGAATAGACTAATTAATGTCATATTTACAAACGAATTCATGACAAAGCAATTATGAGGCGATATTACTTTTCAAACCTTTCCGTTTATTTGCATAAGGAAATGCGTTATTGTTTATACGTACAATAAGCTGTTGTCCATAGTCGGCCAAACATGTTATTACTACTAAGGCCCGGATTTTCAGTGCAAGTTTAAACCACAGACAAAGATAACTAGAGTTTATATCATACAAATGGGCCGTTTAAACTAAGTTTAAACTCGCACTGAAGTTTGAACATGGCGGCCAAATTTTGTTTACATTCGGATGAAATCGGGTAGCTCATTTAAAACACATGTGCGCGGATGTGTATTTGCTGCCGGACGGCAAGTATGAGTATGCAGTATGAGCGTAGCCTTACTCTTATTTTTTGTTTACAATTTTTGTTGAACGAAACAACCGCTTCCGGAAGAATTGCCCTTTCTATTGTCAATGTATCTCGACATCAGCATCATTTCCAATTACATATATACAAATGCATACATATACATCACTTGCGATCCAGGATTTTGGGAAAGGGGTTCAACTTTTTTTTAATGGACAATGTCAAATTCAGTTTAACTTATGTGTAACTGTTACTATATATTTTGTGTAGTTTCTACTATATTTTTCGAGTAATTTTTACTGTATTTTTTGTGTAAATTTTACTATATCTTTGTGTAATGTTTACTATATTTTTAACGTAATTGTTACTATATTTTTTTGCGTAATATTTACTAAGTTTAGTTATATTTTTTATGTAATTTACTATCTGTTTTGTGTAAATATTAATATATTTTTTTGTACTACTATTATTTTTTTTTGTAACTTTTTGTTTATTTTTTTGCTCAACTTACACTATAAATATTATTGGTGTAATTTTCACTATATTTTCGCGTAATTTTTACTGTATTTTTGCGTAATTCATAGCAATTTTTTTTTTTTGTAATTTTTACTACATTTTTTTGTACATTTTTCTATATTTTTTGAGTAATATTTACCAAAATTTTGTTGTCATTTTTTACAATTTTTTTTTACTATTTTTTGTGTAATTTTTACTATATTTTTTTTTTCTAGTTTTTACTATATTTTTTGTGTAATTTTTGCAATATTTTTTGTGTAATTTTAACTATATTTTTGCTGTGAATTACTGTAAAAATATGACTTTTTGGATCCCGAAGGGGGAGAGGAGTTGATTCTGAAAACCACTTCCGTGGGTCCGCCCCTGACATACATATGAGCCGTTTAAAGCACAAGTGGTATAAGTACAGTTTTCGTTTTTATACCCAGCGTAGTACAAGGGTATTATAATTTTGTCCACATAACTGTACTATGTAACGGCACAAAATAATCGTTTCGCTCTTTTACCTCTTCATTTTGACATTCCTCTGCCAATTTACGAGGCTAGGTGCTTATCAATGTTCTGCCACTAGAAATCCGGCGCTCTGTTCAACATTTAATGTTCATTTATGATCTTATTTCTGGTACCATTGATTGTGCTGATCTGCTTAGGCAGTTAACTTTCAATGTCCCTAAAAGAGCTCTGCGAGCAAACTATCTACGCTAAACGGGGTCGCCCCTCGGCAGTAGTTTGGCAGACTCTCCGGGTGTATGTCTGCCATGAGAAGCTTCTCAGCAAAAAATTCATTTGCTTTGCAAGTGCTGTTCGGAGTCGGCAAAAAACTGTAGGTCCCGTTAACTTGTAGGAAAACTCAAAAAGCAACACACCACAAGTTGGAAAAAGAAGCTCGGCTAAAAATCTCGCTAGAGGTTATGATAACCTGTTGGTATATCGCCACCATTAGTTATATCAAAGTTCTTAGGTTGAAAAGAGGAATTAATTAAGGCATGTCCGTCTGTCTGTGCGTCCGTATACGATGACTTGAGTAAAAATTTAGATATTTGCATGAAATTTTGTATACAGGTTAATTTCTGGTAGGTTGACATTGAAAATGGGCGAAATCGGATGATAACCACGCCCCCTTTTTCGATATCGAAAATTTCGAAAATCACATAAATTGACATATATCGGTAGCTGAAATAGCCAAAATTATATAATTTTATAGGTGAATACCCCTGGTCATTCTCTTATGATTTTTCCATAAATTTTGTATAGTGGGCGTGGCACCGTCCACTTTTAAGGGAGGCATTTTTGAAAATTCTACTGGTCGTAACTCTTAAACTGATTACGATAGAACGACGGAATTTGGCACAAAGAATACTAGTATCGTTGAGAGTATACCTGATGAAATTGGATAAACTCGCCCTCCAACCACACCTACTTTCGATATCGAAAATTTCTAAAATCACCTTAATTGGCATAATTCGGTAACGGAAATGGCTAAAATGATATAACTTTATAGGTGAAGCCCCCTGGTCATTATATAATGAATTTTGATAAGTTTTTCAAAGTGGGCGTGGCACCGTCCATTTTTAAGAGAGCAATTTTTAAAAATTCGACTGGTCGTAACTTTTAAACAGATTAGGGTAGAACGATGAAATTTCGCACAAAGCATACTAGTATCGTTGGGAGTATACCTGATGAAATTGGATAAAACCGCTCTCCAACCACGCTCACTTTCGATATCGAAAGCTTCGAAAATCACCTAAAATTTGCATAACATAAAATGTCAAACCTGAAGGATATTTAATATTTCGTAAAAAAAATAACAAAAAAGTAGAAAAACTTTAGATCAAAAAACTCATAACTCAGTCAGTTTTACGTCAATTTTAATAACTTTTGATTTGGTGGAAAGGTTGTTTCATCCTCTCAAAATGAAATGAAATATCATCAAAATGAGATAGTAATGGCGGAGATATGACAGATTAGTCATCCTACTTTTTTGCTTCTCAAAAACTGAAATTTTAAAATATCTCGAAAATTGTTCTACTTTTAAATCAAATGTTTACTTATTGGGAATCAGCATAAAATTCTACATTGAAAATTTGTCGGGTAGTGTTATTTGTCAACCACTCTAATCATCAGGCAAAGAATGCGAAGATATGTGAAAATTTCGATGTTATTTTTTAATTTGGTTTTTTCTAGATTAAATACACTGGTTTACAGCCAAAATGCACCAGAGACGCCATAGTGAAATTCCTATGTAAAATCACCTCCTAATTCCGAAAATCAAGGTTATTTTTACTTGAATGGTACCGTTTTTGAGATATTTACGATTTACCGTTATTTCAAAAAACAAAAAAGATGGCTCCACTTAATCGTGTATATCTCAAGAACAAACTGAGCTCTTCCAAAACGGTTTGAAAAATTTGAAAGCTAATAAAATTTACTATAATCAGTACATACAACACTTTTTGCTAGGTCCTGCAGATTCAAACATATTGAAAAATCATTACGGATTTTTTAAATTTTTTTTGTAAAAATATAAAAAAATTTGTACTTTGCGAGGAAGCATCTCGAAAACTTTTTGTTTTTTAGCAGGTAGTGTTTTCTTTGTAGAACTAGGGAACCTTTTTGTTTAGGTAGGCTTGAATTTTTACTGGATCTAAGTATAAATAAGAGTACATGCGCCTTGTTCCTTCATAATATCTGCAAGGCTCGCCGGATACTGTTCAGTTTATAATTGCAGTTTATAACCCGTCATTTACTTAAAAATAAAAAATGAATAAAAGGGCGCGAGAGTTTGAGTGTACAAATGATCCAGATATGTTCTGTTTCATCTGCGGTCAATTTATTGTTAAAAGTATGAGACGTGTGTTTTCAAATCCTTTGAAAGTTACATACTATAAGTGTTTTGGAATTGAGCCTAAAAACCATGGACACCGAACACTGTGTGCACCACTTGCCGAGTCGAATTGATTTCTTCGGAAACCGGAACAAAAAGGTACGTTGTAAAAATTAGGAATTTGTTCCCTTTTAATGCATAGCTGACTAATTTCTGAAACTATCTATTTAGGCGACGTGTGAAATTTATTACACCAATGAAGTGGAGGGAACCAACTTGCCATTCAACGGACTGCTATATTTGTACTACAAAAGTACTTGGGGTTGGAAAGTCCAGAAAAGTAACCTATGCGAGCGTATCTACAGTGTCATTACCAGAACTAATTTCAACAGAAGCGACATTGCCAGAATCAAATTTAACTTTAGTTCCGGCTCCAGTTTCATTGTCAACAGTAGTATCTGATTACGCGGCATCATGTTGTACTGAATTTCAAACGGAAAACGAAAGAAATTCTTTGTCACAAGCACAACTCAATGATTGGATAAGGGATTTGGAATTGTCAAAGGAAAAGGCCGAACTACACGCCTCTCGAATGCAACAATTTAAATTTGTTTCATCCGATGTTAAGGTAACATATTATAGAACTCGTCACGAAGAATTTTCCAAGTACTATACGAAGGAGGACAGTGTTTGTTACTGCAAAGACATTGCTGGTCTATTCAAACAATTTGGTGAACCATATGATTCAAAAGAGTGGCGATTGTTCATAGACGGCAATAAATTAAGTTTAAAGGCCGTATTATTGCATATTGGCAACCAAAAGCCATCTATCCCGATCTCGCATGCAGTAAATACGAAGGAAACATATGAGATAATGCAAAAATTGCTCAAGTTAATCAAATACGAAGAACATGATTGGAAAATATGTGCCGATCTTAAAGTCGTTGGAATGCTATGTGGTCTACAAAGTGGATACACAAAATCGTCAAGACCACTACATCATAAAGGATTGGCCAGAACGAATCGAGTTTCAAGTTGGGGTAGATAACATAAAATACTCTCCACTTATAAAGAAGGAAAAAATAATTCTACCTCCGCTCCACATCAAGCTCGGCGTTATCAAAAACTTTGTGAAGGCTTTGGACAAAGAAGGCGAAGCTTTTCATCATTTGAAGACAATCTTCCCAGAGATTTCAGAAGCAAAAATAAAGGAAGGGATTTTTGTGGGACCGCAAATAAGGAAAATGATGACCAATAACCATTTCAAAGAACTATTGTCACCAGTGGAGGCAGCAGCGTGGGATTCTTTTGAAAAGGTCGTTACTTCTTTTTTAGGCAAACACAAAAGTCCTAACTACGAGATGATAGTGAACGACTTAATCAAAAACTATGCGGAAATGGGTAAATAAAAAAACATATTATAATAAATTATATATTACATAAATTTACATGAGAATATATAGCCATAAATCTGAATTCATCGTCCAGTTCCGAACAAACAAGAACGGGAAAGATATAAACAAAAAATTTGTTCTGAATTGAAAGATAAATCCAGCCTAAGAAAATTATATACTAATGTGTCACTTATGTATTTATCTAATTTACTTTTTTATTTTCTTTCAGGAGTAAATATGTCTTTAAAAATTCATTTCTTACACTCCCACTTAAATTTTTTCCCGCAAAATCTTGGCGACGAAAGTGACGAGCATGGCGAAAGGTTTCACCAGCAAATGAAAGTGATTGAAAGTCGGTATCAAGGATTCTGGGATGTCGCTATGATGGGCGACTACTGTTGGTTTCTCATAAGAGAAATCGATCCTAATCTAAATAAGCGTCAAAACAAGACACATAACTTCTTCAATTATAAAATAAGATCATAGCGTTAAGACAGAACCATATGTACATATGCTATTATTTGTAGGGTACTTAAGTATTAAATGGATATATTTACTTGAATGCTTATAACTTTTGTATTAGTTCATCGATTTTGTTCACTGATAGCTTGTTTTTTTTTTGTAATAAAACAGAGCTTAGAGGGGGGGGGGGGGGGGGGGGGGGGGGAATATCTGCTAAAAAACAAAAAGTTTTCGAGATGCTTCCTCGCAAAGTACAATTTTTTTTATATTTTTACAAAAAAAATTTAAAAAACCCGTAATGATTGTTCACTATGTTTGAATCTGCAGGACCTAGCAAAAAGTGTTGTATGTACTGATTATAGTAAATTTTATAAGCTTTCAAATTTTTCAAACCGTTTTCAAATAGCTCAATTTGTTCTTGAGATATACACGATTAAGTGGAGCCATCTTTTTTGTTTTTTGAAATAACGGTAAATCGTAAATATCTCAAAAACGGTACCATTCAAGTAAAAATAACTTTGATTTTCGGAATTAGGAGGTGATTTTACATAGGAATTTCACTATGGCGTCTGGTGCGAGTTTGGCGGCCGCCGTGGTGTAGCGGTTAAGTGTTCGGCCTTCTACACCAAGTCGTGGCGGTTCGATGCCTGACAAAAGTAACATCAAAAATTAGAATTTTTCTAAACGGGGTCGCCCCTCGGCAGTGGTTTGGCAAACTATCCGGGTGTATTTCTGCCATGAGAAGCTTCTCAGCAAAAAATTCATTTGCTTTGCAAATGCCGTTCGGAGTCGGCAAAAAACTGTAGGTCCCGCCAACTTGTAGGAAAACTCAAAAGCAACACACCACAAGCTGGAAAGAGAAGCTCGGCTAAAAATCTCGTTAGAGGTTATGATAACCTGTTGGTATTTCGCCGCCATTAGTTAGTCTGGTGCGAGTATGAGATAAACTCTAGTCAACTTTGTCTGTGGTTTAAACTTGCACTGAAAAACCGGGCCTTAAACGATCTAAATTTTTTTATTTATAATTTTTCCTAATTTGGAAAAAATCTAAGGGGTTGGCAAAGTGAAAATACGAAAAAAAAATGTTCCATATAACTTGCGGTCACACTAATGTAGACACATGATGATAAGATGATAAGAGGAGTAGGGCGTTAAGATACACAGGTAATTTCCCTACTCTCATTAAGCTTAATTCAGTCCTAGGTAGTGTTCCACAGCCCTCCAATTGCATTTCAGCCATGAAGAAGCTTCTAAGTAAACCCAAAAAGATTTATTACACTGAGAGAAATGCATTGAATGTTGTGACAATATCGCTATTGATAGCGACGAGTTTGATGCAATATTCATTCAGAATGAGCGAGTTATCAAATATTATTTGCTCCCAATAAAAAGTAAAATGAAATGTCAACCATTTCGAAATGATGTACTATTTTCTATATTTATGGATAGAATGCTAATATATTTGAACGGCACGTCAATATCTATGGTCGTGATATGAATTTCTATTGTCGGTATATCCATATCCATATTTACTGCTTAGTAATAATGGTAGAGACAGCGCATTAATTTATATTGGCGAAATGTAAATTTTTCTGGGACGCATAATCATAATAGTTCAACAATTTTTACTATGGATTTACTAACAATATTATAACTTGTTGGAGCGTTTTTTTAAATTCAAAATTTTATGAACTTCTTATGATTGAACATTTTTCTAAAAAATTTATAAAATGCCGTAGCCGAATGGTAGAATACTGGGCTAACGTGGCAGAGGAGAAGGGTTCGAATCTTACTGAAACCAGATGTCAAATTATATAAAATTTTGTTTTTTTTAACTATTTAGAATTTATCAATATTTTATATGGATACCATTTCAATAGTGATTTATCAAAAAAGCATTGATGAAACATCCATATTCATTGATGGGACAGGATTATCAATTTTTATTTAATGTGATATTAATAATTATGGATGTTCCATCCATAGATTTCCCTCCGTGTAAGGGTACGCCCATGCATACTTACAAAAAATGCATTCATACAATAGACAAGCATGCATGGTGGTGCATAAGGCTTAAAGAGCTTTGAAATGATCTTGAACAGCAACATATGCCAAACTAATATAAATTCTAGTCAAGTAAAAAACTTCTATATGCCCAGAAAACATTTAGGCTTGATTTACGTTTGATCTGAAGTTAGAAGAGGGGGCTCCAATCTCAAGCGTTGTTTCTCAACATGAAAAACACTTGAGAACGATGGCGTTCTCAAGCAAAAGGGCATTTTTTTATATGAAACAAAAAACTCTGTTTCTCAAGTTGAGAAAGGGATAGTTCTCAACTTGTACTCCAATGGGATTCTCTAATTGGACTCAAGGGTATGAATGCGGCTCTGAAAATAAATACCGAAAAAAAACCATGATTTTTCTAAGTTAAAACGCCATGAATTAGTTTACAAAAAGTTTTTATTAACATAAATTTTAGTCTAAGCTCTTCAAATTTAAATTGAATATTAGAAGTTGGAGAATATCGTTACCCTAATATAGAAAGGCCCTAACTCATATTTTCTTAGCTCGAAAAATTACTCGAAAAAACGGAATGTAAAGTAAACCATAGCAACGATGGCTTGTTCGAAAACACAAATATCAATGCCTGTAATATTTAAATACGATATAGTATTGCACTAAGATTTTAGGGAAGTTTGGTGAAGTTATGAATAAAAATCCACCAGCAACTTGATTGTAAATGAAAAATGAGTTATGGCCTTTCTATATTAGTGTAACGATATGTTGGATATCAACTTGAGAAAACTTGGAGAATTGTGTTGGATATCAACTTGGGAACTATACAGTTTTTCAAAGGTTGAAGAAAAAGTTGAGCCATTTTTGCTGGGTGGTTACGTATGAACATACCATATTCTAGTCGTTCTGCCAACAAGTTAGTTATCTATTTTATGTGTGTGTAGCTTGTTTCTTAAGTTGCAATTCTCATCAGGTTTTCTAAGTTATGTATTTTTATCTATTTAACGTTGGTGTATTCAAGTTATCTTTTGTTGATGCATAGGTTTTTTTGTCTCTTTATTATAATTGTATCTTTAAAGGTGTTTCCATGCGAATGCACCGTACATGACAACTCACCTGCAGGCCATGAACACGGTTGCCACAAGCATAAGCGAAAAAATTACCAAGGTGTTGGAAAAAAATTACCAAAAAGTTACCAAGCGGTTCTTAGCACAGTTTTATTGTTTTAACAAAAAAAAAGTAGCAAAAGAAAAAAAATATTCAATTCGTATTCTTTACATAAATAATAATAATAAAATATGACTTACGTATGCTATAAATGTGTAGCGTACGCAGTGGCGTGCCTTCCATATAAGCCGAAAAGCCCGGCTTGCCTACCTAATCCCCTATGAGCTACAATATGTTCATTTGGGTTCTTGAAAGGATATCCGGTTTTTATTTCCCTGCCTGCCACCTACAACCTAATAGCTGTTAATAGCATAGAAACATACCTACAGCTTTTCCTGCCACCTGTCGGCTGATAGCTCATTTACATAAAATTATTTCAGTGCGTGATGGCCATCTCTTACTTACTTACATAAAACAGCCTTAACCTTCGCCCAAGTGGGATTTACATATGTAAACATTTCAATTTTCAAATTGCTGTAGTTTCCACAATTTTTGTCCGATTCTTAAACCGTTTTGACTCAGTGGCTAACTTTTTGCCTTTTCTCCGAAATGACAAAAAAAAATAATGTTTTTAAATTTTTTTTATATATAATAGAGGTTTTGTTGATTTTTCTTCATAGTCAAGTGGGATTTACATATGTAAACATCAAGCATTTTACCTAAAGAGTAAGGAAAAAAGGCATTTTTCAAAGCAAAACTCAGTCAGAAACTCTACTTAAGTTTAGAAAAATGAATAATTTTTATTTAGACATATTATCCTGACAATTATTACATCTGGTTAGAGTTTTACTATGTATGACACAAACAGGTTTCAAGCATTGATTGCATAGCTTTCGTGTTGTTCTCTTTCTTTTGGGTTCTTTGTGATAACATATGAAGCAACACCCTTTAATTTTTGAGTGCCCACGATCGTCTTCATTTGGGAAATCTTCGCAAGATTCCAAATTCCTTGCTGATAAGGCCTGAATAGTTTTTCCAGTCACGCATTCTATAGCACTCCGCGTAGGAAAGTAACCTACTACTCTTGGCATGCTGGCCCTTTTTAGTATGAGTGGCATACATAAGTTTTCTCCCAATTCTTGTAAAAACATCCGACGTCGACCTAAGATAATAAAGCCGAGCTTAGTAGCCGAATATAATTGTGTTAAATTGTACAAACCTTTCTTTGATGATATATGCGAGGGATTATTTTCCGTATATATGATATAGGCAGCAAGGGCCGAGACGTCGAGCATATTATAAAAAAGTGCGAGTGGCCAACGGTTTGTTTTACGTTTACATGAATATTGCCTAAGCATTTTGTCCATGGTATCCACTCCTCCCTTTGTTTCGTTGTAAAACAAAATAATATTTGGTTTTTTTTTTACTTCCGATATTGTATTGTTGCTAGGTAGTGTCGAGAGTAAAACAACAGCTTTGTTTTTTTTTTGGAACGTATGAGCAAATGGTTTTATTTACTCCAAACCCAAAAAGTGTTGACATCTATTCTCTGCTTGATGAGGCTTTGAATTCCGAAGGTAAGCAGGCTTTATTTTTTTTCATTGTGCCAACCAAAGATATCTGCCAATTTGCCAGTGTCTCCGCTAGGCCAATGGAAGTGAAAAAGTTGTCACATGTTACATTGCGACCCGAGTTTTTATAATATGCAACTAAATCTTTGACAACCCTTTCTCCTTGGTTTACCTCTCGCAAGTTATTAGATTTTCCTGTATATATCTGCGCTGTAAGAGGATAATATGTTTGAGAGTCACATATCCACCATAATTTTATGCCATATTTAGCTGGCTTCGATGGCATGTACTGTGTGAATTTAGTGCGGCCTCGAAAAGGAAAGAGTTGCTCGTCAACTGTCACATTCTCTCGCGGTCTATAGGAGTTTCGTAAATTGACGTTGAGCATGTCGAAAATTTCGGAAATTGGTGCTGCTTTATCTGTAGCCATTCTATTAGCTCTCGTATTTTCTTGGTCAAAACGTATAAAGTGCAAAATTTCTGAAAACCTTTTCAAAGGCATTGTCGCTCTATACCAATGGTTTGAATTTATTTTCCAGAGAACGTTGTAGTCCTCTCCATTTGAGTTATGAGTCCCCATAAGCAAGAGAATACCAAAAAAGGCGCATAGTTCTTCTTCGTCTATATCTTTCCAAATATATTTGCTAAATTTGTTTTGATAAAATTATCATAAATAAATGGTTTTAGAAGTTGTTTAGAAAACCCTACTCACCGTCCGCTTTGACTAGTTGATGCTCTTTGGCTCTCCAGCTTTTGGTACACAGCTTTGCCTTTTTTGTTGGTGTTACGACAGATGATGGATTGAATGGTCGGATGCATTAGTAAATAAAAAGTATCCACTTCGTTTAGATTTTTGGTTCCAGAGCTTGGACCAATAAAGCGAGCTTCACGAAAAACATTTTGTTTTCTTACTCGCTGAATCCCGGGAGGAGATTTTCTCCATTTTGTGCCATCTTTGCCAACGTAAAAAGTTTCATTTTGCTCCTCGCCCTGCTGTTCGTTGGTCTGAAACTCTTCGTCGTCGGCCTCTTCTTCCGAGCTCATCTCCAGATCTGAATCACCTCCATGTCCAACTTCAACTGGATATATCTCTAGCTCAGCGTCAGAGTCAACTTCGTTATACACAACATCCTCTGGTAACGTGGTATTGTGCTCAGGCTCCCCTACAATAAAGCCAGTGGCCCCATCTTCGTCGTCGGAGTCCAAGTGTTCAAGTAGCCGTTCAAAGTATCTTTCTTTCATCTCAACCGATAGGCTAGGCATGTAGATAAAGAAATCAATTATAATTGTAGACATATATATGTATAAAATAAAGGATGAAGTACTTACCGAGCCACTGCCGCGCAGCTCAAAACTTTGAAATCTTTTACATTATTAGCCATATTGATGAAACAAAAACCGTCAAATCTATTGTACTAGTAAATAATTACGACACTTGCCATTTGAAAACTCACAAGAACTAAACATTTAGACTGCGTGTTCATATATTTATATGATTAAATTATAACTGTAATCAAATGCACCAGCAACACGCGCATTTCGCGGAAAAAATATTCAAAAATAAATTGAGATCTTAGTTTTCCGCGAAAAATAGAGCTCGCGCATTTCCTGGAAAAAATACTTCAATGCCTACTTGGTGATTAAATTTAAAATTTAAAATAAAATTTGAATCTTTGTAGTCATATACTGTACAAAAGCTGCTAAAACTTAGTGTGTTTACATATGTAAATCCCACTTGGCTGTGTAGTTAAAAATTGGTACTTGGGCGACGGTTAAACCGCCTAGGCAATGATGGCCATCTCGCTTTTACTTATTGGCTTTTACCGGGCTTTCAAAACCAGTACGAATCTGTGTGCTGAAGCAATTGTTTTTTTTTTTTTTTTTTGAATTTGGAAGTAATTTTATATGAAACTTTGAAACCAGCTTCTGGCTGGTGTTAACATAAGCGAAAATGAAAATAAAATTTGTTTATGTATGTACATATCTACAGTTTTAACGTGCAAAGCGCTCTACTCAAAAATTATTGGCGCATATTTTAAAGTACAAAAAAAGAATTTAATATTGGTAGGTGCTGTAATTTTTTTTTATTTGCTAGGCACTGTTAAAATCAGAGACTTGTAACAAAACTCGTACCGAAACGAAACTCGCGTTTCTGGCGTTTCTGTTCCAAGAAACTTTAAAGGATAGAAACTAAATTCGAAACAAAATGATTGTAACGGTTTCAGCAGAAACAAAATCTGTAACGAAACTAAATTAATTTTGTTCCTTGTAACAGAAACAAAATTATTAGTTTTGTTCCTTGTAACAAAACCCGTAACGAAACTAAATTAATTTTGTTTCTCAGTAGCAGAACTCTAAACATTCTTATAATACTATTTGCACTACACTAGGATGGACCTAAAATATTTATATATATAATATAGATCGTCGCTCGGCCCGAAATACCGCGTATTTGCAAAAAACAAAAAGGCGTATATACCAAAATGTCCAAAAACGAGATTTCGTTACCCTGACTGGGACTCATCGGTCTTAATGTATTGACGTTAAAATTCCTCCGTTTTTAGCTACAAAAACACAAATAAATAAATAAAAAACCTTTTATGGAACCTATTTTCTTTAAAATAGAGCTGTTCAATACCGCGTATTTTAAAAAAACTATGTTTTGCAGTTTGAGTGCTTTTTCTTTTGTAAATTCTTATATCCTCCTACACAATTTGGGTTCCATCAAATACGCGGTATTGCTTTTTGCAAATACGCGGTATTGCGCGCCGAGCGACGATATATATATCTGCCCAACATCCCATTATCCATACAAAACTATGTTACACCCGCTAAAGCATCCTCCTTCGACATCTTATAAAAATGATGATGATGATGCACTACAAAGTAGTTTGAATGAATTATTATTAGAAAATGAAATATTTGTTGATAAGTATTAATGTTAATTTTTTCACAATTCGTTGCCCTATGCATATGTATGAAGCGTTTTTATATATCCTTTAAAAATAAAAAATAAAAAAGACAACCCTATAGTCGTGCAGTTATATTTTTCTTCATATCTTCAGCATTTATTGTCGGATCTTAAAGTGTGATACTTCATTTGTTTGTGCCAAGGACCCGGATTTTCCTACCGAAGTTCCATTGTGGTACTTACCCGCCAGTATGTAGCTGTCCAGTGACACCAAGAAGTTAAATGTACTACACGAGGTTTCAGAGGTCGACTGAAGTTACTTTAGTTGGTTGCAACAGACATATACATTTTTATTATATACCAGAAAATAATAAATCCATCCTAATGTACTGCAAATATAGTTTTGCTACTGAGAAACAAAATTAATTTTGTTTCGGTGTCTGTTACAAGGAACAAAATTAATTCAGTTTCGTTACGGGTTTTGTTACAAGGAACAAAACTAATCATTTTGTTTCTGTTACAAGGAACAAAATTAATTTAGTTTCGTTACAGGTTTTGTTTCTGCTGGAACCGTTTCGGAGTTTTGTTACGACTTTTGTTACAAAGGAGTTTTGTTTCTGTTTCGGTTTCTGTTACAAGAAACAAAATTAATTTAGTTTCGTTACAGGTTTTGTTTCTGGGGTTTTGTTTCTGTTTCAGTTTCGTTACAAGCTGTGTAACAGAAACCGAAACCGAAACGCGTTACAAGTCCCTGGTTAAAATATAAAAAAGAAGATTTTTAAGGTTTCTTAGCTTCTGCAATGTACCTAAATGGGAAATAGTGCGTATAAAACGTTTCCCTTGGATTGGAAAAGCTTAAAAAAATCTGCAAACAATAACGTGTCTATTAGCGGAACCTAAAAGTTTAAGTTTTTCCCCGTCTGCAAAAGTCGATAAATATCCTGAACTCTTCTTTGTCTGAAATGTTCTCTCGTTGGGGTTATAAAGACTGGGGCTTGCCTTGATTTATACACGTAGGCACGCCACTGAGCTTACGCAAGAAAAAGCAGCGTAATTTAGTAATATATTGCTTTATTATTTAGCGTACTACAAAACTAACAAACTAATATTTTATTTATTTAATAAATGTGTATACTTAATCACGCGTCCGCCTCGTGCCGTTGTCGCAAAAAGAGAGAGACAGCTTAACCATCGCATGAGCACAAAACTGGTTTCTTCTGACTTTAGCACAATTTCACCTCATCGACAACAGCTGGTTTCGATGGTTGCCACAGTATCCTCCCCCAAGTGGGTTGGAGTTATTCTCCAAGCTACTGATTTTGTTGTTTGCATTTACGTGCTAGTGGCTTGCGTTGTTGTTGATTGATTTTATTGATTTGTTCCGCTGCTTTGTGGAAAATGCTGCTCGGTGGAAATTGTAGCCGACCGCCCATCTAAGTTGACTCTGAACACATAGTTGCTAATTCGTTCGAGAACCTCGTATGGACCTCTATATGGTGGGTCTAGTGGTTTTTTTGTTTCGTCCACTTTAACAAAAACATGCGAACATGTGCCAAGCGTCTTATGTGTGAATGCACGTATCTTGCTATGAGGAGTAGATCGAGCTGATCGGACCCATCGCATGAACGTCCGAAAGCTCTCAGCAAAGTTGTGTGCTGGGGGTCCTTCTTCATTATCAACGAAGTATTCTAATGGTAGACGAAGTGTTGTTCCATATAGCATCTCGGCCGCACTGGCTTTGATATCTTCTTTCAAATAGGTTCTTAGACCGAGGAGTACGGCTGGTAGCGTATTAACCCAGTGTGGTGTCGCATAGCACATGATTGCAGATTTGAGTGATCTATGCCACCTTTCTACCATGCCGTTTGAAGCAGGGTGGTACGCCGTAGTTCTTATTCTGTTGCAGCCGATAAGTTGCGAAAACGCTGTAAAGAATTTTGATTCGAATTGCGTTCCTCTGTCGCTTGTAATGGTTGCCGGTGCTCCGAATCGACTGACCCATCCACTAAAAAACGCATTTGTTACAGTTTCGGCATGTATATTCTTGAGTGGTATTGCCTCCGGCCACCGTGAAAAGCGGTCGATGATCGTTAAACAATACCTGTACTCATCACATTTGGGCATGACAACGATATCAATATGATCGGGTTTGAATCGTTCGCTTGGGATGTCAATATGTTGCGGTGGGTTCTTAACATGCCGACTTACTTTGCATCGCTGACAGCTTAAGCAATTTCTTGTCCACTGAGCCGCGTCTCGTTTCATGTGAGGCCAAACAAAGCTTTGTTGTATAAGCCTTTGGATGGTGCGTGTATGCGGGTGTGAAACGTTGTGTAGTTGGTCGTAAATTTTGCGTCGTAGCTTGGAAGGTACATATGGTCGTAACCTTCCAGTGGATGTATCACAAAATATTTTAGTACGGTCGTTATTAACGTCGAACTGCTGAAGCTTTAGCGAAGTGGTAGATGATTTAAGGAGGTGTTGAAGTTCTTCGTCTGTTGCTTGTTTTTCGGCGATCTCTTTTGTGGATATACTCACTGGTAGGCAGATTGAATTTACTCTGGAGAAGGCGTCAGCGACGATGTTTTCTTTTCCTTGTACATACGTTATTTGCGTCGTAAATTGACTAATGAATTGCAGCTGGCGTTGCTGGCGTGCTGACGCTTTGTGTGAGCTTTGTGAAAATGCAAATGCGAGCGGTCGGTGATCGGTTATAATTGTAATATCTCTGCCCTCAATTAGGTGTCTGTAATTTTTTTCGGTTTTATTGAGCTTCTTTGTATAGAACCCTAAGGGCTGTATCGCATTGTTGACCACCTGGTCCAATGCAGCGCCAACTGATTGATCCGAGGCATCACAGCGCAATGTGAGTGGTACGTCTGGTGCCGGATATGCTAGCTGCACGGCGTGTGTGAGAATGAGTTTATATCTCTCGAACGCCATAGTTGTGGAGTTGTCCCAAAGGACTTTGGTTTTGTCGTTCTTGCGAGCTCCGGCAGTAAGGGCAACCAGCGGTGCCTGCACTTTCGCTGCTCCAGGCATGTTCAGTCTATAGAAATTCCAAGATCCGAGAAATCTGCGTAGGTCAGAAACTGTTGTGGGCTTCGGGTACGTGCGGATTGCTTCGCAGCGTTCGTCAGTCGGTTTAATACCTTTACTATTTATCGAGAGACCCAAATATATTACTTCTGGTTGTGCAAACTGACATTTTTGTAATTTTATCGAAAGCCCATGCTGTTTTAAACGCCCCAAAGCTGTGTTCAAGTGCTGTTTGTGCTCTTCTATGGATGAAGAGGCGATTAAAATGTCGTCTACATAGACGTGACAATAATCGAGATCTCGGAAAATGGAGTCCATAAGGCACTGAAAGGTCTGAGCGGCGTTGCACAACCCGAAGGTCATTACATTAAATTGAAAAAGTCCGAAAGGCGTTATAACAGCGGTCTTAGGTCGGTCCTCAGGTGCGACCGTAATCTGATAATATGCGCGGTCAAGGCTAAGTGTGGTGAACACCGAGCAACCGTGCAGAAATAATGTGAAATCCCGTACATGTGGTATAGGGTAGCGGTCGGGTATTGTGACTTTGTTAAGTCGCCTGTAGTCTCCACACGCCTGCCATGTACCGTCTTTTTTTTTACTAAATGGAGTGGGCTTGCCCATTCGCTGTCTGATGGTGTACAAATGCCTTCCTGCAACATCTGGTTAAATTCTTTCTTTGCTGCGGCCAATTTTTCGCCGGCTAGTCTTCGGGCACGCTCTGCCACGGGTGTACCGTGTGCACAGAGCCAAAAAGTTCACCTATAATCAAAGAGATCGACGTCTAAAAAACTTTTTGGCCGGGGAGAGCGAGTGGGGACAAATTTGAAGAAATTTGTGCTAGGAAATCTTCTAAATTTTAGCTTGAATTTCTTCTCAAATTTATTGAAAAGGAAATCGGCTAAAAACAAGGAGTTAGCTTCTTATTTATGAATTTTTTATGTACTTTTGTCAAAAGTTAGAAGAAATCTGCTTGTTTTTATGAGAAAATCTGTTTAAAGTAAATTAATGAGATCATCCTCTTATTTTCTCTAGATTCATATTGAATTTATTGAAAAGGAAAACTATATATTTTTAGAAGATACCTTATTAATTCAAATTCAGGTATGCCTTCTTCAAATGTGTAATTCGACGCTACCAAGCACAAGCAACCGATAGCATCATGGTAGAGATCTCCGTTCAGCAGTTAATAATTCTTAGTTCGATTCGCGGTGAAGGCAATAAGGCAAGTGGACATGTGGTGAGGCAAAAAGAACAAAGGTATAATTAGACGTTGGCAAGTTAAGTATACGATGGCATGGTAGTGTAGATTATACTAGACTGACTAGACATCTGGGTTGAGCGTTCATTTTTTTTAATTTGAAATATTAAAAAGGAAATCTTCTTAATTTTATGTGATTATCTACTCAGTTTTATTAAAAAGAGACACCCAGTCAAAATAAGACGGGCATCTTATTGGAAAAATATCATAGAGAAATCCTCACATGTGTTTATGTAATGATTAATTTTGTGTACAGGCACTTTTTGTTTGGCGCGTTTTGTGGCCACATCGAACTTTTTTACGATATGATACACAGGGTCATATAACGAAATCGAAGATACTTCGCATACAAACGTTGGTGTTCCGCTGTGTTTGAGTATTGGTGGTACCTGCGTTTCGTGAATCAGCTGCTTTACGTGGGTGCTTGTATAGCCACTGTAAACTCCCAACTAAATGTACGACCGAGTCCGATGTCAATTGTTATGGTTTTGGACCCATAAGTGGGTATCGTCGAACCGTTTGCTGCAAACAGTGATAGTTTCGTGTTTGCCGCCCTAGGTATAAAATTTCGAAGCCCTTTCCGTGGTAAAACAGATATGTCCGCACCAGTGTCTACCAGGAAAGTGATGTTGTTTTTAATGTCTGTGATTTGCAGGCGAGATGTGAAGGGACCTTCAGCGGTGCCTACCAAGATTACTGAAGGTCTGTCCAGTTTCCCGGATTTTTGGTAGCCTTTTTAAATTGGCATGGTTGGCGGCATTTTCGTGCTTATCTGCCAAATCGAAGGTGGTAGTAACAGTACTTACTGTCGGATGAGGCTTACCCCGCGCTTTTAGAATTATCTATTTTTCGTGAAAGCGCTTGTATTTCTGCTTTAATTTCTTCGAAACAATTCTGATTTGTAGTTATTTCGGTTTGCTTTGTCGGCATTTCACTGCCACCATTTTGAAGGGACATGATACTACCTTGAGCATCGAAGATTTTATCTGCCTGCAAAGATAATGCGGTTAGATCTGGCGCTGCGCTGATTGCTAAAACGCAGCGGATGTTCGAGGGCAGCTGTTCTAAGAAAATAGTGCGTAATATTTCTTCTGGTATTTTACGAGAGCAAAGATTTCTAAGGCGTTGTAGGTAGAGGGCTTCCCGTCGATGTACTCTAGCCCTTGCAAAAGTCTTCGAAGTTTCGTGTCTTCTGAGTCTTCAAAAGTGCTGGTCAGCCTGTTCTTGAGAGCGGTGTATTTGTCCTCCTCGGGTGGCGAAGTTACTATAACGGCCACAAACGGCAGCGCCGTCTCATCCAAATGAACGAGGACGTGTCTATATTTCGACTCGTCTGAACGAATTTGGGCGATTTCGAGGGCAGCCTCTACTTGAGCGAGCCAGAGAATGCAGTTATCCTTCCAAAACGGTGGAAGTTTGACTACGCGTGCAGACATTATTTGATTCGGGTCAGCAGTAGGTGGAGGGCCAGGTACCAAGTTTGGTTGCTGCTGCTCCTCGTTTTTTGACATTTTAAGGTTAGATTTACTACTCAAGTGAGTTACCAATTGGAGAACTGTTTCCACTGGTTTTTTTCTGCTCGTCGGGGTCACCAGTTGTAGCGTACGCAAGAAAAAGCAGCGTATAGCAACTTAGTAATATATTGCTTTATTATTTAGCGTACTACAAAACTAACAAACTAATATTTTATTTATTTAATAAATGTGTATACTTAATCACGCGTCCGCCTCGTGCCGTTGTCGCAAAAAGAGAGAGACAGCTTAACCATCGCATGAGCACAAAACTGATTTCTTCTGACTTTAGCACAATTTCACCTCATCGACAACAGCTGGTTTCGATGGTTGCCACAGTATCCTCCCCCAAGTGGGTTGGAGTTATTCTCCAAGCTACTGATTTTGTTGTTTGCATTTACGTGCTAGTGGCTTGCGTTGTTGTTGATTGATTTTATTGATTTGTTCCGCTGCTTTGTGGAAAATGCTGCTCGGTGGAAATTGTAGCCGAACGCCCATCTAAGTTGACTCTGAACACATAGTTGCTAATTCGTTCGAGAACCTCGTATGGACCTCTATATGGTGGGTCTAGTGGTTTTTTTGTTTCGTCCACTTTAACAAAAACATGCGAACATGTGCCAAGCGTCTTATGTGTGAATGCACGTTAGTAATATATTGCTTTATTATTTAGCGTACTACAAAACTAACAAACTAATATTTTATTTATTTAATAAATGTGTATACTTAATCACGCGTCCGCCTCGTGCCGTTGTCGCAAAAAAAGAGAGAGAGCTTAACCATAGCATGAGCACAAAACTGGTTTCTTCTGACTTTAGCACAATTTCACCTCATCGACAACAGCTGGTTTCGATGGCTGCCACAAATGCATTTGTACTTATTTCAGAATTTCGGTATTGCACAGAGCGAAAACCACCTAATAAAATAGAACAAACGCAAGAAGATATCGTCGCTCCCAACGAAGACTAACACGGTTCAGGTAGCTTGGAAGACTAGCGCGGTTCGTTGTTTGCGTGGAAAACTAGCACACTTCGTTCTCGGCGTGGAAGACTAATACGCTTTAGTTTTCTGTGTGGAAAACTAGCACACTTCCTTTCCTGCGTCGAAGACTAACACGCTTCAGTTTTTTGCGTCGAAGACTAACACGGTTGAGTTTTCTGCGTGGAAAACTCGCACGGTTCAGTTTTCTGCATCGAAGACTAACACGGTTCAGTTCTATGCGAACTGTGCTGGTTTTCCACGCATAGTTTTCCAAAAATATTGAATTTAACTGAAAATACTTAATTTTACATATGCATAATTGGAAATTTCAAAAGAATAGAACAGAAAACAAACATTTGTTGAAAATTTTGTGCAGGCAAAAAAGACTAAAAAAAGTTACTTACCAAATTTCATGACAATATATAAACTGGATGCAAGGAAATTAAAAAAAAAACCGTCTCCTGAACAATTTACTTTTTGGCTCATACGTCTTTTTGCGCACACCGCTCGATATTTACAAATTTAAGTAAGAAACCTCAGACGGTGGGGTAATAAAAAAAAAAGTTTATACCTACTGCAGATCGTAATTTTTAAACGATTTGAAATTTTTTTTATAGTGAAAGATTTTGAGATATAGAAAAAAACCTAATGGTCCCATTTTTTTAGTTTTTGTTTGCTTATATTACATTTTTTTGGTCCATGTACCTACTGAAATTTTTTAGAAAACGATTTTCTTTCAGCCGCTGATAAAATATTATGTAACAAAAACTAGCTCAAAGTATTAGTATTTTTACGCCAAAAACAAAATATAACTGCGAAAAAAATAAAAATTAAAATAAAACATTATATCGCACCCTAAATCAAAAACCGTCAACATTTTTTTAGGTCGCTTTCTTGACATAGATTGCGTAATTAAAAGTAGTACAGCCAATACATAAAATTTTTTTCTTTTTGGCTATTATCGTTTATCTTTAGAGAGCACAGTGATGCCAAGTTTTTCAAAATAAAAAGACTTTTGTGCGATCCAGAAGCAATTAACTGAAAGTTACTATGATTTTGAGTTGTGGCTCTTTTTGATTTAGTGTGCGATATATTTCAAGTTCAAGGCTTTTCTCGCTGCAGAAAAAATTCCTGAAAATCAAAAATCTAGGTACTCGAGGATTGAATATTATTATACTAAAATTGTATGGACAATAAAACTGCATACTCAAAACTTTTCTGAAAATTCAATTGAAGATTGGTTCAAATTTTTATTTCTATTTTATTTAATTTTTACACGAGTCGATTCCATGGTAAATTTTTTATTATAACACCGTGTAAATAGCTATTCGACCGATCGACAACCTGTATTTGATGCTTAACGCGGTCAAACGTTAAAAAATCTAATAGGAAATCAGCCCATGTTAAGCAGCCTTAACCATAAAAAAATTGTGACAATTTAAATAACCAAACAAATATCTCAAAATCTTTTATTGTCAAAAAAAAGTTCAAATCGCTTGAAAATTACGACCTTCAGCGCGAAATTTATCTTTTTTTTCCAAATTGCCCACTGTGCTTTGCGGTTGATGACAAGAGTGCCTAGTTAGCTATGCAATGAGATACAGTGTTGCCAGAACTTTTTTGGCGAACCGGCTAGATTGACGAAGAAATCGGCTAGAATGCTAAATAAATTTTTTTACCATTGTAATTTCGAGCTTAAGGCCTGCAATAATGGTTCCTGTTGGTTTTTAATTTTTAACAATTTATAAATGGTTTTTATTAAATTCATATCGAGCAAAAGGCGGTAAAAGATGATAAGTCCTATTCTCACTTCGTAAACCGACTTTTTCATACTTTTGGAAAAGATCTGCACCTGATATTGAAAGAAAATCTGCTAAGTCCATAAAATATATGGAAAGCTGCTTACTCCGTAGATTGGAATACAAAATAAAATTTTGAAAAATAAGTGACGGCGTTTCAAAGGATCTGAACCTTGAGCTCTCCTTCAGACTACCTGATCACTGCAGCATCTTCCTGCCTGAAGTCTCAGCAGTCATGGACGCCGCGGCTTCGATAGGTCAACACACTATCGGACAGGATATTGTTATTCTCAGCGACAGCCAAGCGTCCATCAAATCCCTTGACTCTTCCTCGTTCAACTCTGACGCTCAGCTGTCGTCGATCTCTACAAGAAATGAGGAAACAGAACCGCGTGAACCTCACATGGGTCCTGGGACGTAGGGACATTGAGGGAAATTGTAGGGCAGACGAAATTGCCAGGCAGCGCACGACCAAGCAGGTTCTTCGGGATACAGGCGCTTAGGTATGCCTTTTGCCACATGCAAGTTAATGCTGAAAGAGTTCACACTCCGCCAAGCCTACGAAAGGTGGCTGCAATCTCCTGGGTGCCGGATATCCAAAGAAACCTGGCCAAAATGGGATCAAAAACGATCTATGTCCTAAGGAAGAGAGAAATCTCCATCCTGGCACTGCCTTATTGGTAGGCACGCAGAAGGGCTAAGTGGGCGCTATCCACGATGCTGTAGGAGTTGCTAACATGATCATGGACTCAAGTCATCTAAATGGTTTGAGGAGGAGTACCGGTGTCGGCTTAGGAGCGTCAGTCTCGGGATTCTGCTATGTGGAGAATTCCGAAAACACAGGTATTTTCCATATGGCCGGGTCCCGGAACCAAAGAGAATATATCAACAAGAGCCACCACTCGTTATGAAAGCAACGAAAAAGATGGATGCCGTTTTCTTTGAGGGTTTCGGTAATTTCGATATAAATATGTTATTGTCTAATCAAAACAAAATGTGTAAAAGAAAATAGACGAGAAATGAAATAACACAAAAGTCGAAACAAAAATTTACCAGCTGTCGAATTTACAAAACTGAGGAAAACAAAATTACCGAAACCCTGAAAGAAAACGGGTGACGGCTCTTGTTGATATATTCTCTTTGCCGGAACTGACTTTCCTAGTGTTGGTGGTATCACAACCAGCTTTTAATACCGGCCTAAGTGTGCCTCTGCGGCAGCTACTTGAATCTAACATAAACTGACGGCGACATATTTTAATCAACTAAATCAAAAATGCAGAAGTGACTAGAAGATCCACTGATATACATTAGGGTGATTCAAATAAAAAAAAATTGTTTTTTTTCGGCCTTACCCCCTGAAACTTTAGGTTTTGATGAGAAAATAAGCCTTGCAAAAAATTAGCGCTCTAACTTAACCCTTAGGGGAGGCTATTTTTTTCGCCCTTCCCCATACATTTTGTATGGGGAAAAATGGTATTTTTTTCAAAGTGAATTTTCTTTTAATTTTTGAAATTTTTTGAAAATATTTTTACAACCGGCAAAATATACGGGATGTTAAGAAGTTTATAATGTAGCCAATGGTTCATACCACTTGAAGTCAGAATGCTTCTGGCTAAATCATACCTAATACCGACGTTACTATATGGTTGTGAATTGTTTTCTAGCTGTGACGTAATCAGTAAGCGCAAATTAAACGTGGCTTTTAATGGTATTGCAAGATATATATTTGGCATACGTCGATTTGACAGAATATCTCATTATTCCAAACTTATTTTTGGTGTTACCTTCGAGAATCTTTTAAATTGTAAAACTGTAATTTACCTTCATAGAATAATATACACACAACAGCCGCATTATCTTTACCAAAAATTAAACTTCTTCAGGTCAGAAAGAGGAAACCGTATTATTCAAATAGAACATAACACTGCTTTTTCAGATCAACATTTCTATATAAACGCTATACGAATTTGGAATCGATTACCCCCTTACTTGCAATTAGTCAGCAACGCAACGCAATTTAAAAAGTTAATATATGAACATTTGAAATAACACTGTTAAATATCACTGTTATATTTTTAACTTTAAAACTTAAACTCTTGACTTTTTATTATCTATTTTTTAATATTTTATATTGTAAATTAAATCTAAGTTGCTGTTTAGTTTTATTTTTTTGGCATAATATTTTTTATTTTTAATATGACTATAATACTATTCAGTGCTATTATATAAGATGAAATCTTTGTACTGAATTATAAGCATACAAATAAACAAATGAAATGAAAATGAAATACTCTTAAAGTTGAAGCTTCAAAATGGTAAGCCATGTGCGAATATCTTAGCCTTCTTACAGCCATTTAAATTTTACTAGATTTTATACGTGTTACTGTGTATGTGTGTGCAATAGTACAAAACTCAGTCATTTTCAAATGGCTGTAATTATCTTAATAGTTAAGATAATCGCACATGGAAGCTTCAAAGCTTCAAGTTTAAGAATATGTAAAAATATTTTCAAAAAAGTTTCACAAATTAAAAGAAAATTCACTTTGAAAAAAAAAAATGCCATTTTTCCCCATACAAAATGAATGGGAAAGGGCGAAAAAAAAGCCACCCCTAAGGCTAATTTTTTGCAAGGCTTATTTTCTCATCAATACCTAACTTTTTAGGGGGTAAGACCAAGTCGACATTTTTTTTGAATCACCCTAATATACATATATATGTATATTTTATTATTCTGTATTAATGAATGAGTGTTATATCGGCGTGCCATACGAAAACTAACACATTAAATTTCTTACGAAAACCAACACTTTTCAAATTCTGTAAAAAAAACCAAGGAATGGAACCGATTGAAATAACGTTCCGGTTTTGGTTTCGTTTTTGTAACGTGTCTCGGTTTCGGTTCCGGTTTCCTTCTTCAACCTTTATTTCGGTTTCGGTTACGGTTTCGTTCCGGTTTCGGTTTTCAAATAAAAACACGAACACAATAAATTTGACTACGAGTTTCACACAGTCGAATTAGTTTTCAAAAATGCACCGCCATATTGGATCCACCATTTTGAATTAAAAAAAAACGATATCGGATTCGTAATCAGACAACGCATAAACCCCGAGTACCAAGTTTCAATAAAATCCAATTAGTTTTCAAAAAAATCACCGCCATATTGGACCCGCCATTTTGAATTTAAAAAACCTGACATCGGATTCATAATAAGCGATGTCATAAACCTTCTAGATACGAAATATATCCGAAAAACCAATGCGCAATGGGATCACTGTAGGCGTTTTAGTTGCACCGTTTTCAATTTCGAAACATACTTTCAGGAGTTAAACCCTTTCTACTAATCCAGGCTATTGAATTGCAGGAATATTCGCCAATGAAAACAGAATAACAACACACAAAAACCCAAATTTTTACTGCAGTTAAACATGTTAAAATGAAATTAAAATTGCAAGCATCTCATTTTTTTATAAAAACGAGTAGCGCGACCTCTAACCCCCTTAAAAAAAAAAAATAGCAGCCTCTTTTTTTGTCATAAGGAACAATAATTGGGGGTAGTTTTAGACCTTCCAAAAAGTCCATATTTGTGAACCACTCTAATGTGTATCACCACATGAAAAGTTGCAACTTTTAGTTAGCAAATATCTTCTCACAGAAATAAAATGTTTAATATCCTCTTTGGGATAATACGCATCTTTAGAAACCAAACTCGAGAATTTGTATGAAAATTTGGCGTCTTATAAAATGATACCCTTTGCAGACTTTAAAGAATTGAAAAGAAATATACCACTTTTTACTTAAATCTACCACTTGATTTTTGCAATTACTACAACCAAGTAAAATTTTCAAGTCCGGTCGCTGTATAATATAAACCTTAAGCATGCTCGTATTTACTGTTAATTTTGCAAATAATAATCAAAAGCACTCGTTATCAAAAGTCACAACCTTCGGAGCATCCAAAATTTCAATCTCAGTTATGCTCTTCTTCATTTGCCTGTGCATATTCACGATGAGCACTCAAATCATCAAAACTATGTATTTGTATTATCAATGTCGGATAATCAATTTGTTTAACAAAACTGTGTCTCAAAAAAAGTTACCAAACGCAAATTAAAGTTACCAATTTTTTTTTCTAACTTGCACATTCTTAAAGTAAAATTGAAGGGGCTTCAAAACTGCATACTCAAAAATTTTCTGAAAATGTTTCCAAAAAAGTTGAAAATTTTTGTTATGTACGTACATACCTACACAAAAAAAAAAAAAAATTCTGACGTGTTCATGAAAATCGCCTATACACGTGTACTTTTATTTTTTGTCCACTTTCCGAAAAAGTCTTTTTGGTTCATGGGACAGAATATGTGTAGAACAGTGTAACTAGCAACACCGCTTGTATCAACACCAATTGACATTGAAAAAAATAATTTTCACTTTGACTGCGTTGGATCTTGCATATACCTGTGTGCGAAGAAATAGAGCCAAAATTGAGAAAGGTTTTAAAGTTTATGAAACATTCGAAACAGATACATAGCTTATGCTTGCCATCAGAAATCGTGGGATGGCCATTGACGCACCAAACTCTCTGAGCTCAAAAAGGGTCCCAATAAAGGGCCCCAGCAGAAAAAAAGGGTCCCCTCTGTTACTCCACATTTACATAAGCCTTTTCCATTTTTTTGATGTTGAATGACTGAGTTTTGTACTATTGCAAGAAACACATACAAAATATTAACATTTTTAAATGGTTGTAGTAAGTTTAATAGTTTACATAATCGCATAATGTAAAAAGTTTTTTAAATTTAAAAACCTCCACTTTAAGGATTTTTTTTTGCAAAGGGTTTCAAAAATTATAAGAAAACTCACTTTTAAAAGAATTCCATTTTTTCCGATAAAAAAAATTATGGGAAAGGCCGAAAAAACGTCCCCTAAGGGACAGCCAAAATTGCCTAGGCGGTTAAAGGCTATTTTAAGTAGGTAAGAGGTAAATTGCAGGCTTATTTTCTCATCATTTACTAACTTTAAAGGGGTAAGACCCAAAAAAACTAAAACATTTTATTGAATCACCCTAATCTATACATACATACATATGACGGAGTTGTCACATGATACAGCGTTGCCAGTAGTAAGACTTCAGTTAGGCAAGACACTTAGAAATCGGCAAGAGTTCCCGACATAAACGACAAAAATGCATTTCATTGCAGTTTGAAAGTGAAAAAGGGTCCCGAATTTTAAAAAAGGGGCAAAAATGGTACTTTTTTGAAAAAGTAGGGTCCGGGGTCCTGGCTCTAAAAAAGGGTTAAATTGACCCTTTAGGGTTTCCAACGGCAACACTGCTCTGAGCCCAAGCACGGTTGCCGTTTTGGTCCATTTTGGATCAAAATTGGTATTTTTTTTAATGTTTGGTCCACTGGTCCACTTTTTTCAGATTTGGTTCTTTTTGAACGATTGTAAACAGGTTGGTATGTATAGGCCACGGCCTGGATTCTTTAAAGCTGCCATTGTACTTGACTTGAGAACTGTCACTTAGCACTTAAAAAAATAACCAGAGAGCACACTAGCCAGTTTCAAATAAGCGTAAAATTTCCCCCTCTCGAATTGCTTTTTAAAAGTAATTATGTGATTTTTTACATATAACTCTGTAAAAAGTACCAACACGCATTTTCGTGGCATTAAGTTTCGATGTTTTGAGCTTATCTATAATCAGTATATACTCAATGCCCAAACAAAGCTATACAGAATTTTGGGAGGAAACATTTTTTTTTTTGGTTGGCCTAATTTGAATTTTTAATTTATTTGAAAATGGCGAAGAATCCAGACCCAGTTCATCCTCCTGTTAAAAGGGCTAATGAAATGGCTGTTAAATTGACAATGAACTTTGATGTTAACGGGAACTCGAGAATAGGAAGTAAATAAAACAATTAGGGAACTTCAAGTTTGGGTGAAATCCAATCTAGACCTATCTAGTAGTGACCTGTTATGGTATCCCAATTTTCCCAGGAATATAGATGATTATTAAAACTATAAAAGGAGCGGAACAACTCCCATTTTTATGATCAGAAGTGAAATATAATTGATGTAAAGTAATTTTTGGCAAAGATAGATGCTCTTTTCAAAATCGAATCTAATCTAATCTTGGCTTGCGTCATTTATTGACGCTTAACCGCCTAGGCGATTTTGGCCTTTTCGTATCAAAGCATGCCAGTTATTCCTTTTTAGCGACAACTGATGCCAATTGGAAACCCCAAGGGAGTTCAAGTCATCCTCCACTTGCTGTTTCCATCTCAGTCGAGGCCTTCCTCTGCTGCCGAATTCGGGTATCGATAGGAAAACCTTCTGTGCTGGAGCTTCTTTGTCCATTCGCATAACATGACCCAGCCAGCGGAGCCTTAGGGCTTTAATTCGCTGAACTATGGTCAGGTCTGCGTAAATCTCGTGGCATCATGGGAAGGACCATAAATCTTCCGGAGAACTTTTCTCTCAAGTACTCCGTACATCAGGACTGGTATGATGAGAGACTTATACAGCGTAATCTTTGTTTGTCAATAGAGGACTTTACTTCTCAATTGCCTACTTAGTCCAAAATAACACTTTTTGGCAAGAGTGATTCTCAGATTCTTTCTTTGGTGACAGCAGATACTTCGTCTGTCCTCTTTTCTAAATCTTTTATATACATAAATACGTTCTCGTTGGAATTTTATAAAGAACATTTGTGAAAGGGTTATCTGCGTGTCGAATTTTTTTATATACTTAACAAGATATTTAATTTTTCCAAAAATTTCTAAATAAATAAATTGGGGGCCTTTTTTTAATGTACACAACAAATTTGGTTCTTTTGGGTTTATTATATAACTTATAATCACCTTCGTTATTTTACTGAAAATATTAGATATCTTCGCTCCTTGCAGAAGCTTGCATGCCCCAAAATTTAAATTATGTTTAAAAGTTGATTGTTTTCGAAAAATGAATACATTTTTTGAATTATTATTTTATTCAAGACTTTTATATAACATAGATCATTAAATAGTTATTCAAGAGGACTAATTGAATAAAGGTCGAAAAAATGGTACATTCATGTTTCTGGCAAGCGACGACGATATATAAAAAGGGTCAGCTATTTTATATTCTAAGTAATTAAAACAATAATAAATTCAGTTTGGTCCACTATTTCTCGTTTTGGTCCTTTTTCTCAAAATTATTGGTCCACCTTTTTGTTTTGAAGTGGCAACCGTGAGCACAAGTTCTGGTCCCAATTATGTATTAAATATCATTTGTAACAAATTAGCATTCAGAATTTTTTGTGTCGATGGTGTTGAGTATTTTGAAACTCTTCCCAGCCAGACATGAATAACAGCAGCAAGAACGTGATGGTAATTCATACGTAAATAAAAAACAGCTGATATGAATAATATATCACTGCGATCATATATTTTTATTCACGCATTATATAAAAGTGAGTTAAAAAAAAATGTATGTAAAACTTTTTTTTAAATTTAGTCTGATAAATAAATATAAAAAAAAAACTAATGGCGGCGATATACCAACAGGTTATCATAACCTCTAACGAGATTTTTAGCCGAGCTTCTCTTTCCAACTTGTGGTGTGTTGCTTTTTGAGTTTTTCCTACAAGTTGGCGGGACCTACAGTTTTTTGTCGACTCCGAAAGGCACTTGCATAGCAAATGAATTTTTTGCTGAGAAGCTTCTCATGGCAGAAACACACCCGGAGAGTTTGCCAAACTACTGCCGAGGGGGGACCCCGTTTAGAAAAGTTTTTTTTCTAAATAACTTGACTTGGTGTAGAAGGCCGAACACTTAACCGCTACATCATGGCGGCCGCCGTATTAAACCATTATGTTTGGATCTAATTCTTTGCACACCAGGGTACTATGTATTTAGTACAGCCAAGAAAATGTAGCTAAATACAAATGTATGGTTGTATTCAAAACAAAAACTATTAATTTTAGCTGCATAAAAGCTATGACGGTTTAAATCAAGTTTTCAAGTCCAAAAAATATTACCAATTTTTTGGAATGATTGATTTTTATGTACATACATACATGCATGGCAATTAAAATCATTACTTAAGTAGTTTCAGTGTCAAGTGCGCCAAATAATTTTGGCATGGAAGCGTGTCATTGGTTGGAAAAGGCATTGCTCTATATTCTGCAACTCTATGATTGACAAGGACATTGGTGTTGAATATTTCAATTATATATGATAATATTAAACAAATGAAATATATACTATATCTAAGGGTACACATAGAAAAAATTGCATGTAAAACCAGCACTTTTTTAACCCTTTTTCATGTTATTATTTTTCAAAGCTATCGCTCATATTATTTTGCATGAAACATCATATCTTCCTGTTAAAACTACACTTACTTACTTACTTAAGATAGCCTTTAACCGCCTAGGCGAGTTTGGCCGTCCAAGGATGGGATCGTATGTAGAAGTCCGCGCAAGTGTGGAAAGTTTCGGACCGCCATTCAACTGGGAATGGTCAGAGCGATTCTTCTATGTGCGGTTCAAGCAGCTCACTACGTTCGCGTCGTATCCTCTGGATAGTCACTGAACATCCGTTCGGTGGTGAACTCTCACATCAGTCAAGGCGAACACCTGACAAGGCTACTCCGACATAACAGGTTTTAGGACTTGCCAGGGGATTTCAACATCAGTGTCTCGCTATATAAATGTGTAACTTAAATCCAACTCCCCGGGAAACGGGTTTATCCGAGCCTCGGATAAAACAATACTATCTGTCTTATTACCTCCTGCAATATCTCATGCAAATTTAAAAGGGTCTTTCTTGTTAGTTTAACACTGTTCATGTTGAAAAAAATTATTCTGTGTGTACCAGTTGGTAAATTAGATATGCATGATCATGGAACATTTTTAATTTGCTGCCGATTATATTTGTTTGTTATAGTTGCCAATGGCTTATACTTAAAGAATGTAGCTATGTAAATATATATTAAACATATGAATCGTCTATTTTCAAAACCGGCCATCTCCACTCAATTCGTTTGACATATTAAGCATGAAACAATTGGTATATAAAAATGCATTAAAGTTTAAACATAAGACTAAATATTATAAGGCTTTTTAGCTTATATTATGATATAAAAATAAAAGAGGTATATTACAAACTTTTATATCGGTGTTTGATTTAGGTTTTGGACACGTTCAACATACAAACAAAATTGCTATACAAAATTACAATTATCAATAATAATTCTGTTATTAATATAAGTGTATGCAGGCAAGAATTTGCTAAATCGATATAGTTTTCAATTAAGTATGTATTTATTATAATTTCCTTGCGATATAAAAGATTTATCGAATACACACACAAACTGGTTTAAGTAAACCAGATTTAATAAAGCAAGTTATTTAAAATGTGATGATTCAAATATGTATGTATATGACCTTTTCTTGTTAACGACCTTGGCTTCCAAGAATGGGACAAACTAGAGCTCTCCAGGTGATCAAATCAAGCCGTTCGGGCGGTGAGTCGGGCTAGTATGTAGCAGAATGTGATTGTACTCGATCGTAAAATTTTTTTCTAAACGGTGTCGCCCTCGGCAGCACTAGGTTGATTGACTTCGCCGCTGCAGGTTCCAGCATTAGCGAATACACCAAGCCACCTGGCTGCCCCCTGATCAAAAAACAAGAAACCATATTGATCATGTCATAATCGACGGCAGACACAGCTCCACCGTTCTGGACGTGCTTACCCTACGTGGTCAAAATATCGACTCGGATTATTATCTTGTTGGAGCCAAGATTCGCACACGCCTCTGTGCAGAGAAGAAAGTACGCACAGTAAAGGAAGGAAAGTTTGACGTCGAGAAGCTACGCACGACACAGACAGCTAATAATTTTTCCACTCAACTCTCATACCTCGAGCTAACGATTTAACCGAGCAATGGAAGCATATCTCTCACTCATTACATACCGCCGCTGAGGCCACTGTAGGGTTTCAGCGAGCCCGAAAGAATAACTGGTACGATGAGGAATGCAGCACTGCCTCGGACAAAAAGGACGCTGCATGCAGGGAGACGTTGCGAACGGGCGTAACCCGCAGTGTATGGCAACGCTATCGTGAGGCCGAAAGGCGTGAGTGTGAGGAGCTTGAGATGCTGGCTGACAGGAATAATGCCCGAAAATTTTATGAAAAGATCCGGCGGATGACGGAAGGTTTTAATACCGTGGAAAGTTCCTGTAAGGACAATAATGGCGACCTGGTAACCGACGTACAGAGTGTACTTAAATTATGGAGGGAGCACTTCTCCTCACTGCTAAATTGCGAGAGACACGTCGAACCCGATACCCCAATCCCTGACGATGGAAAAGTCGTCCCACCACCTGACTATGATGAAGTGAGGATAGCTATATCCCGGCTCAAAAACAACAAAGCGGCTGGAAAAGACGGATTACCCGCCGAGCTGTTCAAACACGGAGAGGAAGAGCTGGTAAAAAGCATGCATCAGCTCTTATGCAGAATATGGTCAGACGAGTGCATGCCTCCGGATTGGAATTTAAGTGTTTTCTCTCCAATCCACAAGAAGGACGATCCCGCAATCCGCACCAAATACCGCGGAATCAGTCTTCTTAATATCACATATAAGGTTCTTTCTAGCGTATTGTGTGAAAGACTGAAGCCCATTGTAGACAAACTGATTGGACCTTATCAGTGTGGCTTTAGACCTGGTAAGTCTACCATCGACCAGATTTTCACGATATGCCAAATCCTGGAGAAGACCCATGATAAAAGAATCGACACGCACCATCTCTTTGTCGATTTTAAAGCTGCTTTTGACAGCGCAAAAAGGTGTTGCCTGTATGCCGCGATGTCTGAATTTGACTTCCCTGCTAAGCTTATACGGCTTTGCCAAATGACGTTGAGCAATACCAACAGCTCCGTCAGAATCGGGAAGGACCTCTCTGAGCCATTTGAAACCAAACGAGGCTTCAGTCAGGGCGACTCCCTTTCGTGCGATCTCTTCAACCCGATGCTGGAGAAGATAATTCGAGGAGCAGAGCTAAACCGCAATGGTACAATATTTTACAAGAACGTGCAATTGCTGGCGTATGCCGGATATTGATATCATTGGCCTTAACAACCGCGTCGTAAGCACTGCATGGACCGGATAAGGAAGCAAAAAAAGTGGGTCTTGCGGTCAACGAGGAAAAGACGAAGTATCTGCTGTCATCAAAGAAGGAATCGGCGCCCCTGCGCCTTGGCTGCCAAGTCACCATTGATAGCTACAAATTTGAAACTGTGAGGGAGTTCGTATATTTGGGAACCAGCATTAACACCGAAAACAATATCAGTCTAGAAATCCAACGGAGAATCACTCTTGCCAACAAGTGTTACTTTGGACTAAGTAGGCAATTGAGAATTAAAGTCCTCTCTCAACAAACAAAGATCGCGCTCTATAAGTCTTTCATCATACTAGTCCTGATGTACGGCTCGGAATCATGGAAGGAAATTTAACGATGAGCTGTACGAGCTTTACGCAGACTTGACCATAGTTCAGCGAATTAAAGCCCGAAGGCTCCGCTGGCTGGATCATGTTATGCGAATGGACAAGCACAGAAGGTTTTTCTATCGACACCCGAATTCGGCAGCAGAGGAAGGAAAGGCCTCGACTGAGATGGAAACAACAAGTGAAAGATGACTTCCACTCCATTGGGGTTTCCAATTGGCGCCAGTTATCACTAAAAAGGAATGGCTGGGCAACCATGGCGTATGATGAACATTTTATTTGGCGAGGCCGCACAAAGTCGTGAACAAAGAGAAGACACGCGGTCGGCGTAATGTAGTGAATCGGCGTAGTATTCGTGAATCTCAACCCGGTAAAGTTCAACCATAAATGTTCTATAGAAAAAATTTTTTCGAAACGGTGTCACCCCTCGGCGGTTTTTTTTTATTTGGCAAACATTCCGAGTGAATTTCTGTCATGAAAGCTTCCCTGCAAAAATGCATCTGCTTTGCAGGTTCCTCTGCCTTGTAGGTCCCTCCAATTTGAAGGGAAAAATTCAAAACCAACACACCACAAATTGGAAGAGAAGGTCGGCACAGAAATCTCTTAAGAGGTTGGAATGATAACCTGTAGGTATATCGCCACCATCACTTTTTTAAGAGGTTCGAATGATAACCTGTAGGTATATCGCTGCCATAACTTTTTTTTACTTTCTTGAAAACCAAGAAAACATTTGGAAAAGTTTTGCGAAATTCAAACTATTTTGTTAGGTATAGCTTTAAAAATATTTTCGAAGTTTCCGAATTGTCAAACCAAAATTGCTTGGTTTTTGAAATATATATACAAGATAATATTTTCGACCAAGCTGCATTTATTATTTGCGAACATTTGCAAAAAATATTTAAAATTGTTTTAATATATTTTGGAAATAATATCTATCTATATATAAATACGCCACATGAAAAACTTTAGGAACCTCCTATGAGCGAACCGTTAGACCGATTTGAATGAAATATGCACCACTCGATTTCAACCCCATATTCAATAAGTTCGTTTGTAAAATTAAGCAATAAATCCTCCCAACATCAGTCCCCTGTACTGTCCCAATCCCTTAAACCCTAATAAAGTTAACGTAAAAACAAATATCATATGTCTATTCCACATTGTTTTTTTTTATACATTACACAGTGATACAAAAAAAAATAAAGACACTCATCAAGCGACTTAGCTAAGATTGTTTATCTAGTTGAGTGTAACACGAAACGGTATTTGAAAAATCGCATGTACCCTCAAATTTTTTGTATCGTTAAAAAACCTTTTTTTCATGTTTGTCGTCACATAAAAATTTCTATAGGGGCTATTTTTGAACCGATTTTAATTTTTCCAACGGTTTTGTAAAGTTAAATAATGGTATTCTTAATATATAAACAGCAGTTGTTATTTTATAAGGTATAAGAAGAAATTTTTGCACCTAAATCTGAAATTTTCGTAAATTTTTTTTTTTAGTTAAAACAAATATTATTGTTCTTTGGTTATTATTGCTTTAGTTAAAACAAATATTATTGTTCTACTATTAATTCTCAGTAAAACTAGACTTTACTTATTGAAAAATGTTAAAAATTGACGAAGTTACAACGTTTTTTCGAAAAGAAGAATTTCAACCTTTTTACTACCCACTGCACATAGCAACGTATGGTTGACATTAGGGATTCCAATCCCGGGATCCCGAGACCCCGTTGTTTTTTAAGTCCCGAAAATCCCGGGTTTACTAGACCTAAATCCCGGGTTCACCGAAAATAAATTTTTAAATACATTTAAGTTATCTTGTATTTATATATGCAACAAATTCAAGTCCAGGTTAAGAGATGACACTATTAATGCAATAATTTCTTTAAGATCACACTTCAAACTTCAGAAAAAGTAATTTTTCTCTGAGTCCAATAGCATTCCTTTTTATTTTTATATACAATGAAATTTTTATTATTACTATGCATACCTGAATTGTCGGAGACCAAATGGAAAAAATTTAATTAAAAAACAGGTAAGAAAAGCCTATATACCTTTCATGAATAAGCGTCACGATTTGCACTGTTCGATCCCCAGTACAGCCTGTGTGAATTTAACTTTAGCTCATACCGAAATTGTCGGAGCTATCGATTATATGGGGCAATGTGTTTTGTTGGTCCAATCTTAAGTTTAAAGTCATTTGAATTAAAATTTTGAAAAATATTATTGGTCAGTTCGTAAAATATACGTGAATTAAATAAACGTTTTGTGAATTTCCATATTTTGTCTTGTGTTGGAAAAATCTCTGCGAACATTTAATGAGCAACAGGACTAGCTTAACTTGTGTAAAGGTAACGTAAGCGATCCAGCAAACATTGTTTATCTAATAAAACAATATAAGTCATTACATAATAAGGTAAGATGTGTGAAAAACGCAACAACTTTTGTTATGCCTGCGGTTTCCCTGCAGCGAAAGCAACTAGTTGAAAACTACTTTACAACTAGTTGGTGCACCGGGCCCAACTAGTCAGTGTTCTGTCTTTTTTCCATATAAGCAACTGGTATTTTTTACGTGTTGATGTCCTACGAGATGTCAATTGTCAGATTTCGACCAGAAACCAGTTATCTACTAGTCAGGAAATACCAGTGTCATACTAGTTGTAAAATACCAGTTCCATACTAGTTCAACCTGGAATAGTATGAATTAAAAAAAAGAATAAGTCCGCATACTAGTCCAAAAAGGACTAGTATGGAATATACTAGTCACATACTAGTCCAAAAAGCTTTGAACCAGGACTAGTATGATTTCAAACAGAATTTTCCTGCCTTACCCTTTATTTGACTTTATTTTCATGTTTATTCTTAAGAAAACAGCCACTATTTGTATTTACCCTATCACAAAAAAGCATCAATGAGTTATAAGATAAAACGAAACGAATGCATTTTGTATTTTTTAACTAGTATAATTTCATCCAGAAAAATCTTATTTCTATACTAGTATGGAATGGATATTTTCTGACTAGAATGGGTTCCGCCAGAAAATTTTAGTTGTATCCTTATATAAAATGGATATTTCCTGACTAGTATGAGTTCATCCAGGAAAATCTCGTCGTAAACTAGTATGAAATGGATATTTCCTGACTAGTACGAATTCAGACAGAAAATTCTAGTTGTATACTGGTATGAAATGGATATTTCCAGACTAGTATGAGTTCTGCCAGGAAATTCTAGTTGTATACTGACTAGTATGAGTTCTGTCAGAAAGTCATAGTTGTATACTAGTATTTTTCTGACTAGTTTGAGATTTCGCTGCAGGGTTATTTGTCGATAGACAACATCGCGTAGACGCTGAGAAAAAATATGGCAGTGATTGAAACAAGTATCGATGGTTACAGCTATAAATACGCGAAAATGGCCAAGCGAACTAAGATTTTCTCATCTGGTCTTTTATTCTAAAGCTCACTATAAAAATAACGGCTACTTAAGTTTCTGTTTATTTTAATGTTGCAGATATATAAACAATACCAACTACGATGATTGCCATTTCGATCTTGTTGAAGGATCGTGTCAAACCGCTTTGCATTGTTGCTTACAAATTTTTTTTTCACCTTTACTGGTCATCGAACCAAGGAAAGGAGATTAGGAATTTCTAAACCGCAGACAAAGTTGACTAGAGTTTATCTCATACAAATTGACCGTTTAAACTGAGTTTAAGCTCGCACTTAAGTTTAAACTTGCACTGAAAAACCGGGCCTTAGTGTACCTGCAGGCAAATTGCAGCTATATTTTCGCCTATTTTTGTTGTTGTTTTTATTTAACAATAGCTGTTTTTTTACACGCATATGCGTTTGCGCTTAAATTTTTTTATGGATAATAAGGGTTGAGCGCTTATCTCTCCATACGCATATGAATAAAAACACAGCCAATGCTATTCTTACCTAAGTGCACATATCGAAAGCGACATTCTGTTGCTATTTACGTATGGCTAGGATTTCTTGTTGTACACTAGACTGGGCCAAAAATTCAAAATTTCGTTTTTTTCAAAAATTATATTGATTTTCTCTTTAAGAAAGGTAAAAAAATTACTGTAATTCTTTCAAATTTTTTAATTAAAGTCTAGAGGTCTATCATCGCTAGTTTAGATTTTACAGACTTAACCTCCAATTTGGTATAAAAACGACCAATCATTGTTGAAAAAGACCATTTACCTGAACATATTTTTGTAGGAAATTGAATTCTCTACAAAAGCTGCCTATACTGAAATTTTATCAGACTAGTCGGTTTCTAGTATTCTAGCCTCAAATATTGGCATATTTTTTTGATTTCCCGATTTTGGTTTGAAAATTTGGAAAAACTGTCTCGATGGGCAATCTTTACACATATAATGATTTTTGGCACGACTGCCCCATTCACAAAAGGAATATGGATTTTTGGTGTAGCCTCCTTGCCTTCCGAACAGAATTGTCAGGACTTTAAGATCCGAAACAATCTGCCAGTGATACTTATTGTAATTTATTAATCGAAGGATCTTCTCCATTGTTTGGTATGTTTCTTTCATATCAGTGGCGTATGCTAAGGAAACAGATGGTAGCTGATTGTTGTTGTGCAACAATACTGCTTTCAACCCTATGATATTAGTGAATTGGGAATAAATTTTCGAATTATACTTTCTCGAATTATGATTTTTGTTCTCTCACATACACAAAATAATAGATATTCACTTTTGCAATAACCGTCAAGAAACAATCGCCAATCTTGCGGGCAATGCTCGTAATCGAGTGCGGCGAACAATTTATCCACATCAACGCAATACACCAGATTATTGTCGGTATCATCAGTATCGAAAACTCGTTCAAACGATGTTAGTTCTTTATAACGGCCAAGTGTAACATTGAAGTCATTTTCTACCAAATTCCACTGCTTCAATCGAGAGGCCAACTTCTCTGTTTGCCTTATAGACAAATCCAAATCCCGCACAAGATCACAATAGTCCAGATAGGTCACAAAATGACGCTCCGTTCCTCTTGTCCCAGTTGGAATATACGGTTGGTCAATTCTCTTTTTTGAAAATTGATGGTTGGATTCAGAAGCACTTTCTGGTTTTCTGTCCACAGTCGCCTCATCCGCTTTTTCTCTCAGGATTGGTTTTGAAACAGACAGTACATCAGCATATTTTATGCAGTGACGAGATTTATATTGCGGGCTCGCTGGAACCCTATAGTGGCCTCAGCGGCGGTACGCAATGAGTGAGAGATATGCTTCCATTGCTCGGTTACATCGTTAGGTCGCCCTCTGCTAGCAGGTGTGAGAGTCGAGTTGTGAAGTTATCAGCTGTCTGTGTCATGCGCAGCTTCTCGACGTCAAACTTTCCTTCCGTTACTGTGCGCACTTTCTTCGTTGCACAGAGGCGTGTGCGTATCTTGACTGCGACAAGATAATGGTCAGAGTCAATATTGGGACCACGCAGTGTATGCACGTCCAGAACGGTGGAGCTATGTCTGCCGTCAATCATGACATGATCAATCTGGTTTCTTGTTCTTTGATCAGGGGACAGCCAGGTGGCTTGGTGTATTCGCTTATGCTGGAACCTGGTACTACTGATGACCATATTGCGAGCAGCGGCGAAGTCAATCAACCTAGTGCCGTTGGGTGATGTTATATCGTGGAGACTAAATTTTCCAACTGTAGTCGCCGAGCACGACTTTGATATCATGTTGGGGGCAGCGATCATACGTTTGTTCAAGTTTATCGTAGAAGGAGTCCTTCTCTGCGTCGTCCGTCTCCTCAGTCGGCGCATAGGCGCAGATAAATGTTATGTTGAAAAAACCTCGCCTTGATGCGGATCGCAGCGAGACGCTCGTCCACAGAAGTGAACGCTAGTACTTGGCGGCGAAGTATCTTTCCCACCACGAATCCTACACCACGCGCTTTGCCGCGTGTCTGGCCACTGTAGTATACGTCACAAGGTCCGATGGTCGTCTTTCCTTGTCCCGTCCAGCGCATTTCCTGCAGGGCGGTGATGTCAGCCTTTGCGTTCACGAGGACATCAACCAGTCGGGCAGCGGTACCATCCCTTGAAAGGGTCCGGACATTCCAGGTACATGCCCTAATATCCTTCTCGTAGTCCTTATTTCATTTTGCCGGGTCGTCAACATTAAAGGGGGTTCTCATCCGAGGCTTTATTAAACCCGTCTCCGGGATTTTGATAAAAATATTCACACATTTATATAGCGAGCCGCTTGCTACAAGACAGACGCCCGCTTGCAGCCGCACCATGTGGTGAACAGACGCTGCGAAAAAGACCTCGGTGAGCCCTTAAACCAAGTATGTCAGAGTGGCCCCACCGGGGCTCCCTCTCTTTCTGCCGCGAGCCTAGGTAGCTCCCGTTGCCCAGAGTGCACGAACGAGGACGCAAGAGTCGGGATTGAGCAAGGTCACTTAGCAACCATACTCCATTACATATTTGTTCACTCTTAGAAATTTCTGTGTAATTTCGCTACTTTAAAGGTAGGTTACTTTTTTCCTACCTTTAAGGATGCGAAATTACACACTGAAAAATTCAACAGACAAACTGTTTAAATTTCAACATTAAAAGTGTAAAATAAAAAAATAAAAATTTCAGAGTTCTAATATTGGACTTCGCTGAGAATCGAACGCAGGTATCTTGAACGCTCAACGAAGATGTTTACTATTAGGCCATCGAATACTTATGCTGGCTAGCGTCTGATTACAGCTTTGTTCTAAATGCACTTCACTTTAAGCGTGTTGTAAAATTACCTCTTCTGGATGTGATTTTACCACTGCGAATTGTAATTTTTCGAATAAGCCATCAAATTACAATTTGTGTATGTAATTTTAATCAAAAATGTTAGTAAAATCGCAAAATATGGCTACTTTTACGTTCGAGTGTGGTAAATTTGGCTAAAAACTTGAATTACTTCATTTACTGTAGTAAATTTGCGAAAAATTGTTTATTTCAAGCAAAAATAACACTATTATGGTAGCAATATTAAACGGAGTTTTTAGAGTGTTGCTCAATAAATAAATAAATAATTTTTTTTGTTGAATACATTTGCCGATTCTAAATAATTTTTCACTGCGACCCGTTTTACCTTTTCATTTGTTTTTGCTCACAAATTATATATATGAGACTAAAAAAATCCACAACATGAAAAATCTATTGCCCTGTTTATGTAATTTCCCCCTAAATATTTCCCCTTTCTTGTTTTGTCCTCGATTTGGTCTTGCCTGTACAACGTAATTTTTTAGCTGGACCCTAGTAACGGGGTATAAAAACTCAGTACATTTTCTGTACTAACAAAGGTTTTTATTGAGTTATTTAATAACGAGAGATGTGGGAGAAAGTAGCATTCCGGGGTTTTACTCGCTATATTATTTGTATCTACATTAGGGTGATTCAAAAAAAATGTCGACTTGGTCTTACCCCCTGAAACTTTAGGTAAGGTAAGTGGCTATTATTACGTGGTATTAAGGATTTTTCTGACTTTTTGCTCCTCCTACGATGAAACAAAAAAATGAAACCTGGAAATCGTATTGTTTCTATTTAATTGATCAATTTTCTTTTATTTTCAATTGTCAACATTTGAAAATAACTAATAATATATTTGTAATAATTAAAATTAGTGACTAACTTAGATGTCCCTAATTCCGTGGCAAAAAAATGCATGATGTACCTAATTCCGTGGGAAATTGTCCCTAATTCCGTGGTATAAAGCAAACACGCATATTTCATTGCTACACATTTTTGTTTTCTATTCTTTGTGTTTTATTTTTATTTTAATAATTTCTTTTTTTGTATTTTTTTGTTTTTTTTTTTTATTAAAAGTAAATCTTTTTCTTAAATTTCAGAAGGCTTTGAAAATGAATCAGCAATAAAATAAAAATAACTTCATTAACATGAAGCTTTAAAATAAATAAACAAATTTAATTCAGTAATACTTTTTTTGGTTTCATTAACACATAACAAATAAATTAAAAATATGCTTTAAGCTTTAAAATAAAATTAAAAAAGAGTTAGTTCAATAATAAATAAGAATTTCATTCAATATATTTTTTTTTTGTTTTTTTTTATTTTTTTCTGTTTTTTTTTGTCTGTTTTTATTTTTATTTTCATTCAATATATTTTTTTTCTGCTTTTTTTTTTTTTTTTTATTTAATAAGATACAAATAGAGCGCAAATTTAATTACTTACTTTCAAAAAAATTTGTTTCAAAAACAAATACTTACTTATGTAAAAAATATATTTTTGTTTCAAAAACAAATACTTACTTATGTAAAAAATATATTTTTGATTGGCTCGACAGAAAGACCGTGCTTTGCGTCTAGCTGCTGTAAGTAATGTAAATGCGTCGTATGCCACGCAATAAGGAACATGTACAAAATACGTGGTACATAAATCCGTGGTAGCGATTTGAACGCTAATTCGAGATTTTTATTATAATTTATATTTTTTATTATAAATATGAATTCCAAATAATGATAAAGAAGTTAAATGCTTAATTATTTTTTTATTTTTTATTGGGAAATAACGAATTTGCAAAAATTCAATAACATCAATATTTCGTTAAAATATTGCGCGCCACAGATATTTACGGCTCAAATATTGAAGAATAGGTAAAAAAAAATATACCACGGAATTACGTCAGGATCTTCTTTGGGGCTTTATTTAGTGATAAAATTACTTATTGCGTTAGGTTTTCTTATAAAAAGTTTATTAGAATAAAGAAAATAAAAAGTATTAAAATACCCTAATTCCGTGGTACCCACGCAATTACGTACATTGAAAAACGAATGGTGTACCTAATTCCGTGGGTCAGAATTATTAAATTTAGAGTAGAAGAAATTGTTTAATTTTATTTGGAGGTTATAAAAAATAGTTAATAAATGTTCACTGAATATATAATTGTAAGAAAAATTAAATAAAAGCATACGGATGATTTTTTACAGCCTTAACAATTTTCATTGGACTCCTTAGCATTTTACTTAAGCTACCCCCATACAAAATGCTTTTTATCCAAAGTATCATCTTTAGATCGTGTATTATTAAATAAATATAGGCTAGAAAAAAAAAAAATTATGTCTATTTATATTTCTTAAAGATGAATGCTCATGACTACATTTTTAGTTTTATTAGATTAACTTTCAAATCCTTATTTGGCCGAAAAAATCAAAATACCACGGAATAAGGTACTACCACGTAATTATAGCCACTTACCTTATTGATGAGAAAATAAGCCTTGCAAAAAATTAGCGCTCTACATTTTGTATGGGGAAAAAATGGCACTTTTTCCAAATATTTTTATACTCTCTTAAAGTCGAAGCCTCGAAGCTTCCAAAATGGTAAGTCATATTATCTTAACTATTAAAATAATTACAGCCATTTAAAAATGACTGACTTTGGTACTATTGCACACACATACACAGTAACACGTATAAAATTTAGTAAATTTTAAATGGCTGTAATTATTTTAATATTTAAGATAATCGCACATGGCTTACCATTTTGGAAGCTTCAAAGCTTCAATTTTAAGAGTATGTAAAAATATTTTGAAAAAGGTTTCAAAAATTAACTGAAAATTCACTTTGAAAAAAATGCCATTTTTCCCCATACAAAATGTATGTGAAAGGGCGAAAAAAATAGCCACCCCTAAGAGTTAAGTTAGAGCGCTAATTTTTTGCAAGGCTTATTTTCTCATCAATACCTAAAGTTTCAGGGGTAAGACCGAAAAAAAATAATTTTTTTTTTAATTTGAATCACCCTAATGTACATCACACTACTCCAGAGTTTTATGTTTTAGGAAAACTGGGGATGAGTGTGACCGAAATCTTTTCTTTTATTTCATAACTAGTTGACCTGGCCCTATCTCTACCATTTACCATCACGTTCTTCAAGGCAAAACTGATCGGTGCTATCATTCATGTCCCGCAGGATTTTTCGGGAATTTGATTGGATATTCTCCTATTCTGGCCAGAGAACAATCAGAATTGTTGTAAATCATCCAAAACGGTGCAGGCGTTCTTGAGTTATAAGCGTTTGAACTAACCTCACTTTCTTTTATATATATAGATTATCATCCTATTTTGCACTTTAATTAATTAAATTAATTTAAAAATATATAAACTTGAGTTTTTCTGGACAAAGCCGTTTTAGTTGGAATTGGCCTTATATCACTTCGTATTTTGCATTCTAAACACGGTTTATTAAACCTGCATAACGTGTAATAGGCTTTTTTAAACCTCAAAACCTCATTTTTTTACTTTCATAATAATTTAATAAATGGCCTTTGAATTTATATGTACATTAGAGCGTCTCGGGCTTACAGGCAAAAAAAAAGTCGGTACCTCCCCTCATACGTAGTGTTTTTGAAAAACATTTAAATTTTTTTTTTTTGTGGCAACCCTAGATGTCGCCCAATTACATTTTTCTTCAAATCTTTGGCATTTGTTGTCGGATTTTAAAGTTTGACACATCAATTTTTCTCATGCGTTTCGTTGTGGTACCACACTTTAAAATCCGACAAAAATGCGGAAGATATGAAGAAAAAAGCAAATGGGCGACATCTAGGGTTGCCAGAAAAAAAAATATAATTTTTTTTTAAATGATTTTCAAAAACAATTCATGTGAGGGGAGGCACGGCCGACTTTTTTTTCGTGATACGCTCTAATGTACATATATCTATGTATATATTTTCAGCCTTACCTTTCTTCAACCATTAAACCTTCTAATTCTGGAACATAACACCAATGCTGCTCGGGCACCAAAGTCATGAAAATTTGTGAAAAATAAACAAATGCAACAAAGGTCGCGAACGGTATCATAAGAAGAAACAAAATCTTTTGATATTTTCCAAATTCGCCAACCAATGGCAGCATGTCATCGAAGTCCATTGGAGGTGAACTCTGGGATACCGATTCTTTGGCACTGTTATTCTCAGTCAATTGCAGACCATTCGCGTTACCACTTTTACGACGAAATATTCTCTCTGCGCCGTGTTCATCATCAGCAAATCCTGCATTTGTGAACGCCGAAACTGGTGCTGCAGATTGCCCATATTTATCCTTTATCCTGGTTTGACGTTCTAAGCCGTGTTGAGGCATTTTCACTTTTAATAAATGCGGAACTTTGTTTTATTTAATATGCCTATACAAATGTATTATTCACTTATGTATGTACGTTTGAACGCATGTATTTATATAAAACGGTAACAAGGCACCTGTCCGCTGCTTATATTATTATATTTCTTAGCGTGTAATTATTTTTAATTATTACAAGCCTAGTACATACATACATATGTACGAGTTTATAAAACTTTATGCTTTATGTAAACAGTAATTAACTGCGCAAACGCGTCGTTCCTTCAAGAATGCCAATACTACAATTCGAACGCGAAACAGGCAAACAACTGAAGTGGTTACTTAGCGGGTTCGCGGTTTTATAATTCATACAAATTAATTTTGAGAGGTGGTTAAAGCTACGTTTACACTGCACCAAATGCGTCACTTTTGGCCAAGTTTTTTCGAGACCGTTCATCCGCAGATTGAATTTTATCACCAAATTAGGTCAAATTAAACTAAATTCATCTAATTTGGCAAAGAAATTCATTCTGCGGACAAACATTCTCGAAATAACTTCGCCAAATGCGACGCATTTGGTGCAGTGTAAATGTATCATAAGCTAGCAACTGTCGTTGAGTTGTGGCTAAAACATTGCTGTTAAAATTGAGTGTCATTGTTGAGTGGAGCGATGCACTTACGTATGTACATACATAGCTACGTACTTTTGTATGTGGCGTTGCTCCAGCACATATTGAGCACTGTTAATTGAAGACATGCATGGATGAAGGGGGTATGTCGCATTCTCACTCAATTTTTGTTTTTGGTATTGGTGAATAGTGTTTATGCAGATCTATATTTCTGTCTTATCAGAATCTGCCTAACGTGAAAATTGTAGAAGATAATTCATGGATGAAGGGGGTATGTACACAACTTTTCAATATGAATTGTGGAAGAAGGGGGTATGTTCCGTTTTTTTTCATATAAAACACTAAATATAAACTTATGATTTTTATTGCATATTATGCAAAGTCTTTTATGGCTTTGCATAATTTTTTTGTCAGTTTTCCATAAAGACTCGAAAAAACCTCAAATGTTTAAGCAAAACTTTAAAGCCGATTTTCTCTTTTCACTCAAAATTCGACATACCCCCTTCATCCATGCATGTCTTCAATTAAGAATTCTAACGTTTGGAATGTTAACTTATAAATGTTTGCCACATGGAGACGAACCCTGTTAGTTGAGGACTGAACAAACAAAAGGCCGTATTTCCACTTTCAAAAATTTTCCAGAAACCGAAAAAAAACTGTGACAAAGTCAAATAGCCATAATTTAATGTTTTTAAGTGTCGTTACTAAAATAAAACAGCTACGCCAAACTGGGACATAATTTGTTTTTTAATTTTTTGTACCTATGTCCAAAATGTAGTTTTTTAACTTTATAGTTTTGAAATATGCCCTTTTGGTTGAAATAGGCAATTTTATACGGGTTCCCATGAGATTTTTTGCGTCAAAATAACTTGGCGAGCCTTATGGACCGAAAAAAACCAAGAAAAAAAAAACGGTTTTTGAAAAATATAATATTGACATTTCAATGGTTTTTCGGCCTATCAACATCTACGCACGACATTAGCCACGCCCAGCTGTTTTGATGCAGAAATTCACACGCACAAACAAATTAGAAGGAAATATTTCCGATTTGTACGAAATTTTGAATTTGATGGATCTTTTTTTATAGGAAATATGACGTTTTAGTACATATTTCATCGCTTCGATTTGAATGCAATTTGGCGAAAGTTATCTGCTATGTAAAAAAATATAACTAAAGGTCCGAGATATACGGGTTTGAATTAGCTATACTTTTTGTGTAAGCCTTATTTCTTTAAATTAGAAGTCATGTGTAAAAAGAACATGAAATCAAATTTTATTTTTCATCATGTAATGATGTGTAAATTCGCCCATTTTAGCTGTAAATCGGAAATAAAAAAAAATTCTGTAAATTAATTGCATTTTATGGTGAATTTTTTGTGCGTTTTTTGTTCAAGATAAAAATGCATTAAAGAAATTTTCGAGGTCCATTAAAAAAAGGTATCATCTTAAAAGGAAAGGATCAAAATTAAATAAAAAAATTAAACTAAAATTAAAAAAAAAAATACTAAAAATTTCCAAATATGAGAAAAAATTTAACTTTTTTATAAAATTTATTTTAAAATTTTTAAATACAATTTTCTTTAAAACTTATATTCGAACAAAACTCAAAAAATACTTTAGACAACGGTTTCCATGTTGCTTCTTAGCACGTCAATTACATGACTTCTAATTTAAAGATAAAAGGCTCACCCAAAAAAATTGCGAATTCAAACCCTTATATCTCGGTAACCATCCAATATCTATACCCGACCTTTGGTAATTTTTTTTTTCCTACATAGCAGATCACTTTCGCCAAATTCAAATCGAATTTTTAGGTGGTCCGCTTGAGGAATTTTACCCCATATATAAAAGCGCAAGCTGAAAATGGGATGATGGAAGGGAAGGTGAGGAAAGAAAAGGAAATTGAAGGAAAGGAAAGGAATGAAAAAAGTAAAATAAAGGAAAGGAAAGGCAAGGTAAGAAAAGGGAGGGAAAGGGAAGGAAGGTGGAAAAAGAGTAGTAAGAAAAGGAAAGGAGTAAAGAAAAGTAAAGGAAAATAAAGTTTAATGAATAAAAAAATGAATTTGAATTGATGTTAAGGGAAAATGCGGGAAGTTGGGAAGTTATAGAAAGAAAAAAATGTAAAGGCACATTAAAGGCAGTTTTTAAAGTTTTGTGGTAAAGCTTATAACCTTGTCAATTAAAACAGAAAATATTTTTTATTGTTGCTTGTCTTCGAAATGTACTAAGTACATATTCAAATAATAATTTACCCATTTTGTATTTTTTATTTTTTGAAAAGAATTTTAAATGTGATTTAATTTTTTTTGTTTTTGTTTTAAAAAGACTTTAATTGTTGATTTTTGGTGGATAGCTTTTAAAATAGATGTTTAAATACGTGTACAGTGCACTTCGTTCCGTTATTACCAAGAAAGATAGCCAACACGGAGGCTTAGAAGGAAACGCACATAACTATAAAATTTTTAATATCGGCCGTTACAGCATTTGGCAAAAAACTGTTTCTTATATGGTTTTCCATGAAAAATAAGAAAATATTTGTTCGAGTTTTAGACGCAAATTAATTAAATTACGCAAAGTACCTTACTCAATAAAAGTAGCATTTATGTACCTACGTTTTCTTTTGTACTCAATGTTTTTCTTATTCCGCATCATGAGTGAAACAACGACGAACAATCGAAAAAACAACTTCGTGCGTGCACATCGTTAGCGTTGGTGTTTCAGTTTAAACTCAAAAAGGACAATGTGAAGTTTTTAGTCACCATGGCTTTAATGAAAAGGTTTCCTTTTGAAAAGAAGTTGTGGGATCAGCCAAAAAAATGCCTAAACTAATAAGTGAATCGACTGGTTCTGAAAAAAGCTACTAATGTTCAATAATCGTGTTACCGTAATTTCACTGTTTTCACTAGTTGAAATGTTAGTCACTTGAACTTAGTGCTTATAAAATATTCGGGCGAGGTATAACTTAAAACGCTCTTTTTAAGAGTTTTTAAGCTGACTTTTACATAACTTTTGTTTTTATCCTTATACAAAATTTGCTGCCATATTTTGTTGGGTTTTTTCACATACTTCCTCAGAGTCTGTAGGTAATTTTCAAACGCGTAGGCAGAAAAATTAGGAATAATACCAAACTCTTTGACGGAGTCGCTTAAATGTGAGAGCATGTGGGCATATACGATACACTATCACGGTTGCCATTTGCCTACCAAAATTCGTACCAACCAGAAAAAAAAGTACCAAAATAATTTGCTAGCCAAACAATATAACATTTATTAAAACAAGCTTAAGCAGTTCATCTACTGCCATAATTTAGGACAGAAACGGATTTTAATATATGTACATATCGCTTCCCTGTTTCTATAATGACGCAATTGTTAAATATTAAGTTTTGGTGAAGCAAGTTTCAACATTTGTATGCGCATATGTTATGAACAGTTGGAACAACTTCGCAAGCGTTTAGTGCGGAAACTATTTGTAATACAATTATAAAATTTATACACATCAAACTCCGGTTTTACATTTGTCAAGTATTGCTTTCAACTCTGCTGGCGTTCTCTTTTGTGTTTTCTATTCGTGTCTACACTTGTCAATTTTTCTTGAAAGCAATTATGAAACAAAATATGGGGGTACAAGGAGGAGTGAAAGAGATAGCAAGAAAAACTTGAAACGAGTTGACGGTACGCTTTCAAGTGTACTCTTCCCCTCGCTTCTCACCCCCTTCGCCTATGTCGCGGCAGAATTGAATTCAAGACTTGAATAATGTAAAAGGGGTAAAAGATTATTACGTTGTTGTTGTTGTTGTTGTTGTTGTAACGAGGTGTAGTCCTGCCCAACGCGTAATTTTCCTTAGCCTAAATTTTCATCAATAGCTTCTAACGGGAGTCCTGGGAAACTAGCAGTTTCAATAGGGTTGGATCAAAGGGAGATGGGTTTGAGAAGAGTGGGCTCCGTAGAGCAGGTGAATAGGTGGTTGATATTATGGAAGGACGAGCCGCATGCCAGACATTCATTCGGCACATCAGGGTTCAGCCTGGATATGTAGGAGTTTAATTTGCTACAATATCCATATCGCAATTGAGCCAGAGTGACCCTTGTCTCTCGAGGAAGATGACGCTCCTCTACAGAAATGCGTCGTGTTGAGGCATGCAAAACAGCATTCAGCGGACAGAGCGCGACCTGGTGGTCAACAGACGTGTCATGGATATGCCCCAAGGCCCGCTTATGCACCTCTGGATCAAACGGCGTTGTTATAAAGTGCCGGATCTCATCAAAATGTTTACGTAGATGCGTCCTTACGGCCCTAGGAGGCGGAGTTAGCTCAAACAGTTGCCTATTGGGGTGCTGTGGTTTACAGCAATTCAGCAGGTACTGCTTGTTTAGCATTTCATTATGCTCCTTAACTGGAAGCATTTCCCCCTCGTGGTGTATATGAGTTATAGGAGACATAAGGACCCACCCCGTAGCGGTTCTGAGTGCGATGTTTTGACAGGCCCGCAGCTGACTCCAATGAACGTTTGCAAGCCCCGGCGACCATATCGGCGACGCATAGTTCAGGATCGGCCGACCAACTGCTTTGTAAGTTACCAACAATGATTCATTATCTTTACCCCAAGTAATGCCGGCTAGTAAAGTTTATTATATTTGCCCTGCGGGTTAGGGGTTTAGAATATGCCCGAGGTAGGCATACCGGTCGTAAGAGGCGACTAATATGCACATAGGTAATTGACGTGCTACTCGATGGTTGATCTACGGATATGATTCCTCTCACCTCTCATTACCCATCTTCTTCTTCCTCACGGATGGAGAGATGACATGACCTAGAAGGTTCCACTGGTCATACCAAATCGCTACCACGACAGTCGGGTAGTACCGCAAGGGAGTACCGCAGCGTACCGGGGTCATATCCGGCCAAGGACTGTCAACTTCGGCATCACTCCCCAAAACCTTCGGGGAGTGTTTTGCTGTTAACAACAACAACAAAAACAGTAAAGTTTATTACTTTCTAAAGATTTTCTGCACGTTATCTCGAAGCTTGGAAAGTGACAATTGCGTAATTATAGAACCAGGGAAGCGATATGGTGATTCAAATATAAGCAAATTTGCCAACCCTTAGGGGTCGCTATTTTTCCGCCCTTTTCCAAGTGGTACCACTTCACTTCTACTGGCAGTAAAGAAGGAGAGTGAATGAGAGAAAATAATGACTAAATAATTTTTTTGTAGTCATTCAAATGTAGTTTTGATATTTGTAGCAATGTCATTGTAGTTAAAATGGCAAAAACGTACCAAATTTGGAAGTTGCGTACCAAAGTACCCGGATAAAAAATTCATACCAAAAATGGTACATTTCGGCCAAAACGGCAACCGTGTACACTATTCGTACCAAATGGAAAGTTTTCAACAAATAGCTGTAACATTTTTTCTGCAATAGATACATATATCTATTAGTTTTGTATCTTTTAGGACATGACATTAGTCTCATGCGCTATGTAATAAAAGAAAATCGTAATAAACATCTGTATGAATATTTTCTTTTAGAACTAAAATGCCTCTCTAAAAAAGAATTTGTGGAACTCGGTAGCTTTCCTCTTATGGATTTTGTCAAAACTCCGGGCTTTTCGAGCAAATTCCTTGGGTATAAAAGATTTGAATGCTTTCAGTTGCTCGGAGATCGCAATTTTAGAGTCTTTGGAGACCTTGAAAAGAGTTTTGTAATAGATCAAACGCATAATAAATTTTATTGTTATACCCAAATCAATAAGATGCATGGGATCAATCGCGACTTGACTAATCATTTTAAGATTAATTTTTTCAAAAGGCGTTTTTTCATTAGGAAATATTTGACTAAGATGATTTGGGTATTTTTTAATTTCGAATATCGCATCAGTTAACAGGTGCTCAGAAAACGAACTATGTATGTATATGTAACGATGTTGCAGCCATAAAGTGAAGTATGACCTCGGATTCCACAAACATCGGCTTCCGAGGGGCCGTCACATATTAGGGCTCTAATTCTGAGAGGAAAATCTATTTTTTCGATTAAGAAACATATACGTTTTAGAGCCTGAAAACACGATTTTTGAAAACTTACCAATTTCGAGATAATAATTTATCTATAAGGAGTGAGTTTCTTCGGCCGATGGATGGGTTAGTTTCTTCTATGATATTTACCCTTAATTTCTGAAAAGTTTAGTTTCTACTAAAAACTGTGAAGACGCCAGTAGCCCGATTCCCTAACTTTTAAAAACTCGCCAAGCGTTTAGGTTTTCGGCAGGGTTTGGCGTTTGTTCTTAACGAAACTGCGATTCTCTAACTTGCCTTTAACGCACTTCCATATTTTCAATATTTCGCACCAAATAAAGCGCCACAAACTTAAAAGACATTTTTATTTCAATTCAAATTTATTATTTTCTATTAAACACTTTTAAACACCATCAAATTAATTCGCGATAACTAGCTACAATAAAAGTGTTAGCGAAAACAACTGATCGAGTTTATCGACTTTTAGTGTAGTTAACACTTAGAGAATAGGGAAAAGCGATAAAAATGGCGTTAAACAGAATTAACGCTAACACTTGGCGATAAAATAGTTAGGGAATCGACCTACAGAGCCAGCTAAACTTGACAGAAAAGGATAAAAATGCGTTTTTACAGTACCAGGTTTTTAATACAAGGTACTCGCTATATGATTTATTATTTACTTTTAAACAAATTTAAGCAAACTACTCTCTTTTACCTTCAAAACGCCAAATCGAATGTAAGGATATCTCTAATAGAAACATTTTTGCAGCTATCACAGGTTAAGCCTAAAAATTACGTTTTTCAAACATTGGAATTCGACCAGTTCGAAAACAGTGGTTATAAAAATTAAATGTGTGTAAATTTCATACTTTAGGACCCTAAAGAATTTTCCTTCAAAGTTTGAGCGAAATCCGAGACTATCCATCTTTGCGAATTAGACGTTTTCATATGGAATGCCTCATATATAATTTAATTAGTTTTTCTTTAAGGGTAACTTTTTCACTTCTTTCATTTATTACTACTTCCTCAACACATTTCCTTTCAATTTCTATATCACTATTCACATTTTCATTAGTTTGGTTTTCTAAAAAAATTAATATAGTTTTCAGTTTGCTTACTTTTTAATCGCCGCAAGCTTCTTTTACTGGTGCCTCTTCCAAACATTTTATAGGTTTGTTTACTGACCAAAAAAAAGTTCAGAGCAGGTTAGAGCAGAGCAGAGCAGGGCAGATGTCAAAATAGAAATAGAGAAACTTAGAGCAACTCAGAGCAGAAATGCCTTGAAACACTTGAATTTCGATAGTTTCTTTTTATTTGGTTTTTTTGTTTAAATCTTCAAAATTAATGCAAATTCACGTATACAAAAACATTGATTTTCTTGCAAGCTAATTTTTTTGAAGTTTTCAAAAATTTATTTTTTCCTGAATGACAATTGCTTCTCTGCTCTAACTTACTCCATAAAAAAAGCTAGAGCAGAAATTTGTGATCTGGATTACTCTAGTTTTGATTTGAGCGTACTCATGAAACAAAAGATAGAGCAACCTAGAGCAAGAAAAGTGTTCGTTAAACACAATTTTGTGAAATATCTCAATCTGGCGTAAGCTAGAGCAGCCCAATTAACAAACCTTATATGAATTTTGTTAAATATTTTTTCTATACCTTTTTTTTAGTTTTATATTTATGCCTGATTTTATAAAACGAAACACGACGCGAAGAGTCACATTCACCCAAGTGAAGCCAAATTCGTAATTTATATTTATATTTTTTTAACAATTTAAAAGAATTTAACAATAAAGCGAATATAATAATAATGATTTAATTAATTCGATGATAATAAAGTGTCAAGTTAAAAAGCAAAATAATTTTAGAATGAACTTAACAAAATTAGCCCGGTCGAAATAAAGATAATAATGTGGTCAAAAAACATAATTCCCACACAGCCAAATTTTGGTAGAGCGCTGGGTTCGCCGTCAGAAAGAAAGCTTCAAAAGTCCCCATGGATCCCATGTGTGCTAAAAAAGTTATCGGGGTCAAGAAATTTTAGGTTTTTTCCATTTATCTCGAAAACCGTATGTTGTTTTGAAAAATTACCAGAGACAAAGTTGTAGATATGAAAATTCTCTACAAAAATGGTATTTTTAAAGTATTCGAGTGAAATCTTCAAAAGTGTATACATGGCATATAATGTATAGAGCTAATTTTACAATCCCGTTATTCCCATTCTGTAGGGAATTTTAAGGTCTACAACTTTGTCTCGGGTCATTTTTCGAAAAAACTTATCGTTTTCGAGAAAAATAGAAAAAAAAACGAAAATTTTTGACCATTAACCCCAAATAACTTTTTTGGAACACATGCGATCGATTGGTACCTTTGAAGTTTTCTTTCTGACGGGAAACCTAAGCTATTTACAAAAATTTAGCTCTGTCGGGCTTTTCGTTATATCAAATGTCTAATTTGACCTGACTAAATATTTTCATTTCAAAATGGAAAAAATAGAAAGAAAATATACATATTGATCCCAGGAGTCGGTATCCCTATGCGGAAAATAAATATAAAGGTAGTGATAACAAGAGAAAAATTCAAAATAATTGTATTATGTGCAATTTTTTTTATTTTATTAATACATATCATTTTAAAAATTAATTATTAAAACAAAAACATAAAAGAAAAAAATAAATGTAAAAAAAAAAATTTAATCAAAGAAATTGGTAAGAATCGAACTCGAAACGCCTGCTTACAAGCGCGACATCTTAACCGCTAGGCTACCGAGACCATTGAGCGGCATGCGTCAGTGAATGCGCCGTGACTACGTAACTGGATAAACGCGAAATCTTACGTGCTTATAAATTACGAGCTTGAGGGTGAATGTGAAACCAAAGTGACCGCGTCGTTTTTAGACACCGTGACTTACGAAATCAGGTCATTAATTCACAAATTATAGTTTTCACTTGCTGTTTTCACTATCAAGTTTTTAAAAAAACTGGGAAAAATCCAATTAAAATTTACCATATCATAACTGAAATAAATTTCCGTTATACTTACCGCTACAAAAACCAGAAATACGAGAAAAAACTCATCTTTTGTACATTACATTCTGGCCACTTTTGGTACAATTCATCTCCGTTGCATTACATTCGGATTACGGTTCGGTCACTTCGCCTACCTTAATTTACATTGCACATATTTTTTGGACAATCCTTGGTATAGATACAAAGCTGCTATACCTAGGACAGCCGTTTTTGGGCGATTGGACCAATCTTTCCTTCAGGGATACCACTCAATTGTTAATGTAGTGTAATGGCACGAAGTTGGCGACGGCGAGTACCGAAGAAGATATAATGATGAGCTGTATGAGCTTTACGCAGACGTGGACATAGTTCTGCGAATTAAAACCCAGCGGCTCCGCTGGCTAGGACACGTGGTGAGAATGAACGAAGACGCTCCGGCCCAGAAGGTATTTTTATCGGCACCCGCCGGTGGAAGTAGAGGAAGAGGGAGACCACTACTTCGATGGCAGGACCAAGTAGAGGCAGACCTGCGAGCACGCGGTGTCTATAATTGGCGCCAGTTGGCTCAACAAAGAACCGACTGGCGTAACATGTTGGACGGCCAAAATCGCCTAGGCGGTTAAAGGCTATTTTAAGTAAGTAATACGGCTGCCGTGGTGTAGCGGTTAAGTGTTCGGCCTTCTACACCAAGTCGTGGTGGTTCTATGCCCGGCAAAAGTAACATCAAAAATTATTTAGAAAAAGAATTTTTCTAAACGGGGTCGCCCCTCGGCAGTAGTTTGGCAAACTCTCCTGGTGTATTTCTGCCATGAAAAGCTTCTCAGCAAAAATTCATTTGCTTTGCAAGTGCCGTTCGGAGTCGGCAAAAAACTGTAGGTCACGCCATCTTGTAGGAAAAACTCAAAAGCAACACACCACAAGTTGGAAAGAGAAGCTCGGCACAAATCTCGTTAGAGGTTATGATAACCTGTTGGTATATCGCCGCCATTAGTAGTAGTAGTAATACGAGACATTATACCGTGTTATGAATGGCAAGAGCCGGAGAAGTATCCAAGAACATACACAGAGTGAAATCTATGGATGGAACATCCATAATTATTGATACCATATTAAATAAAAATTGATAATCCTGTCCCATCTATGAATATGGATGTTCCATCAATACATTTTTGATGGTATCCATATAAACTAATCATAAATTCTAAATACTTGGTTCAAAAAAACAAAATTTCATACAACTTGAATCTGGTTTCAGTGGGACTCGAACACTGCTCCTTTGTTACGTTAGCCCAGTGTTCTACCATTCGGCTACGGAAAGATTTCCCATCAAAAAATTTTGAATCCAAAAAAAACCTTACAGCAAGTTGTAATATTTTTAGGAAATCCATAGTAAAAATTGTTGAACTATTATGATTATGCGTTCCAGAAAAATGTACATTTCGCCCATATATATTAATGCGCTATCTCTACCATTATTACTATGCAGAAAATATAGATATGAATATGGCAACAATAGAAATTCATATTACGACCATAGATATTGACATGCCGTTCAAACCCTACAAGACAGATGACAATCATTTGATGCAACATTTGATTGTCATTGCTGTCAGCTAAACGATCATCGCTTCAATCATTTCACACGAGGAATAAGAAAAAGTTGATGTCAACAACTGTGTCCGTGTGAGTTTTTGTCACCCTCGAACACATTACTAATTTGAAATAAGCTTATCTCTGTACTCTTCATACTCACGCTATTTTTGGACCAATGATGACATCATAACTATCATCACAGTGATGTCACAACTGACAATTCTCATTACCTGTCAAAGCTGATATGAAAATGATTTTCTCAATATTTTTTTTTTGTATTTAAATATTTATTTTTTAAAACCAAATAAAATTCGCTATATATTATTGAAAATTTAATACAATATTAGATATACACATAAGTAGATTAAATACAACTGAAATAATTAATATTAAAAAATGTACAAATATGTATAGATTAGATCTTGAAACCCAAATGCATTGGTTTGGTTTGGTTTACCACTTCCGCACTTACTACTGACAGTCAGACGTGCAATATATATTTTAACAACACTCGAAACTTCATTCCTTGAAGCATTTGCTTTGAGAGTCCAATTTAGATTTTCGCCATAAAATCGAATTATTTTTTTTTTATCGCACGCTCGGGCTCCTGCTAGACAGTGCTATGACATTCAGTCAGCTTTGTAATGTTGCCTTTGAAAATGTGATAGAAAATCGTGATGTAATAGGGTCTATACAAAGTGTGTCTGACTCGCGAGTCATCTGTCTACGTGTTGACTCGCCGTCATTCTACAAAATATTTTGACGAATTCGATGATTCCTTGATTATTTTCCTTGAGTTCATCAGCTTCATCACCTAGAAATGTCTACGCATTTCTGGGTTATTCGTGAAACCCTTTTCTCGAAGCGTTTATCTAACGTCATCTTCTCTTTGTGTCACATTCACAAATATGCGAGCCGCCTCGCTCTCGCGTCAGGTACCTAAACAGCTGTAGTTGTCGTAGTGACGCTAGTTGGTGGAAATACGCTAGTGGTGGGAGATGAGCGATTCTTGAGAATATTCGCCACACTGCCCTCCACCGAAGACTGATCGTCCCGATCAGACACATTTCCCGATCCAAACGTTGTCAGCCTCTCCAGCGGAACCACCTTCATTTTGTTCAGTGGCATTCCAACAGCCTGTATGTGGTAAACAACGTCGTTGATCCGTTTCGCAACTCTGTATGGTCCTTCCCAGTTGCACTGAGCTTTTGGAGACACACCTTTCCTCCGTTGTGGCCCGTTTAGCAATACTAAATCTCCCTCCAGGAAACCTTCCCATTCTATTGCTTTGTCGTACCTGGTTTTTATGTTATTGCTTATAATTCTGGGGAATGGACCAGCTTCATCCAAAGTAATCCTCTCAACCGGTGCATCTGAGTTGCACTACCTCCTTCGACCATGACTCGTGGACCTCAGCACCTTTGCACTCATCGCATTTGGCAATCCACTCCTTTATCGACTGACCGTAATCAACCCAATAAAATGTCTGCTTAATCCTCTCCAAGGTCTTCTTGACTCCTAGATGACCTCCACTTGGATCGTTATGCATTTCCCTGAGAACATCAGACACCCGCCTCCTTGGAACAACTATAAGCTTCCGAGCGCATTGACCATCCTCACTCTCCCATATTCGATGCAAACAACCGGATACCAATCGTAAACTGTTCCATTGCGCCCAAAAAGACTTGACAACTAGACTCTCCGCTGACATTTCTTTTCTTGCTGGTCGTTCGTTTCGCTCAAGCCATCGGATCACACATGCCAGATCTGAATCTTCCTGTTGACTTCTCCGAATATTCCCAAGGAGGCGTTTGTCGATCGAAGCCATTGGTCGATGAGGTACCTCTGCCTTAAGAGCGTCCTTGTGATTCACCTCTAATGAAACTACCTTGGTGCAATACCCAATGTCGTGTCTTGGCCATTGTTTGTCATAACTCTATTTCTCACTCAGCCAAGAAGTCGACGCCAATGATGACTTCGTCCACAATATCCGCTACTAAGAAGTTGTGGTATGTAGTCACATTCCCAATCACAACTTTGCACCGCACTTTTCCATGGACTAGCTTACTTTCACCAGTTACTGTCGCAACTTTCCGTCCTGAAATGGTCTTACTCCCTTATGGCCCAAGTCACTTCGAATTATGGAATGAGATGCGCCAGTATCCACAGTGAGTAACCGCTCTTTTCCGTCCAAGAAACCTCTAACAGTAACATTACTTGTGTTTAGTCCATAGGCCTAAATATTACGGCACACCCTAGCGTGATTGCTAAAACCCCAGAGAATTACCGACAGTCTACCCGCTTTATTGGAGAGCGCTACCCACCAAGTCCCCAAAAAACTATCCGAAGGTTGAAAAAAGCTAGCAATCTTACAGTCCAAATTACGTGAAATTTACGCACACGTCGAAAAAAGTCAAAGTTTTTCGGTATCGACCACTCCGAATAGCCAACCCACGTCGATACGCCACCCAACATACCAAAACACAAAACAATAAAATTTAAATTCAAATTCCAGGATGACTGGGGTTGCCAATAAAAGAAACAAGACAGAGTCGCGCTCCAACGGCTTCTCTATTTTGTGCCGGCTGTGTCAAAAGGCACACAGCATCCGGCTCTGTCCGATTTATCGGGGCATGTCAAACGTAGAGCGACTAAGGGTGATCATCGACGCACGCTACTGCACCAACTGTCTGTCGCCCTTCCACCAACGACAGACATGCCCCAGCGAAGCCCGATGCCACCGATGCAATGAGCCACACCACACTTCGACGCACACCGACGACGCACCTCGAAGACAACACGACGACTACGACAATGAAACTAGCTCCGACGGAGCTTTATCAATACACGTGACGCCGCACACAATGTCCTGGGCTGAGGAGGTCGCCGAAGAGGAAATAGAGAGGAGGGAGGATCCTGAAACACTCACGACGACCAGTCAACATGTTGTCTCGGTATCACGCCGTTTTCGACCACTCCTACAACACGAGAGGTGCGCAAATATGCAACTCGGGGATGGCGCGGAGACCCGTCCTTTGCGCCCATCGCACCGTCCTATCAGGGGGCGCCGTGACGACGCGGAACCGCGTCCGTCCCGCTCGTCACGACGCTCATCGGGTAGGGCGGCCCCATATAAAGCACGCGCCCCAGTCACCGCCCTCGCAAAGGTTACGACCCTCGCTCGCCACCAGTCCACACCGCCGGGTTTTAGAACCGGGCGTCTCCTAGCAGCCCCATCCGCGACCACTATAACGCGAGCCTTTGTAGCGCTCTTTCCAACGGCGATAGTTCAAATAGTAGCAGGAGGGAGGCTACACACCGTTCGAGCTCTAATTGATCCATGCGCGCCGAACTCTATTATCGACGCCAACCTCGCAAGGGACCAAGGGTTGGAGCGCCTAAGCACGTCGTACCATACCAAATGCACTTTGGTTCTACGGGGGAAGTACGGCGTTAACCGAGAAGTGACCACCCAGGCCACCGTAGTGGCACAATATTCACGGCTGAGTCCGACAAAAACACTGGATCCGTCAGTCGCCGCACCATTTCAATTCATGAAACTGGCGGATCCAGACTTCCACCGGTCCTCACCAGTCCGGCTAACGTTGGGCGCTGACGTATACGCGAGCATAATGGTTGCCGGCACTCCACCGTCAACCGTAGGCGGCCTACTAACACAAGCCACCATCTTCGGCTTGGTTGTGTCGGGAACCCACCAACACTAAAACGCCTTCCACTTCTTTAAGTACGTGCACTAAAATCAACCCACGTCCATTTCTAACATCTTCTTTTATTCACAGGTAACGCATCAAGCAAGAAGACTAGGCGCAACGACTTGAATCAAAAACTTTAATTTTAAGTCACTAGCATTAGCTTCGGGACTTGGCTTCCGGATACGGCCAGAGCTTTCGGAATTGCTCGGCGCAAGGGGGCCGGCATGTTTAGTCCATAGGCCTAAATATTACGGCACACCCTAGTGCCGGGTAATTCACTTATATTTACCGGTAACAGTGCTTTCCCCTCCGGATAATAGCGAACGCTATTATTCGGAGTTCGGTTCGAAGTAACTTTTCTTTCTTTTGTCTCTTCACTTATATTCCGTACGCCGACATAGCAGCCCGCAGCCAAGTCACCGAAGGTAAGCTAATTAATTCCACTTGTTTTCCATAATAAGCCATCATATTAAATTCCATAATTTCACTACATTTTAATTCCATCCATTGCCATTTATTTATTTTCTAATAAATCTTATAAATTTGAACTAACTCGTTTCTTTTTATTATTTACGTGCGAGAACCAAATCGGTAGGTAACCGCGTAAACAACTTGATTTCCCTCCGACCTGCGAGACAGAAACTATGGGGCATTCATCTTGCTCATCTCCTCCAGCGTTACGCTTACGCCCACCTGCATTGCTGGAATTATTGGATCCCGATCCGCAATAACGTGCAATGTGACCAGATTTTCCACACTTGAAGCATTTAATAGCGCCATCGCTTTTCTTCTGTGCCCCATTCAATGCTTCCAAAAGTTTGTCGATTTTGTTGACCAAGTCTGGCGTCTCCACTTTCACACGGTGAGCTTTGTACTCTGGTTTCTCAAAAGAGATGTGGTTTCCTGAGTTAGAGCATGTGATACCATCTCCGCGAACGATCTCTACGGATTTGCATATGTGGCTCGCTTCGTCTCCACATCACGTATTCCATTTATGAAACTTTGTATTTTCACCCTCTCGATGTATTCCACTGATGCGTCTGCGTTCGCTAGATGGGCCAACCTCTCGATGTCCGATGCAAATTCCTGTTATGTCCCATCAACGCTTCATAGCTGTTTCTTTCAGCGTCCGGAATAGTCTGTAAGATTTAGGCTGCAGGTCCTTTCAATGCTACAAATAAAGCAGCGACTTTGTCTTCAGCGCCCCAGTTGTTCACAAGTGCTGTCTTCTCAAATTGTAGCTTAAATACCTGGAAAGGGACAGAAACGTCAAAGGATGGGGTTTTTACCTTGGGTGCGCTTGTTGAAACAGTTGGACGACTCAGCTGCAACTCCTGAATACGTCCTCTCAACGCATTAACTTCAGCGTCACTTTTATCTTGAAGTTCTGCAATCTTAAGCCTTGTGTTCTTCCAGTTGTGTGGAGATCTGCGATTATACGGTGCCCCCCATAAATTCAGAAAGAAAAAATTCAGAAATTCTGTTTTTCAGAAAAATTTATTCAGAAAACACTTTTCAGAAACAAAAAGTCAGAATGAAAAAGTCGGAAAAAACTTTTCAGAAACAAAAAGTCAGAATGAAAAATTCAGAAAACTTTTTTCAGAAACAAAAAATCAGAATAAAAAATTCAGAAAACACTTAACAGAAAAATGAATGAAAAATTCACAAACTTTTATTTTTTGTCAAGATACATTGTACATATATACATATGTATAAAAAATATTACACCTTAGGGCCGCTTGCATAAAAGCCGATAACGACTAATCGGTGATTAGTTTGACAGCTAACCGAACAAAATACGGCAATTAAACTCCGGTAACCGGGCGATTAGGCGTTATCTGCTTTTATGCAAGCGGCCCTTCGAATTTTAAATTATGTGCAATGGCAAGCATAAAGCTAATTAAATCTTTTCCACTCTTCAATAATTTTTGTATCAAAACGTAGTACCTGATAATAGCTGGTTATGTAGAATGTACATATGTACATTAAGGCGCCTCACGCTCCATACAAAAAAAATGGACACCCTGTTTCCATCGGAATTATAAACTTCAATGTATTCTAAGACCTTGGTCAAAATATTTCGAAAAAATATTAAGATTTACTGGAGCTAAACCGCGTTAAAAAAACGCTAAAAATATCCTTTTTTATGTATAAAAAGAGTATGAAAATATATTTTTTAATAAAAAGCACCTGAGATGATGAATTAGCTGGAGTACAAAAGGTAAGCATAAAAAAGTTTGAAAATTTTATAAACGCAATCCAAATATTGAGATGTATGATGCTGTTTTTGGTCATATTTCGAGGGGTAGGTTTGTGGAAAACTTTAATAACTCAGCTAATTATTGACGTATTTGGACGATTAGGGTATCATTTGAAAGCTATTTTCGAGACGTTGTCATTTCTGCAAAATTTAACCCTTTTTGGCCCAATTTTCCACATTGCGAATATTAGCACACAGTTATACAGTTACCAAATTTACAAACTTTTTTATGCTTACTTTTTGTACTCCAGCTAATTCATCATCCCATGTGGTTTTTATTAAAAAATATATTTTCATACTCTTTTTATACATAAAAAAGGATATTTTTAGCGTTTTTTTTAACGCGGTTTAGCTCCAGTAAATCTTAATATTTTTTCGAAATATTTTGGGAGAGTCCTTAGAAAAGAGTGAATTTTAAAATTCCGGTGGAAACACTGCAACTTTTTTTGGCGAGGCGCCTTAATGTACATATATTAATATGAGCATGAAAAATTGCAATAAGCGTAATCACGAAAATTAATGATAAGAAAATAAAATTTTCAGTGAAAAGAGGAGTTAGTAACTTATACTACTAAATAAGAACAATGCGTTTTTAGAAAGCTATCAGACGGCTGAAAAAAAGAATGTAGAAGTGAAAATTCCGAAGTAAAAATTCAGAAGTAATAATTCAGAAGTCAAAATTGAGAAAGTAATCAGACGGCAGAAAAAACATTAAATTTTACTTTCTCAATTTTGACTTCTGAATTTTTACTTCGGAATTTTGATTTCTGAATTTTTGATTTCTGAATTTTTACGTCTGAATTTTGACTTCTGAGTTTTGACTTCTGAATTTTGGCTTTCTGAAAAAAGGGTTCTGACTAATGTTTTCTGAAAAAATGTATTTCTGAATTTTTGTTTTCTGTATTCTTGGGGGAACCGATTATATGTACATGTACCGAAATTTGCGACGACATTCGTGTCTCCTGCTCCTCCAGCTGAGATGACATATAAGTGTTCTTCCAGTTGAGTGGAGATCTGTGATGATATCTGTGCCGAAATTTGCGACGACATACGTGTCTCCTGCTCTTCAAACTGAAGCGGGTTACTCACCTGCCAAGAAATGTCAAACGCCATATAAAAAAACGCTCAAGAAATGGTCAAGAACTGTTTTCACACGTCAAATTTTCTTGAGCCAATACTCAGCTCTTAAAAAAAATACTACAATTTTCGATGGTTGGCAACTCCGGTTTACCTCAAGAAATAAATATGCTCGTATATATTTCTTGAGGTAAACGTGCATATTCACGGCAAAGATGAGTATATGCTTCGCTGCACATGTTTTATACATTTTTATAATAGTAATCTGCAATAAAATGGAAAATGCCGTAAACTTCAAATTTTCTTGACCAGGCACAAGAAATATATGCTCGTTTTTTCTTGAGGCATTTCTTGGCAGGTGGGTAGCCCGCTTGAGATGCCATGTTTGATGTTATCTTCTTTGATATCTGAGCCAAGGCAGCTAATAAAGAGTTTGTGTCCACATTTGCCACTGAATCCGGAGTATCCTTTTGCTCTTTTATTTTCGCTACCTGATCCACAAGCTGAAAAACGTGGTTGTCAACGTTGATTCCTTCCGCTTCCATAGCCTCTCGTAAACGTGATTGTAGCTCTGACTTATTGCCTGTTGTTGTCAGTCCACGCCGTTCCAACTCATTTTTGAATTGCTCCCTCTCTCGCTCTCGCGTCATGTACCTAAACAGCTGTAGTTGTCGTAGTGATGCTAGTGGTGGGAGATGAGCGATTCTTGAGAATATTCGCCACAATATTGTGACGAGTTCGATGAATCCTCGATTATTTTCCCTGAGTTCGATCACTGTACGTTAAATGAAACACTCAGATTCTGTTTAATAAGTAGTACGCTTTATTCACTACTAAAAACCGTAGTACAATATCGCGGGTTAATTCACTGTTTAGTACTTCACTGTACAACACTTCAAAATAAATTGATTGAAGTGCGTTGTCTTGGCGCGGTTTATATAGCCTAGCAGACAGCAGCTTCATAACCTAGAAACGTCTACACACCTCTGGGCTATTCGCGCAACAGTGCTCTCGAAACATTTATCTATCGTCATCTCCTCTTTGTGTCACATTCGCACTCTCTCGCTCTCGCGTCATGTACCTAAACAACTGTAGTTGTGGTAGTGACGCTAGTGGTGGAAATACGCTAGAGTTGGGAGATGAGCGATTCTTGAGAACATTCGCCACACTGCCCTCCACCTAAGTCTGATCGTCCCGATCAGACACATTTCCCGATCCAAACGTTGCTAGCCTCTCCAGGTGAACCACCTTCATTTTGTTTCGTGGTCTTCCAACAGTTTGTATGCGGTAGACAACATCATTTATCCGCTTTATTACTTTATATGGGCCTTCCCAGTTACATTGCAGTTTTGGGGACAAACCTTTCTTTCGTTGTGGGTTGTATAACAGCACTAAATCTCCTTCTTTAAAACCTTCCGAGTTGATGGCTTTGTCGTATCTGTCTTTCATCTTATCACTCATGATCTTTGTCCGTTGTCTTACAAGGTCGTGTATTTCTCTCATTTCTTCTTCCAAGATGCTAGTGGATTTCCTGGCATTTATTCCTTCATCAGCATTTATCCCAAACTTCAAATCAGCTGGCAACCGAAGATCATTCCCAAAAATTACTTTTGCTGGAGTCTGACCCGTTGTTTCATGTATTGCCGAGCGATATGCCATCAGGTACAAGGAGATGTGCGTGTCCCAATCTCTCTGGAACTTATACATTACTTTCCTCATATACTCTTCCAAGGTTCGATTGAAACGTTCCACCATGCCATCTGACTGAGGATGCAGTGCAGTTGTTCGCGTTTTCCGAATACCCAATGTCTTGCACATTTCTTGGAATACAACTGATTCGAAATTCCTGCCTTGGTCGGAATGTAACTCCATCGGTACACCAAACCTCGCCACCCAATTGTTTATGAACACCTCTGCAATGGTTTCTGCCTCTTGATTTGGAATCGGGTAAACTTCTGGCCATTTGCTGAAATAGTCCATAACAACTAATACGTATTTGTTTCCGAGTTTGCTAGTAGGAAATGGACCAGCTACATCCATGGCAATCCTCTCAAACGGTGCACCTGTGTTGTACTGCTTCATCTGTCCATGGCTTCTCGACTTCGGACCCTTTGCTCTGATGCACACCTCACAGTTGGCGATCCACTCCGCGATCGACTGCCGGCAACCAACCCAATAGAATCTCTGCTTGACTTTCTCCAGTGTTTTTGTGACTCCTAGATGACCTCCACTTGGACTATTATGCAGTTCATACAAAACATTGTAATGTATCTATTCCTCATATGTATATAAGGCTCGCTAGGTGTTATTGCGGCAGTGCAATGCTATGCGGGCGTGCATGCTAGTTTTACCTGGTCTAAGCTCTTCGGCTGGGGTGAATCCTTGCATAGTACATTTGCACTGCATACATACACAAACATTTTTATCATGCACTGGATTTTTGTTCCCTATGAAAAATCCTAACATAAACTGCAAAATACACACATACGGACAGCGTCAAAAAAAAACAAGTTATGGATCATGAGAAATTGTTTCCTACAGGGACGGCAAATTTGTAGCGAAACACGAACGACAACAGAACAAAAATAGTGAAACACATCTTTGGAGATTTGGATGTAATTCATCTCCGCTCACTCCCAATCCCAACCATGACACGAGAGCCTGATGCCCCTCCCGTCCCAACCAGTGTCATCAGTCAACGCTCAGGATCACATATTCATTACACTTTACTTTTTATTCATTTCAATTAGTTGTACTTATACTACATAACAATTGTATTTGTATTCACAGAAGTGAACTGTTGGTTGTTCACTAGCGTTGCCTTCTTGCAAACGCCACAAAAATAATAATAATACGTTCCATGAAATAATACATCAAGGTTAATTCTGCAAACACAATTTATAACACATGAAGTGTTGCAAAAACCGATGCTCAAGCAAGGGAGGATCAAAAAGTTTATCTTTATGACACTTTCAGCAGCGTAGATGTATATGCGGGTGAATATGCAAAAGCAATACCGATTACTAAGTGAGTTGGCGCAACAATTACGGCCAACCCTTTGAACCAAATACGAATGAAGCGAGCAAAACAAAGCTAAATAAGACTGTTCGCTCGCGTTAGAGCGTTTTGCTTTTGCAATCCACACACGCATGGGAACATAAAATTTTCCTTACGTACCTTTTAACTCGATGGTCCACCGTTGTTTGCGCAAACAGCTCGGCCGTCGATAGAATTATGTTTGTTTTCCTTCTTAAATGGTTATGTATTAAGACGCTAGATTTTCCCTTTTTTTTTTTTTACACCGAGATCGGTTACAAATTTAACCTACAGGGGAAGCTCTGACCTCCCCAAGCAAATTAATCAAAGGCGGAATCGAACCGTCTTGAATTTACATAAATATTATTAATTTCTCTTTGCGAACTACCAATCCATGAACTAATCACGATGCCGATTAGTTTTGCTGTATTTTGTATGCCGGTTAGTTTTGCTATAATTTTGGTGTGCTGATAAATGCCGGTAAATTTTGCTCTATATAATTGGGTTTTCTAAGCTGGGTTAAATGTTTGGTTTGACGAAAAACTATCAATCTGTGGATGTATGGGTTTCTTCTCTACATAGGTGCGATTCGGGTAACCGTGCTCTTGTGCAAATTTGGGTTGTGAAGCATATAGCTTGTAATCCAACTGATTAGAGAGAATGAAAATGGGATACTTATAAAGCATAAGCCGCAAGGTTATGGGTTTACAATACATACCGCATGAACAAAATGAAAATGGTGCAGCAGCCGCGCACTTGCGGCCAGCCGGAAACTGTGTTAAACCTGACTTGATTGCTTTGAGCGAAGTTTCTTCGCAATACTAATTGTCCTACCTTGAAGGAAACTGGCCTTGCCCGCAAATTATACGTTTTTTCATTAGTCTGGTAAGCTTTTTGAATACTATTGCGCACGGTATCGCGAACCAAAGAAAGGTTGCTATGCCTTTGACCCATATCTCGTACACGCCCCTCCTCTAACATTCCGATGTTGCGAAGTAACTTGTAATTATCACCATGCGTCATCATGTGTTGACCGAAGACTGCGAAGTATGGACTAGTGTGTGTAGACTGATGCAGAGAATTAGGCAACGCGCAATTGATGCTACTCAGGTGCTGATCCCACTCGCGCTGATCACCTTTGATGTAAGCGCGAAGGGCCGCGTTTATGGAGCGGTTTACGCGCTCTGAGCTGTTGCTCTATGGCGAATACGCTGCGGTGCACACGTGCCTGATTCCGCACTTCGTCAAAAAGGCCTCAAATTCTCCAGATTTGAACTGGCTACCGTTATCACTCACGAGAACTTCTGGTACGCCGAATACGTCAAAAACGTGCTCTTTGAGAAAGTTAACTATAAGAGTTGTCGTGAACTTCTTCAAAGGGCAAAGAAATGTAAATTTAGACAATTGATCTAGCACGATAAGAATGCCTATGTGTCCATTTTTAGACCTCGGAAAAGGACCAATGAGATCTATGTACAACCTTTGGAAAATGCGTTCTGTCGGTACGAAATTTCCCATGGGAGGCCTTAAAGTTTTTGTTGGGTGCTTCGTTGTTTTACAAGTGACACAATTAGCGATGTAATCTTTTACAGAACGCACAAGTCCCGGCCAAAAGAAAAATCGCCGAAGACGATCTACGGTCTTGGATATGCCACCATGCGAACTGATGGGGTTATCATGAGCGTTACGTATTATATCTTTCCTTAAACTTTTAGGTACTACGAGCTTCCAGGCAGAATCCTGTTGCAACTCGTTTCCCGTGTAATACTCCGTACGATGATATATATACTTTTCTCGAACTTCGAAATCTGGGTATTTATCTGGGTTTTGAACCAGTTTGTCGCGAAGTTCTAAATACTCGATATCTTTAAAAGCTGGGGAAGTAAGATCAATGTCCGGTACATAATCTACGCTCGCGATAGCGCATCTGGTACTACGTTTTGAGACCCCTTCCGGTGCTCTATACTAAACTTGAAAGCTTGGAGTTTGAGAGCCCATCGTGCCAAACGGCCACTTAGATCCGCATGAGTCATAAGCCATCGCAAGGACGCGTGGTCGGTTATGATTTTGAACTCCTGACCTTCTACATACGAACGAAATTTCTTAACAGCCAAGACAGCAGCCAAACATTCTTGTTCAGTGACGGAGTAGTTGCGCTGTGCCTTGTTTAATTTATGAGACATATACGCTATCGGAATCTCCTCTCCGGTCTCGTTTAATTGCGCAAGCACTGCCCCTACTCCATTTTGGCTCGCGTCGCACTGAATAACAAAAGGTTTCGAAAAGTCAGGGTTGGCCAAAAACGGTGCTGATGTTAATCGCAGCTTCAATGAGTCGAACGATTCCTGCGCGGTATCTGTCCACTCGAATGCTTTATTCTTCTTTAGGAGTTCAGTTAAAGGTTGTGTCACGTCGGCGAAGTTAGCTATAAAGCGCCGATACCAACCCTCCATTCCTAAGAAGCGGCGTAGCTGGCGCACCGTCTTTGGTGGTGGAAAATCTACAATCGCCGAGACTTTCGATGGATCAACCTTTAACGTCCCGTTACCTACTAAATAACCTAGATATTTTACTTCTTTCAAACAGAATTTACTCTTCGCAATATTTATGGTCAACCCCGCCTTTCGTATCAATAACGCAACTTCCTGCAAGAGCTCAACATGCGATGCAAAGTCCTCTGAAACTACTAGCAGGTCGTCGAGGTAGACAAATACACGCTCTTTCAAATTGTAAGGGATTACTTTGTCCATCAAGCGACACATCGTTTGGGGCGCATTACATAGCCCAAACGGCATTACGGTAAATTGATAGAGCGGTCGATGGGGAACAGTGAAAGCTGTCATTTCACGAGACTTGGCTTCCAAAGGAATTTGCCAGAACGCGTCTTTTAAGTCGAGACTGGTGATAAATTCTGCGCGAGGAAGCCGGCTTAAGATGCCATCTATATGCGGCAATGGGTACGCGTCTTTACTCGTTATTTCATTGACTTTGCGGCTGTCTAAACATAGCCTTACCTTCCCTGGCTTCCTCACGAGAACGACCGGTGATGACCAAGCACTGTTCGACTCTTCTATAACACCTAACTTGAGCAATTCAATTTCCACGCCCATCAATTTTTCGATCGCTGGCGAGACAGGAAAGTGCCTTTGTTTTATCGGTTTAGTATCACCAACGTCTATCTCATGTTCTACCAACGCCGTTTTGCCTAAGCCATTCTCTTCATATGAAGGAAAACAGCTGATTACCGCGCTTAGCTTTCGTCGCTGTACCTCTGACAGATCGTGAACGTCTTCATTAACACTGGGTACCACAGCTTCGCTTATGATATGAGGTGTCAACTGAAACGCTCTCCAAAAATTCACACCCAAGTATACGTCTTGTGAAAGACTTGATATGACATAAAACTCAACCAGCTTCGTTTCTTGCTTGTATGTCGTCAATAACTGAATAACCCCCTCTACTTTCTGCTTTCTACCATCTGCGGCATGCGCATGAGTATTCAGTGATTTAAGTCCCAATTCATTTTTTCGGCTAAGTACCTTCTCGGCTACTTTTCCCCCAAGACAACTTATAGTGGCCCCCGAATCAAGTAAACCAAGCATATCGGAATCGAGAATCCGGATGGCTGCATAAGGTCTGACATCTCCTGGCTTACAGATAATGCTCGATAATATTTTTGACCTTTTGTCAACTATTCCTTTCCAAAACTCTTTCGCTCGAAGCGTTGAACGTGTTGGTTTAAAAATCTGTTCCCGCCGAGCTTTGTATTCTTCAAGGCGTTTATGGAAAGGTTTAACAGGATGTGGTCGTGGTAGGTCTGGTGCGATATTAGTCACATTTGGTGGTGGTTTTAAAATTGTAATTAATTTGAGTTCTGAGTTTGGGGATGTTTCGGATGTTTGCTGTGGTTGTTGCAAACATCCCGTCGAACGTTTCCCGCCTTATTGCAATTTGGGCATGTCGGAAGAAAGAAGGCTAATAAACCGCACCCATAACAAAAAACTCTACGCGGCTTAACGCATTGCTTATAACTGTGTCCTAGCTCATCGCAGTTCCAACACTTTCTGTTTGATACGTCAGTTACAGCCGAGATTTCCTCCGAATCGCCCGTTGCGTCTTCACAGCGGTCGTCGTGATCGACTTCTGCCATCTGCCTACCCTGAGTTCTAAATGGCTTGGTTGGAAACTTTTGTGCACCTTGCACAGTATCAAAAAAATTTTCGCGTTTTAGGCATGCGCGACGTAAGTCGTTGAGATTCGAAATATTGAAATGCAACAATTCTAATCTAATCTCAGGTTTAAGATTTTGTATCAAGGTTTCCACTAACTCTCTCTCCGACATCGGAGTATTCAGTGAATCACACAAACATAATACGCCCTCGAAGAACTTTTCAAACGACTCGTTTGGTTTTTGCTTTCTATTACGAATGGTTTCTTTAATGTCAAAGTCCGTACGAATATCTTTGAAGTTTCTTTTTAGCGCATCGCAAAGCGAGAACCATTCAAATACCCCATTAGCGCGATGATAACGCCAAAACCAATTTTTGGCTTTGCCCTCGAACAAAATGTGCGCGTTTTGGCATAGCGCATCAAACTCGCCTCGCAATGACGATGTCGTCATGCATTCGCCCTATATATAAATTCGCTTACCGAAATTCCCTCCGAAGAACCATTGAACACTAGCTTCCAATTCGAAATTATCTTCGCGATGACGCTTACCGACAAGGTGGTGTCTGCGTTTTGGGATCGGGAAGAACGAGTATGGTTAGCGTCCACGTAATAAGGAGTCGGATAGGGAGGTGCTTGACCTAAATTACTGTGTTGTGAATGAACGTCAACCCGCTCTTGGCTCGCTCCCTCCACTTGAGGTGGTGCACGATTGATATTTAGTGTTGCAAAATGACTTTCTAACGAATTGGTTATTAAACGTTCGATAGTATTTTGAATTTCGCGTGTTACTACTTCTTGTTGTCGACGTACTGCCGTTTGTACAACTTCCTCAATATGTGTCATAGCATGGTTTTCATTTTGTCTATTTTGGTTGTTGTTGTTGTTTTGCCTATTGCGTGGAGTACGATTATGTCTACGCGTGTTGTTGGAATCTTGTGAAGGATTTGTAAACAAACGCTCTAAAGAGGATGCTTCTACACGTGCCATACGTGCACTGCGCATCGGGCCAGCAATAGGTATCGGTTCTACAGAAATTGATTGACCAGCATGGTTTGTCAGGGAATTGGTATCAACCCCTCTGCGACAAAGTGGACAAGTATTGTTACTATACAGCCACGTTGCTATACAAACTCTATGGAAACGGTGTTGACAAGGCGTGATAACCATGTCAGAATCGGTTATGGTTTCATTGCATATGGTGCACGTCGGTGCTTGTGTATCGACTGCTATATTTAGGTTATCTGTACTGCGATGCACAGCCATTTTGAAAAAAAAAAAGGAACCCAAAGGAATATACAACAAGGCAATACAACAAAACTTCCGTTCACGCAAAAATTATATTTTCCTTCTATTGCCGGTAAGGTTCAAATGAACTTTGGTAAATCAATCATATACTGTGAAATCAATGTATGATTTATAAAAAAATAGTCTTTCCAAATACAATTTCTTTTAGAAAAATTTGTCTCGTACAATTCTGGTAATTATATGTGATCCCGCGTTGACTTGAAGAGGCAGATGTGTTCCCTTCCTTAAGTCTGTTTCGCTAATAAAAATAAAAACATTTGTGTGCCAGGTCTTTGCTGACTATTACTATTTGCATACTCTCAACTTATAAAAAGTCAACCAAATGTACACAAAGACATAATAGTTTGGAGAATTTGATGTCCGATCGCTATTCACTGGTAGAGTGTAACAACCACATGCTACTTCAACTCTATTCCAAATGAAAACACAATTAGCATCAAAACCCCAATGAGAAATTTTTGTCTAAGTTCAAATGAGTGCGGTGAGGAAAACGACATTCGCATTTTAACCCAGTTCCAAAAACTCTTTGAACTTGACTACTGCTTAACAGTAAAATTGATGTTCGGGTACCCACGTAATCACCAACGTCGGGCCTCACGTTGGGCGCCATTTTTTATGTAATGTATCTATTCCTCATATGTATATAAGGCTCGCTAGGTGTTATTGCGGCAGTGCAATGCTATGCGGGCGTGCATGCTAGTTTTACCTGGTCTAAGCTCTTCGGCTGGGGTGAATCCTTGCATAGTACATTTGCACTGCATACATACACAAACATTTTTATCATGCACTGGATTTTTGTTCCCTATGAAAAATCCTAACATAAACTGCAAAATACACACATACGGACAGCGTAAAAAAAAAAACAAGTTATGGATCATGAGAAATTGTTTCCTACAGGGACGGCAAATTTGTAGCGAAACACGAACGACAACAGAACAAAAATAGTGAAACACATCTTTGGAGATTTGGATGTAATTCATCTCCGCTCACTCCCAATCCCAACCATGACACGAGAGCCTGATGCCCCTCCCGTCCCAACCAGTGTCATCAGTCAACGCTCAGGATCACATATTCATTACACTTTACTTTTTATTCATTTCAATTAGTTGTACTTATACTACATAACAATTGTATTTGTATTCACAGAAGTGAACTGTTGGTTGTTCACTAGCGTTGCCTTCTTGCAAACGCCACAAAAATAATAATAATACGTTCCATGAAATAATACATCAAGGTTAATTCTGCAAACACAATTTATAACACATGAAGTGTTGCAAAAACCGATGCTCAAGCAAGGGAGGATCAAAACGTTTATCTTTATGACACTTTCAGCAGCGTAGATGTATATGCGGGTGAATATGCAAAAGCAATACCGATTACTAAGTGAGTTGGCGCAACAATTACGACCAACCCTTTGAACCAAATACGAATGAAGCGAGCAAAACAAAGCTAAATAAGACTGTTCGCTCGCGTTAGAGCGTTTTGCTTTTGCAATCCACACACGCATGGGAACATAAAATTTTCCTTACGTACCTTTTAACTCGATGGTCCACCGTTGTTTGCGCAAACAGCTCGGTCGTCGATAGAAATTGGTTTTGTTTTCCTTCTTAAATGGTTATGTATTAAGACGCTAGATTTTCCCTTTTTTTTTTTACACCGAGATCGGTTACAAATTTAACCTACAGGGGAAGCTCTGACCTCCCCAAGCAAATTAATCAAAGGCGGAATCGAACCGTCTTGAATTTACATAAATATTATTAATTTCTCTTTGCGAACTACCAATCCATGAACTAATCACGATGCCGATTAGTTTTGCTGTATTTTGTATGCCGGTTAGTTTTGCTATAATTTTGGTGTGCTGATAAATGCCGGTAAATTTTGCTGTATATAATTGGGTTTTCTAAGCTGGGTTAAATGTTTGGTTTGACGAAAAACTATCAATCTGTGGATGTATGGGTTTCTTCTCTACATAGGTGCGATTCGGGTAACCGTGCTCTTGTGCAAATTTGGGTTGTGAAGCATATAGCTTGTAATCCAACTGATTAGAGAGAATGAAAATGGGATACTAATAAAGCATAAGCCGCAAGGTTATGGGTTTACAATACATACCGCATGAACAAAATGAAAATGGTGCAGCAGCCGCGCACTTGCGGCCAGCCGGAAACTGTGTTAAACAGCAGGCTTTAGTTAGCAAAACCGCTTACGATAGGATTAAAACTTCCAAACAAATCGTAGGTCCAATTATTTAATGGAATGTAATGGCATTAAAGCCAACTTCACCACTCTTCGCACTTTAAATTTTGTCTTCCACGTTAGAATATAAAAAGGATTACTTTCGATAAAAACTTTTTTTTTTTTTTTCTGCGAAGTGATCACACCGATAACCAGGAACAAAATGGACGAGTTAGCGGATGTTAATCAGGCATTTGAAGTCTGTTACCGTTCAGTGGTCGTAAAGTTTGTTCGTTTTGCACAACTACGTTCGCGGTTTATGTCATATTTTTCCCTAGCAGAGTTGTAATCGCGTCACTGTGATGGCAAATATGTTAAGCCACTCGACTTGCCCGCAGCACACATCACAACATCAGAGATTTTCTTCCTTGGGGCAACTACCAGCTTCCGAGCGCATTGACCATCTTCGCTTTCCCATACTCTATGTAAGCAACCGGATACCAATTTCAAACTGTTCCACTGTGCCCAATATGACTTGGCAACAGGACTCTCTGCTGACATCTCCTCTCTTGTTGGTCGTTCATTTTGCTCGATCCCCTGCATCACACGTACCAGATCTGGATCCTCTAGCTGATACTTCCTTAGTTGATCCATGTTCTATTCGTCCGTAGATGTTATAGTCATCAGCCGAACATCTATAACATCTTCCTTGGCCTCAGCTTTCGAACAATGCTTGCATTCCAGGTTACATGGTCGACAATGCTTGCATTCCAGGTTACATGGTCGCCGGGACATTGCATCAGCATTACCGTGGTTGCTGCCTTTGCGATGCTCTATGGAAAAGTCGTAACTTTGTAGTCGCTCTATCCACCGTGCCAATTGACCTTCCGGATTACGGAACTGCAAAAGCCATTTCAACGCTGCATGGTCTGTCCTGACGTGGAATCGCTGTCCATAGAGATATTTGTGGAAATGTTTGATGCACTCCACCAATGCCAGTAGTTCTCTTCGTGTTACACAATAGTTCCTTTCGGGCCTTCCAATTGTGCGGCTATAGTATGCCACTACCTTCTCCTGCCCATCGACAATCTGTGACAAAACTCCTCCAATCGCATAACCGCGTATCCAAAATAAATGTTGCGCCTGGAGGTGGATACGCTAACATTGGGGCAGTGCACAACCGTTCCTTCAAGGTTTGGAAAGCCACTTCATGTTCCTTCTTCCAATCAAATGACATATTCTTCCTGGTCAACTCATGAAGGCTACTGGCTACGCTGGCGTAACTCGTGTAAATTGTTCGGTCTTGGCCAATCCTTCATAGCTTCAATCTTTTCTTTAGCAGTGCAGATGCCCTCTGTAGTTACCTTGTGACCTAAATAACTTACTTCCTTCCTGAACAATGCACACTTTTTGGGACTCAATTTCAGACCGGCACCAGCTATCCTTTGGATAACTTCCTCCAGGTTTTTAAGGTGTTCCTCAAAGCTTTTTCCAGGCACGATGATGTCGTCCAGGTACACCAAACATGTTTTCCAATGTAGTCCTTTCAATACTTGGTCCATGAGTCTCTCAAAAGTAGCTGGTGCGTTACATAGTCCAAAGGGCATTACCGTAAATTGCCACAGCCCCTCTCCAACGCTGAAGGCTGTCTTTTCCTTATCCTCATATTTAACCTCCACTTGCCAAAAACCGCTTTTCAAGTCCAGTGTAGAAAACCACTTCGTACCAGATAGTGAGTCCAGAGTCCGAGTCAATTCTCGGTAATGGATAGCTGTCCTTTTTCGTTACGTCGTTCAGCTTCCGGTAGTCCACGCAGAACCGCATTTTTCCATCCTTTTTCTTCACTAGCACTACCGGTGAGCTCCATGGACTAGCTGATGGTTCGATCACACCGCTCTCACTCATTTCCTGTATAATTTCTCTGACCACTTGGCGTTTGGCCAAGGGAACACTTCGAGGAGCTTGACGGATTGGCCTCGCATCACCGGTATCAATTTGATGCTTCACAACATTGGTTCTACCTGGCTTGGAACCATCCTTGTCAAATATGCTGGAGTACTTTAGTAGAAGTTGTGTTGCCTTATTCTGGTGGTTTTCTCCGAGCTCTTGCGTCCACGCCGTGATATCATCTGAAAGATTAATGTTGCTGGTAGAAACATTTTCCTGGAGCTGTTCACAATTTATAACAACCTCCACCTCCTGACATTGCCCCAATATAGCTCCTTTGGAAAGCTTAATCGGCGATCTGAACTCATTTAGTACTCTTACCGGTAAACGTCCATCTTGTTTTGTCATAGCCAGTGTTTTTCCTACTAGTATATCCGTGTTTGATTTGTTTGCTGCCTCTACCACCCACAATTTGTTTGTCCCGTAATCTCCATCAATCCTTGCCCAAACTATCGCCTCCGACTTCGGTGGAATTTGTTGGCTTTCTTCCACGAGGACCCGCTTACTGATGTACTTGTTCTCGTAACCAAAATTTAGTGGCACATCCATGTTCTTATAGCTCATAGTCCTGTTTTGCATGTCGATCTTGATGCCTTGGTTGCTTAAGAAATCCACACCAACTATGATCTCATCAACAATATCTGCCACTATAAAATTGTGCAGTACGGTGACATTCCCAATTGCGATTTCACATGTTACTTCTCCTTGGACTCTCCTCACCAGTCGCCGTTCGCAACATTGCTCCATGTAATGGCCTCACTACTTTGTTGACTAAATCAGATCGAATGATGGAATGAGATGCGCCCGTATCAACAGTCAGTAAACGCTCCTTTCCGTCCACGAGTCCTCCAACAGTAACATTACTCGACTTCCTTCCGATCTGTGAGACAGAGATTATGGGGCATCCTATTGCGGGAGCCAGCCTTCGCCCCTTGCGGCTGACTCTCTTTAGTTTAACAGTTGGTTGGATTGGGAGACTTGCTCATCAGCCTTGCGCTTACGTCCGCCTGCATTAATGGAATTGTTGGAGCCAGATCCACAATAACGTGCAATATGACCAGATTTTCCGCACTTAATGGGGCCATCGCTTTTCTTCTGTGCCCCATTCAATGCTTCCAAAATTTTGTCGATTTTGTTGACCAAGTCTGGCGTCTCCACTTCCACACGGTGAGCTTTGTACAATGGTTTGCTCAAAAGAGATGCGGTTTCTTGAGTTAGAGCATGTGATACTATCTCCGCGAATGATCTCTTTGGATTTGCATATGTGGCGCGCTTCGTCTCCACGTCACGTATTCCATTTATGAAACTTTGGATTTTCACCCTCTCGATGTATTCCACTGGTGCGTCTCCGTTTGCTAGATGAGCCAACCAACGAGTATGGTTAGCGTCCACGTAATAAGGAGTCGGATAGGGAGGTGCTTGACCTAAATTACTGTGTTGTGAATGAACGTCAACCCGCTCTTGGCTCGCTCCCTCCACTTGAGGTGGTGCACGATTGATATTTAGTGTTGCAAAATGACTTTCTAACGAATTGGTTATTAAACGTTCGATAGTATTTTGCATTTCGCGTGTTACTACTTCTTGTTGTCGACGTACTGCCGTTTGTACAACTTCCTCAATATGTGTCATAGCATGGTTTTCATTTTGTCTATTTTGGTTGTTGTTGTTGTTTTGCCTATTGCGTGGAGTACGATTATGTCTACGCGTGTTGTTGGAATCTTGTGAAGGATTTGTAAACAAACGCTCTAAAGAGGATGCTTCTACACGTGCCATACGTGCACTGCGCATCGGGCCAGCAATAGGTATCGGTTCTACAGAAATTGATTGACCAGCATGGTTTGTCAGGGAATTGGTATCAACCCCTCTGCGACAAAGTGGACAAGTATTGTTACTATACAGCCACGTTGCTATACAAACTCTATGGAAACGGTGTTGACAAGGCGTGATAACCATATCAGAATCGGTTATGGTTTCATTGCATATGGTGCACGTCGGTGCTTGTGTATCGACTGCTATATTTCGGTTATCTGTACTGCGATGCACAGCCATTTTGAAAAAAAAAAAGGAACCCAAAGGAATATACAACAAGGCAATACAACAAAACTTCCGTTCACGCAAAAATTATATTTTCCTTCTATTGCCGGTAAGGTTCAAATGAACTTTGGTAAATCAATCATATACTGTGAAATCAATGTATGATTTATAAAAAAATAGTCTTTCCAAATACAATTTCTTTTAGAAAAATTTGTCTCGTACAATTCTGGTAATTATATGTGATCCCGCGTTGACTTGAAGAGGCAGATGTGTTCCCTTCCTTAAGTCTGTTTCGCTAATAAAAATAAAAACATTTGTGTGCCAGGTCTTTGCTGACTATTACTATTTGCATACTCTCAACTTATAAAAAGTCAACCAAATGTACACAAAGACATAATAGTTTGGAGAATTTGATGTCCGATCGCTATTCACTGGTAGAGTGTAACAACCACATGCTACTTCAACTCTATTCCAAATGAAAACACAATTAGCATCAAAACCCCAATGAGAAATTTTTGTCTAAGTTCAAATGAGTGCGGTGAGGAAAACGACATTCGCATTTTAACCCAGTTCCAAAAACTCTTTGAACTTGACTACTGCTTAACAGTAAAATTGATGTTCGGGTACCCACGTAATCACCAACGTCGGGCCTCACGTTGGGCGCCATTTTTTATGTAATGTATCTATTCCTCATATGTATATAAGGCTCGCTAGGTGTTATTGCGGCAGTGCAATGCTATGCGGGCGTGCATGCTAGTTTTACCTGGTCTAAGCTCTTCGGCTGGGGTGAATCCTTGCATAGTACATTTGCACTGCATACATACACAAACATTTTTATCATGCACTGGATTTTTGTTCCCTATGAAAAATCCTAACATAAACTGCAAAATACACACATACGGACAGCGTAAAAAAAAAAACAAGTTATGGATCATGAGAAATTGTTTCCTACAGGGACGGCAAATTTGTAGCGAAACACGAACGACAACAGAACAAAAATAGTGAAACACATCTTTGGAGATTTGGATGTAATTCATCTCCGCTCACTCCCAATCCCAACCATGACACGAGAGCCTGATGCCCCTCCCGTCCCAACCAGTGTCATCAGTCAACGCTCAGGATCACATATTCATTACACTTTACTTTTTATTCATTTCAATTAGTTGTACTTATACTACATAACAATTGTATTTGTATTCACAGAAGTGAACTTTTGGTTGTTCACTAGCGTTGCCTTCTTGCAAACGCCACAAAAATAATAATAATACGTTCCATGAAATAATACATCAAGGTTAATTCTGCAAACACAATTTATAACACATGAAGTGTTGCAAAAACCGATGCTCAAGCAAGGGAGGATCAAAACGTTTATCTTTATGACACTTTCAGCAGCGTAGATGTATATGCGGGTGAATATGCAAAAGCAATACCGATTACTAAGTGAGTTGGCGCAACAATTACGGCCAACCCTTTGAACCAAATACGAATGAAGCGAGCAAAACAAAGCTAAATAAGACTGTTCGCTCGCGTTAGAGCGTTTTGCTTTTGCAATCCACACACGCATGGGAACATAAAATTTTCCTTACGTACCTTTTAACTCGATGGTCCACCGTTGTTTGCGCAAACAGCTCGGCCGTCGATAGAAATTGGTTTTGTTTTCCTTCTTAAATGGTTATGTATTAAGACGCTAGATTTTCCCTTTTTTTTTTACACCGAGATCGGTTACAAATTTAACCTACAGGGGAAGCTCTGACCTCCCCAAGCAAATTAATCAAAGGCGGAATCGAACCGTCTTGAATTTACATAAATATTATTAATTTCTCTTTGCGAACTACCAATCCATGAACTAATCACGATGCCGATTAGTTTTGCTGTATTTTGTATGCCGGTTAGTTTTGCTATAATTTTGGTGTGCTGATAAATGCCGGTAAATTTTGCTGTATATAATTGGGTTTTCTAAGCTGGGTTAAATGTTTGGTTTGACGAAAAACTATCAATCTGTGGATGTATGGGTTTCTTCTCTACATAGGTGCGATTCGGGTAACCGTGCTCTTGTGCAAATTTGGGTTGTGAAGCATATAGCTTGTAATCCAACTGATTAGAGAGAATGAAAATGGGATACTAATAAAGCATAAGCCGCAAGGTTATGGGTTTACAATACATACCGCATGAACAAAATGAAAATGGTGCAGCAGCCGCGCACTTGCGGCCAGCCGGAAACTGTGTTAAACAGCAGGCTTTAGTTAGCAAAACCGCTTACGATAGGATTAAAACTTCCAAACAAATCGTAGGTCCAATTATTTAATGGAATGTAATGGCATTAAAGCCAACTTCACCACTCTTCGCACTTTAAATTTTGTCTTCCACGTTAGAATATAAAAAGGATTACTTTCGATAAAAACTTTTTTTTTTTTTTCTGCGAAGTGATCACACCGATAACCAGGAACAAAATGGACGAGTTAGCGGATGTTAATCAGGCATTTGAAGTCTGTTACCGTTCAGTGGTCGTAAAGTTTGTTCGTTTTGCACAACTACGTTCGCGGTTTATGTCATATTTTTCCCTAGCAGAGTTGTAATCGCGTCACTGTGATGGCAAATATGTTAAGCCACTCGACTTGCCCGCAGCACACATCACAACATCAGAGATTTTCTTCCTTGGGGCAACTACCAGCTTCCGAGCGCATTGACCATCTTCGCTTTCCCATACTCTATGTAAGCAACCGGATACCAATTTCAAACTGTTCCACTGTGCCCAATATGACTTGGCAACAGGACTCTCTGCTGACATCTCCTCTCTTGTTGGTCGTTCATTTTGCTCGATCCCCTGCATCACACGTACCAGATCTGGATCCTCTAGCTGATACTTCCTTAGTTGATCCATGTTCTATTCGTCCGTAGATGTTATAGTCATCAGCCGAACATCTATAACATCTTCCTTGGCCTCAGCTTTCGAACAATGCTTGCATTCCAGGTTACATGGTCGACAATGCTTGCATTCCAGGTTACATGGTCGCCGGGACATTGCATCAGCATTACCGTGGTTGCTGCCTTTGCGATGCTCTATGGAAAAGTCGTAACTTTGTAGTCGCTCTATCCACCGTGCCAATTGACCTTCCGGATTACGGAACTGCAAAAGCCATTTCAACGCTGCATGGTCTGTCCTGACGTGGAATCGCTGTCCATAGAGATATTTGTGGAAATGTTTGATGCACTCCACCAATGCCAGTAGTTCTCTTCGTGTTACACAATAGTTCCTTTCGGGCCTTCCAATTGTGCGGCTATAGTATGCCACTACCTTCTCCTGCCCATCGACAATCTGTGACAAAACTCCTCCAATCGCATAACCGCTCGCGTCTGTATCCAAAATAAATGTTGCGTCTGGAGGTGGATACGCTAACATTGGGGCAGTGCACAACCGTTCCTTCAAGGTTTGGAAAGCCACTTCATGTTCCTTCTTCCAATCAAATGACATATTCTTCCTGGTCAACTCATGAAGGCTACTGGCTACGCTGGCGTAACTCGTGTAAATTGTTCGGTCTTGGCCAATCCTTCACAGCTTCAATCTTTTCTTTAGCAGTGCAGATGCCCTCTGTAGTTACCTTGTGACCTAAATAACTTACTTCCTTCCTGAACAATGCACACTTTTTGGGACTCAATTTCAGACCGGCACCAGCTATCCTTTGGATAACTTCCTCCAGGTTTTTAAGGTGTTCCTCAAAGCTTTTTCCAGGCACGATGATGTCGTCCAGGTACACCAAACATGTTTTCCAATGTAGTCCTTTCAATACTTGGTCCATGAGTCTCTCAAAAGTAGCTGGTGCGTTACATAGTCCAAAGGGCATTACCGTAAATTGCCACAGCCCCTCTCCAACGCTGAAGGCTGTCTTTTCCTTATCCTCATCTTTAACCTCCACTTGCCAAAAACCGCTTTTCAAGTCCAGTGTAGAAAACCACTTCGTACCAGATAGTGAGTCCAGAGTCCGAGTCAATTCTCGGTAATGGATAGCTGTCCTTTTTCGTTACGTCGTTCAGCTTCCGGTAGTCCACGCAGAACCGCATTTTTCCATCCTTTTTCTTCACTAGCACTACCGGTGAGCTCCATGGACTAGCTGATGGTTCGATCACACCGCTCTCACTCATTTCCTGTATAATTTCTCTGACCACTTGGCGTTTGGCCAAGGGAACACTTCGAGGAGCTTGACGGATTGGCCTCGCATCACCGGTATCAATTTGATGCTTCACAACATTGGTTCTACCTGGCTTGGAACCATCCTTGTCAAATATGCTGGAGTACTTTAGTAGAAGTTGTGTTGCCTTATTCTGGTGGTTTTCTCCGAGCTCTTGCGTCCACGCCGTGATATCATCTGAAAGATTAATGTTGCTGGTAGAAACATTTTCCTGGAGCTGTTCACAATTTATAACAACCTCCACCTCCTGACATTGCCCCAATATAGCTCCTTTGGAAAGCTTAATCGGCGATCTGAACTCATTTAGTACTCTTACCGGTAAACGTCCATCTTGTTTTGTCATAGCCAGTGTTTTTCCTACTAGTATATCCGTCTTTGATTTGTTTGCTGCCTCTACCACCCACAATTTGTTTGTCCCGTAATCTCCATCAATCCTTGCCCAAACTATCGCCTCCGACTTCGGTGGAATTTGTTGGCTTTCTTCCATGAGGACCCGCTTACTGATGTACTTGTTCTCGTAACCAAAATTTAGTGGCACATCCATGTTCTTATAGCTCATAGTCCTGTTTTGCATGTCGATCTTGATGCCTTGGTTGCTTAAGAAATCCACACCAACTATGATCTCATCAACAATATCTGCCACTATAAAATTGTGCAGTACGGTGACATTCCCAATTGCGATTTCACATGTTACTTCTCCTTGGACTCTCCTCACCAGTCGCCGTTCGCAACATTGCTCCATGTAATGGCCTCACTACTTTGTTGACTAAATCAGATCGAATGATGGAATGAGATGCGCCCGTATCAACAGTCAGTAAACGCTCCTTTCCGTCCACGAGTCCTCCAACAGTAACATTACTCGACTTCCTTCCGATCTGTGAGACAGAGATTATGGGGCATCCTATTGCGGGAGCCAGCCTTCGCCCCTTGCGGCTGACTCTCTTTAGTTTAACAGTTGGTTGGATTGGGAGACTTGCTCATCAGCCTTGCGCTTACGTCCGCCTGCATTAATGGAATTGTTGGAGCCAGATCCACAATAACGTGCAATATGACCAGATTTTCCGCACTTAATGGGGCCATCGCTTTTCTTCTGTGCCCCATTCAATGCTTCCAAAATTTTGTCGATTTTGTTGACCAAGTCTGGCGTCTCCACTTCCACACGGTGAGCTTTGTACAATGGTTTGCTCAAAAGAGATGCGGTTTCTTGAGTTAGAGCATGTGATACTATCTCCGCGAATGATCTCTTTGGATTTGCATATGTGGCGCGCTTCGTCTCCACGTCACGTATTCCATTTATGAAACTTTGGATTTTCACCCTCTCGATGTATTCCACTGGTGCGTCTCCGTTTGCTAGATGAGCCAACCTCTCGATGTCCGATGCAAACTCCTGTAATGTTTCGTTAGCCTTCTGAGAGCGATTTTGCAGCTCTATTTGATGTATCTGCCTCCTATGCTCGCTGCCGTAACGTCTTTCAACGGCTCCCATCAACGATTCATAGTTGTTTCTTTCAGCGTCCGGAATAGTCTGTAAGATTTCGGCTGCAGGTCCTTTCAATGCCACAAATAAAGCAGCGACTTTGTCCTCAGCGCCCCAGTTATTCACAGCTGCTGTCTTCTCAAATTGTAGCTTAAATACCTGGAAAGGGACAGAACCGTCAAAGGATGGGGTTTTTACCTTGGGTGCGCTTGTTCAGCTGCAACTCCTTGATGCGATTTCTTAACGCATCCACCTCGGCCTCGACTTTCTCCTCAAGTTGCATTATTTTCTTGTCCTGCATTTTTAGCTGTGATGACATACGCTCTTCCTGCTCCTCCAGCTGCAATGCTATTTTTGAAGATAATCGGGCCTCCTGATCCTCAAGTTGAGCTGAGATCTGAGAAGTCATGCGTGACTCTTGTTGCTCCAACTTTGATGTTATGTTCGTCGACATCTGAGCCAATAACGAGTTTGTGTCTACATTTTCCACTGAATTCGGAGTATCCTTCTGCTCTTCAATTTTGGTCGCTCCCTCTTCCGAATGCTGAAAAACATGATCGTCAACGTTGATTCCTTCCGTTTCCATAGCCTCTCGCAAACGTGATTGAAGCTCTGCTTTATTGCCTGCTGTTGTCAGTCCACGTTGTTCCAACTCATTTTTGAGTTGCTGGATCTTCAATTCACTCAACTTTGCCATGTCCTTGCAATGTCTTTGCTATCCTTACAATGCCCTTGTTATCCTTGCAATGTCCTTGTTTATTTAACAATACCGCTTCTGACACCAATTGTGACGAATTCGATGAATCCTCGATTATTTTCCCTGAGTTCGATCACTGTACGTTAAATAAAACACTGAGATTCTGTTTAATAAGTAGTACGCTTTATTCACTACTAAAAACCGTAGTACAATATCGCGGGTTAATTCACTGTTTAGTACTTCACTGTACAACACTTCAAAATAAACTGATTGAAGTGCGTTGTCTTGGCGCGGTTTATATACCCTAGCATACAGCAGCTTCATAACCTAGAAACGTCTACACACCTCTGGGCTATTCGCGCAACAGTGCTCTCGAAACATTTATCTATCGTCATCTCCTCTTTGTGTCACATTCGCACTCTCTCGCTCTCGCGTCATGTACCTAAACAACTGTAGTTGTGGTAGTGACGCTAGTGGTGGAAATACGCTAGAGTTGGGAGATGAGCGATTCTTGAGAACATTCGCCACAATATCAAACTCATTTGGATTTTCTTGAGTCATGCTAGAGTCATGTCGGTGTAACTACTACATACACATTTTCACTAATACACCTAAACTGACTCATGACTCAGACGCATCGTATATAGTTCATAGTTATAGCAGTCAGTTGTTTTCAAAGGAAACATTACAACGCTGACTGAATGTCATAGCACTGTCTAGCAGGGAACTCATATTTGACAAAATGCTTAAGGGATTTTTTTAAATTCGACGAGAGCATTTGTCATTCCCGACAAAAGTCAAAATATGTGCACTAATTTTACCGTGCGCAAGGCTTAGTGAAACATTAATAAAAAAAAGCGTGTATCCAGTACACGTGAAAGAAGTTAACTTCTTAAAATCAGAAATAACGAAATATGAATAAGGTGTATTCGAGAATGGTTTAGATTCAAAATTTCTTACTTCCTAGAAGTGTACCAGGGGGTAGAATTATGCCTAAATTAACAGGACCCAATACGAATGGGATATAGAGGATGAGGGGCGTGGTAGGAGGAAAGAGGAGAATGAAGACAAAAAGGGAGGGAGAGAGTGTGAAAGCAAAGAATGATAGGAAGGAGAGTTGTAAAAGCGGGTACAGTGAGCTAACATTAAGAGAGGACGCCTGCCTCTACTACATATATAATATATAAGATTGAAATATTGAGTTTGTGTATGTATGCAGAACTTAAGTTGCGTTCTAAACGGATTGACCGATCATAACCAACTTAGGACTGAAACTGAAAACCATCGATGAATTAAGAGGGATGGGGGGAAAGGTGCGGGCACCTCACATATAAATGGGATTTTTCATGTTGGAAGTTTTCAGGCTAGGCCACTAAAATTCAACAGAGTTATATGAGGAGTTTATGAAACCACTCGTATAAGGATTTGAAAAACGGGCATATTTGGTACCAGTTCTATCGACTTGTTGTTGTTGTTGTAGCGAGGTGTAGCCCTGCCTAAATGTCAGACAGGGTCACCCCGAGTGTATTGCTCTTGGCCGGGTCGATAAAAGAAATCGGCCCGGGTCGTTTCGGCACGATGGGTACAGCACAAGTACTGGTACCGTTCTCGTAGAACCGGCAATACAAGAAACTATCTATCGACTTCATCGAACTTACCTACATGCTAAGCGCTTGGCCTTGTAGGTTTTTATTGCGACTTCGAAGCTCGCTGGCGGTCACAGTATAGACAGTAGTTGCACTCACTAACACAAACGTACTTATATTCACCTCCATAGAGAACTTCGGGTTGCAGTCAACTATTTTCAGCCATTTCAGGGTGTTGTGTTGCAAATTTTATGAGGTAATAAATTACTTTAAAAGAGGAGAAATAGTCAAATTTAGGATTTTGCGTTTTAAGTAAAACTATATATGTATATATTAGGTTATATTTCTAAAAAAAAGAAATTACTATTTTACAACTCAACCAAGAACCAATGCACAGCGTTTTTTCTCACGCATAGGAGTATTCAGTCGAAAACAAATACAGCTTTATTGCGTTGCGTGACATTTATAACTTTGACAAATACGCACAAAACCAAAAAATATACAAGGAAAAATCAGCTGCTTATGTCATCGTACCCAAAAAGATAAAACTAGATCAAGTCTGCGTTAACGCGTGTTAAAACGCGGTTATAAGACAGGTTGCCTTTGTCTACGTGCATTTATGTCAGCTGTCAAAATTAAATGTCAGAACGAGACGCTACAGTTGTTTCCGTTTTCAGAGTACTTTGCAATGTATTCCAATGTTGTTACTCCGTGGAGTATCTATTTTCAGAGCGATCGTGTCGTGATTTTGGTCAATAAAGCATGAGCAATGATCGGCTTTCAATAAGCTGAAGGTGGTCCGCTGAGGTATTAGAAAGTATTACAATTGAAGTACTCCAATATCACAAAATTGAAACACATGATCCAATGATTTTTGCAAAATTTTACGCAAAACAAATTTCGAAATTTGAGAATTTTTCGACAAAAAGCTTATCGTGCCAATCTAAATAAATTTCACTAGTGAACCTTTTTCATACATTTTCGCTCACAAATTATATGAGAGGGAGAAAATCCGCAAAGTAAGAAATTATTTAGAATCTGCCTGTATATTTTATTGTGGGTTAGAGTGTAAAATGTACTTTAAAAAACGTAAATGGTTGTTAATATTCGCAAAATTTGCTACGAAGAAGCCCATTGTATTCGAGAAACTGTAAAACGTATTCCAGAAAAATCAAATGTACTTCAGAAACATCTTCTGGATTGGAATTTGTTGTTTCTGAAGTAGAACTGATTATTTTGGAGTACATTTTTAAGCTTCTGAAGTCTAATTTACGGTCTCGAGTACAAATTACAGTTTATGAAGTACAATTTATAGTTTTTGGAGTACAGTTGATTATTCTAAAGCATATTTTACAGTTTTTAAGATACAATTGACTATTCTGAAAATAATTGTATGGGTCTTGGACTACCATTCACTATTCTTAAATGCATTTAACCTTATCTAAAGTATTTTTACGGTTTTTGAAGTACGAGTGAAAAAGGTGTAGAAAAAATAGTTCTATTATAAATTTAGTTTTTTGATTATTATGTGTTATCCGTCATAATTTGTAGGATGTTCTTGAGCAAGCCCATTTAGTCTTGTATATTTATCTGTCTCTGTCCAACAATCTGAACGAAATAAAGTAGGTACTAAATTTAGCGTCAGATAGACCCTTGGAAAGGGTATCAAAGGGTTGACGCTAACTTAAGTACCTACTTTATATCGATTATGAACATGCCTAAATTGTTTTAACCGTTTTAAACTGAAAGGAAAACCAGTTTGCAGGTCAACGTGAAGTATTAGAGAAAAAATCACTATCTAACAAATACTTCAACAAAATGCAGCCCTGAGTGATTAAACACAACCCTATCACGCGTGGTGAAAATCAAATGGAAATAAAAAAAGTTGTGCAAATGATGAAAATTTATATTAATTTGTTTCATTTATAACAGATTTGATTTTAGCCTCCCCAAAAAGGAGCATAAACGCAGAGGGTATTAGTTTCCTTTAGGGGTCAACTGCTAATATATTAGCTAATATTATGGGAGATAGCTCAAAAGACGGGTTTTGGACTCAGGATCACGAATCCGGAAGCGCATTTTTTAATTTTTTGTTTTAGTGAAAAGTTATGGTCAAAAAACCGAAAAATGACCCGGGTCCAATACCAAAAATGGGGCGAAATCCATGGTATTTATGTACGAAACATTTTTCTGAGTTGGCGGCCTTTGGCCGCGCTTATAAAAAATAACCCTGGGCTACGCCATCCCAAGTCCGGACGTGTGACATAACCGTGGCTACCGCCACGGCGGAACTTTTTTTGCACGTTTTTAGGGACAGTCTAATAAAATTACAACAACCACATGAAAACTTGAAACTTTGATTGCAAATATCTCTGCAGAGGAGCCAAATATTAAAAAAGCGCTTCCGGATTCGAGATCCTGAGGCCGAACGCCGTCTTTTGAGCTATATCACATAATTTTAGCTAATTTATTAGAAGTTGACCCCTAAAGGAAACTAATACCACGCAGAGTGCATAAGATTAATTCATTCATTCAAGATGCAACAAAAAAGGCCTTGGGTAGCAACTGCCGTATGGGCGACTGTTATGGTACCCCCTGGGACATTGTATAGATGGAATAAAAAGGCCTCCGGCGGCAGCCACGATTACGTGCAGCTTGCAATGCTCCATCGCAACTTGTAGTTCATAGTTTTTGTTCACAATAACAATAGTCCTCATTTGCCAGGTACTGGAAATACTTATCCGGTTAGTAATAAGTATTTCAACTTCTCCAGCTAATATTTAGACTGGACACTCCTAAAATAAAAACACATTAGTTTTTATATATAAGATGACTCATAGTTCATTAACACCGTACCTTGACATTAAAGCTATCAAGATAATCGTATATTACTATTAAATAAATAGTATAAATAAATATAAAACTGCAAGCAAATTTTTTCTTTATTTTGTTTTGGAAAATTTCTAAGAATTTCAAATTCACCTCAATGTCCTCAACTAACAGGGGTGCTTTTTTGCGCAAAACTACTATTTAATAGCATCGTTCATAAAGAGCCGATCATCAATATGCATTTGTACGAAATTTTACAATATGGCCTTTAATATACATTTTTTATACTTCTTGTAGTGCAGTAAATTCATGATATTATATTAATTCATGGAATATATACAATAAATTCATTTTTTTTCTTGAAATATTTCTAAAGTTTTTTTTGTTACTGAAATGCAACCATGCGTCCGCGAAATTTCATCCTACCATGGATTTCAACTCTGAAAAATTCACCTCCATGGAGAACTTTCACCTCAGTGCAAATACTGGTTATACTGTGCTGGCGGTCCTCAACTCATATTTTTCTTTCTGTTTGTGCAATACCTAATCTCTTTCCCGCCATCGTCTACCATCCAGGGCCGTCGACAGGATTTCCGGGCCCGGGGGGATCGAAATTTCCGGGCCCCCTATATGAAGTATTTTTTTTTTAGTGAACTCATTTTTTATTTAAAAGTAATACATGTATACAAGAAGGTTTTATACATATGCGGCTAAACTTATAAATTAACTTTTCTTGATTTTTTGGCGGCGAAATTCCGAATTAAAGCATTGTAGTCTAGTTGCCTTGCTAAACGAGATTCTATACAAAGAGTAGCTAGCCCAGAAACACGATCTTGTGCAGAGCACGAGCGCTGAAAGTTCTTTATCCTCGCAAGAACACTAAATGAGCGTTCAGCACCAGCAACTGTGACAGGTATTGTGCAAAATAAACGCAGCGCGATACAAATATTTGGAAAAAGCGTTTGTAAATCCTGAGAAAAAATTGCATTCAACAAATTGAATGGTGTAAGGGCTATTTCAAAATTAGTTTCGTATATGTGTTTCAAATGGATTATTTCATCTTCTAAACCCTTTTTAACGTCAAATTCATGTACTTTCACAAAAATCGTAGCATAATTTCGAAGTGCGTCTTCTTCCATCGTTGGGAATTGCCATAAAAAAGCAAATGTTGTATTCAGCTTTTTCATGCCTTCAAATCGACGAGAAATTCCTGAAATCACTGAATCCACTATGACTAAAAATGTGTTCCTTTTGAAATCAGTTATGGCATCTCGTTGATGTTCATCTGAAGATATTCGGAGTCTGTTCTTTCTGGTTAAAGGGAAGGATGTTGAAGCATCTAATCCGCTGGCTACGTTCTCACATTCACGCAAAATGCTGTCCCATTGGTTACGAATGACTTGTAAATCTGAGAGTAAGCTGTCAAGATTTTTACTTCAATATCGACAGTGACGTCTGTGCCTTGTAGAATAACGCTTCTTTCATTGATGGAGCTCAAAATCTTGCACCAAATCGACGACATGAGGATACACTCAAACTTGGTTATGTACATTAGGACTCCGTTTATATCACTCCTAGTTTCTGTAGTCAAATCGAATTTAGTTAATTCTTCTAGAGCGTTTTGCAATCCTTTGAGATGTTTTGCAAAGGGTTTGACTGCGTCGATTCTTGCAGACCATCTTGTGTCTGAGAGTTTTTGAAGTGAACCTGGTACATGTTTTTTGAGAATTTCCCAACGTTTTGCACTACTGCTGAATATGTTAAAACACTTTTGAACCACTCCGAAAAAGGTGATTGAGGCTGTACAACATTCTGCAGCTACGACACCGCACAAGTTCAGACTGTGAGCGGCGCAGGGCGAATAAACGGCTTTCGGATTTTTCTTGATAATATGACTTTGTGCACCATTAATTTCACCTTTCATGTTACTACCGTTGTCATATCCCTGCGCACAACATTCTTTCAAAGGAATGTTATATTTTTCCAGAGTATCACAAATCAAATTGGCGATTTCTGCTCCAGTTTTTTTAGTGTAATCGACGAAACACAGAAATCGTTCTTGGATAGTAAAAGTCTTTTTCAAAGAGTTAAAATTAAGGTATCGCAAAACAAAAGTGTTTTGCTCGTCATTACTCGTATCGGTCGTAGCATCGACGATAATAGAAAAGTATTTGGCCTTCTTTCTTTCTTCTAATATTACTGAAATTACGTGTTGAGCACAAATATCTATGAACTCATTCTGAATAGATGCAGAAAGATAATGCACTTGGAGACGTTTGTGTTCTTGTTGAGCGAATCTAACTTTTTCCAAATGCTCGCGAAGTATTGGATCGTAATAGCTGATGTGCTCCAGGATACCCAAAAAATTACCGTTGTTGGGTTCTCCTACAAGATTGCTTCCACCTCTCAAAGCTAATCCTCTTTCACCAAGGAAAATAATGGTGTGCAGAATCCGCTGTAAGATTTCTTGCCATTTTTTAGTTTTGCTGATAATATGCTCATCAAGAAGTGTATCAAGTGAGCTGTCATTCTGGATACGACGTTGCGTTGAGCGCCATTGAAGGAAGCACAGAACGTGATCGGGGTTTCTTTCGTGTCCTGGCAGTTTGTCATACAATTTTTTCCATGATTGATGTTTCGAATATCCTTCTGGACTACAAAGCTTAGAACTATTTAGCTTATTAGTATTTAGTAATCGACAAGGTAAACAGTAAAATGCATCCATGCAGCTACTCCATACCAACCAATCGCGATTGACGATTTCACCATTAGGGAAGGTTATGTATAGGAGCGAGAGCGGAAATGGCTCATTTAATCGATCACGTGGAAAAAAACAGGCATTTTTGCGTGACCACGACGAACGACTTCGTTTACTATATCGGGCGACACAAACTCGGTTTTTAAGGTTCCAATATCGTAATCGTAGAGATAGTGTTGATCGTTTTGTGATGCGTCTGGTGAATTTGTTTTTATAGCCTTATCTTCTCCGTCAGAAATTGGCTCTTTTTCAATTATTTCTGTAGAACAGTCTTTAGAGTTAATGGTTTTTTCGGGATTCTCAGTTTTTCTCATAGCTTCAGTTATATTTCCCGAAGAATCGGAAGCGCTTATATTAACACTGGAACTGGCTGTAGAAGTCATAAGCTGCAAATCTCTCTCAGGTGTTTGATCGTGGCTAATATCAGTAGTATTATTCTGTGTTTCGTCGATTTTCCCGGCATTTGAGTTGCCGAAACTAAATCCAAAAAGGGTTTTTTGTTTTTTTGCCATTTCTTTTTCATTTTTTTTCTTCTGTTCTCGTTCTTTTCGCTTTTGAGCTCCAGATTTGTGGCGATACATTATGAGTTCAGACTGAAAATGTTAGTTAATTTAACAAACAATCAATAAATACAGTATAATGTGGGTTTGAGCCTAAATTTTAAATTTTTTTGTACTACATACATGACCAAACCAAATATGGTTTCAAATTTAAACTAGACCAGTTTTCAAGAAAATTCGTTAAGTGAATAGGGTTTAAATTTTAAACCAGTAATTTTTTAACAATTTTTTAAAGAAAAAATAATATTTTGTCCGTTGGCTGGGACTCGAACCAAGACTCCCCGCAGCATGCCGGTCTGCTCTACCACTGAGCTACATCGCACACATAAATTTTGTGGGCAAAATTCAATCTTGAATAAGCTTTCAAAAATAAATGAAAACAAAACAAAAATTTTAAACAAAAAAGTTTTAATTTTAAACCGAAAAGTTTTAATTTTAAACCGAAAAAATAAATAAAAAAATTAAAATATTCCAAAAAAAGTTTAAAAAAATCGCTTAAACTTTAGACGGGCTTAAAATTTAGGCTCATTTTTTTAACCGTGTAGTTGGTCACTCATATTTACTTCATACTTCAAAAAATTATTTCTGTCATAATAAGTATAAAGAATAACGATACTAAAAAATGATTTCTATAATTATGGAGATATTGCAAAATCAATTAATAAATTTGTAGAAAAGTGGGCGGTGTCACGGTATATAAAATTTTCAATGACAATTTCTGAATGTATTTAGATATACATATGTAAGCTTTAATAAAGATTTGCACAATTAAAGAAAATTAAGCTGGGTGGGGCACTTACCTGGTTTATAAATAAATCAAATAAAAATAATTTCACTTTCACTTTCTGCTTAAGTTCTGTCTTCACTCACTAAAAACACACTAATTACTCCACTTGCAGCATACTGAGCTGATAAACACACTCAATTAATTTTCCTTAAAAAATCAAATTTCCAAGGAAATCTAAGTTTGAATTCTAAACTATCAAAAATATGATGCTGAAATATCACGGAATTTATGTACACGGTTGCCAAAGGCCTAAAAGAGAAGATTACCAAGCTGTTGAAAAAAAAACCCAAAAAATTACCAAGATGTTCAAAACGCAGGTTCATTGTGTTAACAAAGAAAATAACAATTTAAAAAATATATTTTACTTCGTATGCTTCACATATCAGCTTTTAACTTTAATTCAACGATATCGGCATTACAACATAAAATAACTTTTTTCAAATTATAAACACATCTGCACAATGAAAACTGTTAAATAATTGGAGACACTTCTTTCTAGCGTCACATATTTTTCTGTCAAAATACAAAATTATATGCCCTTTTTATTCAAAGCCGTCTCATACTTGCTACGAAAAAGTTTCAATGCAAGAGCAAAAACAAACTTGACAAGCGAGTAAAATTCTTAGCAATCATATGCAAAGATTCTTAACTCGAAGCGACTTATTCTTAATGAATTTCAAAAAACTCCATATTTTCAAATAAGGGTTTTTGGTTCGTTAAGGATACATTTGTAGTTCAGCTTTATGGTATTGATATTATGAAATTCAAAATTATTTCGTAACCTAGTTTTAAATAAGCTTAGTTCGAAAAATTTCCGTTCCGCAGTAGCTGAGCTGTGTGAAAAGATTATTAAATAAACGCAAAAAAAAAACCACCTACTTTGGTACTTAATTACAGAATTTGGCAACAGTGTGCGATTTGATTCGAAATAACGACGAAGCTAGTTTGTGCACTTTTTATCTTGTTTATCTTATTTTATCTGTTTAGTTTATATATTTACCGGAAACAAAGTAAAAAAAAGCGTATACACAAACTACGGTCGGAAACTCGGATAGATTGTATGGTTGCTATTGGAATAAGAAGTCATTGTATGGTGAGAATATTCAAATATTGCGTGGTGAAATTGCGATTTATAGGGCAAGCATGAACGAATATGGGACAAGTGTTGTACAAAAATAATCGAATTATGCGGCGCTGTTAATTTTTTCCGAGTTATTCAAATTCCCGGGCCCCTAAAAAATGCCGGGCCTGGGGGTCTACCCCCAAAAATCATCGAATTTTGAACATTTCCTATCGATTTTCAAAAAAACCAAATAGGTGGCAACACCCAGGTGGAAAAAATTAGAATAAAGCATACAAATGGGTCAATAGGCGGTCAGGTGGCAACCTTAGGTGGAACCCTGCTTCAAATTATCATATTTGGAATACGGACGAAAATACCTTTCATCTGATACCCATATTGGCATATCTAGCTCTATATTTAAAAAAATTGGGATAGGTGGCAACCCTGTAAACCGCCAGAAGTGGTGAAAATAGCCTACGCCTGAAAGTCTGCAACATACGCCTGAAAGTTGGCTACAATTTCTATTTCCGTTGCATCATCAGCCATTTTCTCAAATTATACTCTCAATCAAAACTTTATATTGCCGCCTAAGAAGTTAACTTCAAAAATAATAATAAATGCAATCAATAAAGTATCAAAAGTTTTGCACTGTTGCAACGGTTTATTGACCTTCTATTATCATTTTTATAAAAGCTGGTTTTGGTGGCTGTTTCCACTTGTTTCAGATATGAACTCCAAATCTTAACTTGAACTTACAAAGAAGTGGAACTTAAGGTGTTTTCTAAAAAAAGCACAGATTTATGGATATAATTTCATAACGTCACGTCGCACGGTTACAACAAAAGGTGTGTCATAATCAATAATTCAACTGGCAAAAAATGATCTGCTGCAACCCAACACTGAAGTTAAACATCGATCAGGATGCAAAGCTTAAACAGAAATAATATAATATGTGCAAAAAGAAATCATTTGAAGAAATGAGGAATATTTAAACAACTTTACATAGTTATTTTTCCAAACGATTTATTTTCAAGCTATTATATCTTTGACTGAGTTTTAACTCTATATAATTAAACATTTTTAAATAAAAATTCTTGCTTTCCCACAAAGCACCATAAAGGTTATGATGCACATACGGAAATCAATCTTATAAATAAAGTTCTGAGGTAGCCTATAAAATGCAAAATTACAAACAATTAAAAGCAAGTTAGAGTTATGCCTGCGGTGACCATTTTTCTATCGACCAAATACGGGACAAAACATTTTATAGATTTTTTATTTAAAAAATATTTTTCAAATACAAAAAATAATAGTATTATACTTAATTAGGTACATGCGCAAAAACCGCAAAAATTACTTTTATACAGCGCATAATTGTTTAAAAAGATAAACCTGTTTATTTAAGAATTGCTTAAATTTTGAACATGCCAGGATGTAATTGCATTTTGTGATTATGAGTGCTATAAATGTTTCAACCTTCATTATTCTTCTTCTTTTCATAAAAGAAACAAAATTTCGGTTGGCTGGTTTGACCCTGGTAAACATTAGCAGAAGTCCAATAATTTTATACAATTTTTTCAGGGATGTCCTTTTTAGAAAACTGTTCATAGATATTCACCCAGTTTTCGCTTACTGTTTTTCGATACTGTAACCAATTTTGAATTTTTGATTTATCTAGAGATTGTTTAAGGTGTTTAAACTCATCATTCAATACTTTTCACTATTGAATTGATGGATCACAAAGACATGCTTTGTGCCTAAACATTTTTTTAATAATTGGACTAAGAAGTACCATATACAGTACATTGAGAAAAATACAGGAAATTTTGCGTCCCGTATTAAATTAAAAAAATACGGGACAGCTGCTCAAAATACAGGGGGGTTACTCTGTATTGCGATTCAAAAGAAATTTCTTTCACATTTCAAAAAATGTATGTGATTTGACAGCTTGCTAATAGCATTTGCTTTCGCATCGCAATACAGAGTGACAAACCTCCCTTCCTCTCTAGCTACGCCTTCTACTCCAACTGGAATAGTCTAGTTGGGCCTTTTTTTGGAAAATACTCTTGCGTGAATGTTTCTTGGAGTACGGGATGGAGTACTCCTACTTGGATTAGGTGGTCCAATCTTAGGACATCTCCATGTTAATTCGAGAACCTTTTTTTATATGGAATTGCATTTTTCTTGGAATAGTATGGGTACTTCAACGTTTATACAGGGAACTTTTAATTACATACGACCAATGTTGTTTTTAAATTATTTACAAGTTTTTCTAAACGTGATTCCCGATTTTATAGAAACTTGATTGTATTTGTGGAGCATCCAAAGATTTATACAAAAAAAATTTGGAGTGAAAATTGCACTTCTTGGTGTTGTTTAAATTTTTTTGTTTAGTTTCGGGGACATTTTTCATTAACAGTTTCTTTAAAGCTAGCCCTTTATGCTTGTTTTTCAAAAAAATATATACCTACATTTCATTCTTTATGCTGATGGATTTTTATTAATAACTTCTAAATGAAACTTCACTAAAACCTTAATACTTTACTATAGCGTAGTTAAATATTACAGGCATTGATATTTGAAGTATCGTCGGGAATAACGTTCTAAGTTACAAAATCAGAATTTGTCGGAGAGTGGAGAGCAAAAAAACCGCAAAGTCATAGTTTTTTAATTTATTTCTTTCAACTGTCTCCTTAACTTTTTCTTTTATATCTTTCATATTATCAGTTTTATGGGGGTGTAATGGGGTGTAATGGGGTGTGGTTGCTAAGTGACCTTGCTCAATCCCGACTCTTGCGTCCTCGTTCGTGCACTCTGGGCAACGGGAGCTACCTAGGCTCGCGGCAGAAAGAGAGGGAGCCCCGGTGGGGCCACTCTGACATACTTGGTTTAAGGGCTCACCGAGGTTTTTGCGCAGCGTCTGTTCACCATGAGGTGCGGCTGCAAGCGGGCGTCTGTCTTGAAGCAAGCGGCTCGCTATATAAATGTGTAAATATTTTCCAAAAACCCCGAAACGGGTTGTGCGCTGGGTTTGGGACCCGCCACGTAAAAAATTTAGTCCAATGAAAAATAAATTAAAGCCTCGGATGAGAACCCCCTTTAATGTTGACGACCCGGCAAAACGAATAAGGCATAATGATTTGGATATTAGGGCATGTACCGGGAATGTCCGGACCCTTTCAAGGGACGGTACCGCTGCCCGACTGGTTGATGTCCTCGTTAACGCAAAGGCTGACATCACCGCCCTGCAGGAAATGCGATGGACGGGACAAGGAAAGACGACCATCGGACCTTGTGACGTATACTACAGTGGCCAGACACGCGGCAAAGCGCGTGGTGTAGGATTCGTGGTGGGAAAGAGACTTCGCCGCCAAGTACTAGCGTTCACCCCCGTGGACGAGCGTTTCGCTGCGATCCGCATCAAAGCGAAATTTTTCAACATAACATTTATCTGCGCCTATGCGCCGACTGAGGAGACGGACGACGTAGAGAAGGACTCCTTCTACGATAAACTTGAACAGACTTATGATCGCTGCCCCCAGCATGATATCAAAATCGTGCTCGGCGACTTTAATGCCAAGGTGGGCAAGGAAGGAGTCTTTGGTCCTACAGTTGGAAAATTCAGTCTCCACGATATAACATCCCCCAACGGCACTAGGTTGATTGACTTCGCCGCTGCTCGCAATATGGTCATCAGTAGTACCAGGTTCCAGCATAAGCGAATACACCAAGCCACATGGCTGTCCCCTGATCAAAGAACTCGAAACCAGATTGATCATGTCATGATCGACGGCAGACACAGCTCCACCGTTCTGGACGTGCGTACCCTACGTGGTCCCAATATCGACTCGGACCATTATCTTGTTGCAGCCAAGATACGCACACGCCTCTGTGTAGCAAAGAAAGTGCGCACAGTAACGGAAGGAAAGTTTGACGTCGAGAAGCTGCGCACGACACAGACAGCTGACAATTTCTCCACTCGACTCTCACACCTGCTATCGGAGAGCAATCCTCGACCTAACGATGCAACCGAGCAATGGAAGCATATCTCTCACTCATTACGTACCGCCGCTGAGGCCACTATAGGGTTCCAGCGAGCCCGCAAAAACAACTGGTACGATGAGGAATGCAGCACTGCCTCGGACAAAAAGGACGCTGCCTACAGGGAGACGTTGCGAACGGGCGCAACCCGCAGTGTATGGCAACGCTATCGTGAGGCAAAGAAGGAAGAGAGACGCCTTTTCAGAAAAAAGAAACGTGAGGCCGAAAGGCGTGAGTGTGAGGAGCTTGAGATGCTGGCTGACAGGAATGATGCCCGAAAATTCTATGAAAAGATCCGGCGGATGACGGAAGGTTTTAAGACCGGGGCAAGTTCCTGTAAGGACAATAATGGCGACCTGGTAACCGACGTACAGAGTGTACTTAAATTATGGAGGGAGCACTTCTCCTCACTGCTAAATTGCGAGGGAGACGTCGAACCCGATACCCCAATCCCTGACGATGGAAAAGTCGTCCCACCACCTGACTATGATGAAGTGAGGATAGCTATATCCCGGCTGAAAAACAACAAAGCGCCTGGAAAAGACGGACTACCCGCCGAGCTGTTCAAACACGGAGGCGAAGAGCTGGTAAAAAGCATGCATCAGCTCTTATGCAGAATATGGTCAGACGAGTGCATGCCTCCAGATTGGAATTTAAGTGTGCTCTGCCCAATCCACAAGAAAGGCGATCCCGCTAACCGCACCAACTACCGCGGAATCAGCCTTCTTAATATCGCGTATAAGGTTCTTTCTAGCGTATTGTGTGAAAGACTGAAGCCCATCGTAGACAAGCTGATTGGACCTTATCAGTGTGGCTTTAGACCTGGTAAGTCTACCATCGACCAGATTTTCACGATACGCCAAATCCTGGAGAAGACCCATGATAAAAGAATCGACACACACCATCTCTTTGTCGATTTCAAAGCCGCTTTTGACAGCGCAAAAAGGAGTTGCCTGTATGCCGCCATGTCTGAATTTGACTTCCCTGCAAAGCTTATACGGCTTTGCCAAATGACGTTGAGCAATACTAACAGCTCCGTCAGAGTCGGGAAGGACCTCTCTGAGCCATTTGAAACCAAACGAGGCTTCAGACAGGGTGACTCCCTTTCGTGCGATTTCTTCAACCTGATGCTGGAGAAGATAATTCGAGCAGCAGAGCTAAACCGCAATGGTACAATCTTTTACAAGAGCGTGCAATTGCTGGCGTATGCCGATGATATTGATATCATTGGCCTTAACAACCGCGCCGTAAGCGCTGCCTTCTCTGGACTGGATAAAGAAGCGAAAAAAGTGGGTCTTGCGGTCAACGAGGACAAGACGAAGTATTTGCTGTCATCAAAGAAAGAATCGGCGCACCTGCGCCTTGGCAGCCACGTCACTGTTGATAGTTACAAATTTGAAACTGTGAGGGACTTCGTCTATTTGGGAACCAGCATTAACACCGAAAATAATATCAGTCTAGAAATCCAACGGAGAATCACTCTTGCGAACAAGTGCTACTTTGGACTGAGTAGGCAATTGAGAAGTAAAGTCCTCTCTCGAAGAACAAAGATCGCGCTCTATAAGTCTCTCATCATACCTGTCCTGATGTATGGCTCAGATTCATGGACAATGTCAAGAGAAGATGAGATGGCCCTTGGAGTATTTGAGAGAAAAGTTCTCCGGAAGATTTATGGTCCTTCCCGTGATGCCGACGGCGAGTATCGAAGGAGATTTAACGATGAGCTGTACGAGCTTTACGCAGATCTGACCATAGTCCAGCGAATTAAAGCCCAAAGGCTCCGCTGGCTGGGTCACGTCATGCGAATGGACAAAGAAGCTCCAGCCCAGAAGGTTTTCCAATCGTCACCCGAATTCGGCAGCAGAGGAAGGGGGAGGCCTCGACTGAGATGGAAACAACAGGTGGAGGATGACTTGAACTCCCTTGGGGTTTCCAATTGGCGTCAGTTATCGCTAAAAAGGAATGACTGGCGTGCTTTGATAGGCGACGGCCAAAATCGCTTAGGCGGTTAAGCGCCAATAAATGATGATGATTATCAGTTTTATACTTTCTTTATGATCTTCTAGTGCTCTTACGATTCACTTTTGACGCTTCCATGTACCTAAAATAATGTATGACATTTTACATTACCCTACTACATATTTCTAATAACATTTTTACAGTTATGGCGTGCAAAATTTTAGAAAATTTGTTATCTGGACAATACAAAAGAGCAATACAAAAGGTAATATGCAATAAAACCGGTTTTGAAAAAATTACACTTAGAACGTTAACCCCGATGATGCTTAATTTGTGTGTTTCGAACAAGCCACCCTTTCGAGCTAAGAAAATATGAGTTAGGGCCTTTCTATTAGTGTCCGACCGAATATTCCGCCAAGTTTCGGTATTCGGCCTATTCGGCCAGTATTTTTTATTCGGCTTCGGCCTTCGGCTGAAAAGGCCGAATAATAGATGTGTTTAGTAAAAAAAATTTGCTGAATTTTACGAGTTTTTGATTTCTTATAACAGAAAATCGTAACTTCCCGGAATATTTTTTTGTTATTTAACCTTCCATGTTGAATACATTTGGCAGCTCTAGTAGCTTGAGTTTAGTTCATTATCAATCGAATACCCTATTAGAAAAGGATGATGAAAATGATAAAACTTTTTGCGGTCAGATATCTCTGACAACTTATCTGATGTGAAATCTAAAGGACTAAAAGTATCTGTCTGTATTACTTGCTATACTGAAATGTAGTTTTCAATGTTCCCTGATTTAAGATTAGCAAAACAAAACCACACTTTCGTTGTTGTTAAATATTGTTTTCTAATTACATAATAAAAAAAATTATTGAAAATAAATGAGCTTCAGCACTTAAATCACCCAGTTAAACGAGGCGTCGAAAAGACTACGCGCGACTGCTTGTGTTAAAAAAAGCCTCGCGCCCGCTTGAAGGTTAAAAAAAATTGTTCAAAGTTGTAACTCTTGTGATCCCAGTAATAGTGAAGAATCTTTGGATGAGTCAACTATATTGGATTCCAGTGACCTCTGGGCATGCCATGATAAATCTACAAAAAACTGCGCACGCAAAGTAAAAACTAATACAACTCTTGAATAGAATTAAGCAAATACCTAGATCAACCACTGGTTCTTCGTAGTGTAAATATATTCCATTATTGGCATTCCTTCAATTTTTTTAATTTAAAAAAGGTGTCAAAAAATATTTAACTGCTCCTCCAATGAGTGTGGCAACCGAGCAATTATTTAGTACAGCTGGTCAACTATACACAGATAGACGGTCAAATCTCCTGGGGGAAAATGCAGATAAACTTCTTTTTCTGGCGTACAACATTGAACTTTATTTACATTGTTAAAATGCTATTAGCATAAAGACTTAGGGTACTCACAGTCCCATATTACCAGCCATGCTAATATTGCCAGCTGGCAATGTTTTGACAGTTTACCAGGTGTCAAATATTTTGTTTTTGTTTTGCCTGCAAATAGAAGATACCACTTTGTGGCAATATTGCCGCGCTTGTTCCTATGTTTAAATTTGTGGCAAAATTGAAAATTGTCATTTTGCTTTGTTTTCAAACAAAAATTTGTCATGAATAAATAAATTGAAAGGAAAAAAGTAAGGTTTTTTCATATTTGGAATTTAATTAAATAATTTAAATATGTTTATACATAAATATTTTCAGATTTCAGACGTGAAATAACAAAGGCCATGCAGGAGATAAAAGGGGGTGCTCACAGTCGTCAAATGGTAATGTGGCAAACTTAAAACGTTTTAAGTTTAGCAGATGACTGTGAGTGCCCTAACTGATTTTTTTTATTTTTGTTTACAACTAAGCATAGGGGTCTTCTCTCAAAATTTTTTTCATAAAAAACACAGGAAAGTTACACACTATTGTCAAAATTTGAAAATTTTCTTTCAAAATTCTTTCATGAAACATCAAAATGCGTGTATTTTTTGTTCTTGCATTTTTCAATTTTGACAATAGTGTGTTAAGTTCTTGTGTTTTTCATGGAAACAATTTAGAGAGAATGCCCCTTATGTATTTTTGTAAGGTGTTTTGTTTATTCAAGAAACAAAAACGGTATTCGGCTTCGGTTTTCGGCCGAATATAGGATTATGACGAGTATTCGGTTACGGCTTCGGCCTAAAATTCAGGTTTCGGTCGGACACTACTTTCTATATTAGGGTAACGATATGTTAGTATGGGCAATGCCAGATTCAAGGTATCACATTGTAAATCGTTTAAAAAGTAACCGAATGTGTAATTTTTCCTGTATTTATTGCATATCTTTTACCATACTTTTTGCGTAATTTTTACTAAGAGTTTGAACCTGAAAGCCAAACAAATGTATTCGCTCCTGTTTGTAACACAATTTAAACTGTTTTAAACCAGGAATTCGAACCACTCCGAAAATCGCTGTGGTTCGGTTCAGTGGTTCGAACCACCTCGATAAGACTTGAACCGGTTCGTGAAAAATCTACTCGTGGATCCGCCTTGTCTAGTATATATTTAACAATAAAATAAATTAAATAAAATACTATTTTATAAGATTTTAGAAATTGCACCACAAAATACCACTGTATTTAAGGCCAGCATATGAGAATGTTCGTGAAGTAACTAATTTAGGTTGCCTCATTCGACATGTTCGTTTTCCAACAGCTAAACCCGCGTTGCCAAAATGCGTTCCCCAAGAAATGGTGTTAAGTTTGCACTTAAAAGTGTTCGGAGCTTTAGAAACTGGTAAAATTATACCACACTTTTTCGCACTGCACTATTTTGGTGCTAAGTCTGAATGGAACACCACAAAAAGGGTTGCTACCACTCCAAAAAGTGTTAATATTGCACTTTATTTTCCTGTGTGTAAACATTTAGTATATGTATGGATTCACATATAACAGTTTTTTGTTCAATGTTACGTACCGTGGGTATTACACGATATGTTTTGTCAGATATATATGTCACTTTTTGTATGGGTACAGAATCAAGCCGTGTAAACACAAAAGAGAAAGGTCGGGGAAACTTTCCTTGGTCTCAGGCAATTTTTCGAAAAAACTTACCGTTTTCGAGAAAAGTCCAAAAAATCTAAAATTTTGACCTTTGACCCCAAATAACTTTTTTAGCACACATGGGATCAATTACGACTTTTGAAGTATTCTTTCTGATAGCGAACCTAAGCTCTCTACCAAAATTTGGCACTTGTTAGGGTCAGTAGTGATGCAAACTGTTTTTTTTTTTCAAAATCTGAGTACTGATCAAGGACGAATTCAAGAGTGATTTTTTTAGATAGTGCAACGGTCCGTCGCATTATTTGCACCTTTGAAGTCAGTATTTTAATAGTGAGTCAAGATTTTAATTGGCTTTAACGAATAAACCCTGGTAAATTGATAATGTCACAATTGTCTTGGAGTCTTTTTTTAACAAAATTTGATGAAACCCGGATATGAGACCTGGGTACAAGAAAAAAATCGCTAATTGTATAGATCCTACATCAACTCGAAAAACACGTCAGAAAATGTCAGGAGAGGTACCAAAAGAGCCGACAACTAATATCTTCAGTGGTTTACAAGATATTTACAATCATACCTAGTTGAACATTTTCTGTTAATTTCATGTAGTTGCTGTAATGACAAATTTTTGGTGTTGCCAAAAGTGCAAAAGTGTGTTCTACGCAGGAAAACTGATGATCGCGAAGCCGGTGTTGGGCCGCCTCAGGGTTACTTTTTTGAAGGGCGCCCGAAGAACCCCAACTCAGAAAGGTGCTCTGCTTATAAATATAATGGACCCAGCCCCCTAAATAGGATCGGACCTAGGCAATTTTTGCTACCGTTACCAACATTTTCCGACGTGTTTTTCGAGTTGACGTAGGATCTATACAATAACCAAAAATCCATGAGAAAAGTTTTGATGCCGTGAAGAAAAGTTGGTAGGATGACGGCCATTTTGGTAGGTTTTTAGTTGGGTTTTGGTAGGAAAAAAATTTTAAAAGTTGCAACCCTGCTTAGTTCTTTATTTTCCGATGAAACACCATACGAAATTGTGGTCTACAAGTTGTTCCGGGAACTCCAGCGTTAATGAACAACCTTCGATGACGATACCACAAGTTGGAAGAGAAGCTTGGACAAAAATTTCTTTAGAGGCTATAATATTAACCTGTTTTACGTTTTTTTCCATTTTTACTTACATAGAGATTACACTGTGCAACACGTAAAAATACCTGGGAAGAGATAGCGTTTTTCTGGTAGATCTCGGTGAGTTAAGAAGAGCTGCGTACCAGACATTTTCCGGACCCTCCAAAATCTTGATTTAAGGGTCAAAACCAGGTTTTTCATACCTTCGAACACTTATGAGCCTATATCTTAGATAATTATAATCCGATTTTTATATGAACAGGAAAGAAGTGGTAAAAGTGGTAGTATTTGTCCCACAAACCCTTTTTTTTGTCTTTTTTCGAGGTGGGTCAACTTTGGCGCTATCCCTATGCACTATATTATAAGAAGCCTAAACAAACCTTAAGGGGTATTCAACAGCAAATTTTTTCACTGGTGCAATGAAAGTTAATTTTCTCAAAAAAATTGAAAACTGACGAAGTTATTAAGATTTCCATTAAAACTAAATTAAAAAAAAAGTAATTTTGGCATATAATTTGAACGAAGAATAGGTTGACCTAAAATGATATGATAATGTCATCCAGTTGAAAATACCGTTTGAGTTGAGATCCTAGCGACCATCCTTTTGAGAATATGCACATGTTTTGCAGTTTTGTTCATATATTACTACTTTATGAAGCATTACCTCGAATTTACATAATTTTTTTTACATAATAATGCCAAAAAGTATATATGGGTCATTTCATGCCAAATCGACAAATTTTTTACCTGACCCCCTCTGCTATCTTTTTCTACGCCCCGAAAGACATTTTTCAGAATTTTTTCAAATTTTTTTCCCCAAATCAAAAAAACTTATGAACTTAAAAAAAAAGTTTTTTTTTTTTCAAATCTTTTTCCCCAAATCAAAAAAAGTTATGAACTTTAAAAAAAAAGTTTTTTTTTTAAATGCTGTAACTTTTTCAAAAATACTTTTTAACGAAATTCGTTGTTTCGTTAACATCGATTTTGACAAATTTTGCACTGAAACTTGTGTCAAAATTGACGATTTTTATGTAACAAACTTCGTTAAAAAGAAACCACGTGCAGATATATACATTTTTTGTTTCTTGAAAAAAAAAAGTCCGAACCTTTTTTACCACGCTTTTTTTAGGTTCACATATATGTTTGCTTGTTTGTTTGTTTGTTTGCTTGTATGTGTGTGACTCTCGTTCGGTCTAAGCCCCAGTGGCCCAAAAACCGTAAAATGTCCCTAAAATATGGGTATCAAACAAAAGGGGAAGGCCCCAGGTTTCATTTGGACATCGATATATTTCGATAAATTTATCGATAACTGAGTTATCGGCCAAAATGTGGTTGCCCGAAAACCTTAAAATTTCCCTACAATATGGGTATCAAACAAAAGGGGAAGGCCCCAGGATTCATTTGGACTTCGATATACATATTTCGATAAATTTAACGATAACTGAGTTTCGGTCAAAATGTGGTTGCCCGAAAACCTTAACATTTCCCTACAATATGGGTATCAAACGAAAGGTGAAGGCCCCACGTTTCATTTGGACATCGACATATTTCGATAAATTTATCGATAACTGAGTTATCGGTCAAAATATGATTGCTCAAAAACCTAAAAAATTCCCTACAATATGGGTATCAAACGAAAGGGCAAGGCCCCAGGTTTCATTTGGACTTCGATATATTTCGATAAATCGATCGATAACTAAGTTATCGGTCAAAATATGATTGCCCAAAAACCTAAAAAATTCCCTACAATATGGGTATCAAACGAAAGGCGAATGCCCCAGGTTTCATTTGGACATCGACATATTTCGATAAATTTATCGATAACTGAGTTATCGGTCAAAATGTGGTTGCTCGAAAACCTTAAAATTTCCCTACAATATGGGTATCAATGGGAGTGTAATGGAGAGTGGTTGCTAAGTGACCTTGCTCAATCCCGACTCTTGCGTCCTCGTTCGTGTACTCTGGGCAACGGGAGCTACCTAGGCTCGCGGCAGAAAGAGAGGGAGCCCCGGTGGGGCCACTCTGACATACTTGGACAGCTGATAATTTCACAACTCGACTCTCACACCTGCTAGCAGAGGGCAATCCCCGACCTAACGATGTAACCGAGAAATGGAAGTATATCTCTCACTCATTGCGTACCGCCGCTGAGGCCACTATAGGGTTCCAGCGAGCCCGCAAGAACAACTGGTACGATGAGGAATGCAAAACTGCCTCGAAAAAAAGGACGCTGCCTACAAGGAGACGTTGCGAACGGGCGCAATCCGCAGTGTATGGCAACAATATCGTGAGGCAAAGAAGGAAGAGAGACACCTTTTCACAAAAAAGAAAAGTCAGGCCGAAAGGCGTGAGTGTGAGGAGCTTGAGATGCTGGCTGACAGGAATGATGCCCGAAAATTCTATGAAAAGATCCGGCGGATGACGGAAGGTTTTAAGACCGGGGCAAGCTCCTGTAAGGACAATAATGGCGTCCTGGTAACCGACGTACAAAGTGTACTTAAATTATGGAGGGAGCACTTCTCCTCACTGCTAATTGCGAGAGAGACATCGAACCCGATACCCCAATCCCTGACGATGGAAAAGTCGTCCCACCACCTGACTATGATGAAGTAAGGATAGCTATATCCCGGCTCAAAAACAACAAAGCGCCTGGAAAAGACGGACTACCCGCCGAGCTGTTCAAACACGGAGGCGAAGAGCTGGTAAAAAGCATGCATCAGCTCTTATACAGAATATGGTCAGACGAATGCATGCCTCCGGATGTGAATTTAAGTGTGCTTTGCCCAATCCACAAGAAAGGCGATCCCGCTAACCTCACCAACTACCGCGGAATCAGTCTTCTTAATATCGAATATAAGGTTCTTTCGAGCGTGTTGTGTGAAAGGCTGAAGCCCATCGTAGACAAACTGATTGAGAGCGTGCAATTGCTGGCGTATGCCGATGATATTGATATCATTGGCCTTAACAACCGCGCCGTAAGCGCTGCCTTCTCTGGCCTGCATAAGGAAGCGAAAAAAGTGGGTCTTGCCGTGAACGAGGACAAGACGAAGTATTTGCTGTCATCAAAGAAAGAATCGGCGCACCTGCGCCTTGGCAGCCATGTCACTGTTGATAGTTACAAATTTGAAACTGTGAGGGACTTCGTCTATTTGGGAACCAGTATCAACACCGAAAATAATATCAGATTCATGGACAATGTCAAGAGAAGATGAGATGGCCCTTGGAGTATTTGAGAGAAAAGTTCTCCGGAAGATTTATGGTCCTTCCCGTGATGCCAACGGCGAGTATCGAAGGAAATTTAACGATGAGCTGTACGAGCTATTCGCAGATCTGACCATAGTCCAGCGAATTAAAGCCCAAAGACTCCGCTGGCTGAGCCATGTTATGCGAATGGACAAAGAAGCTCCAGCACAGAAGGTTTTCCTATCGTCGCCTGAATTCGGCAGCAGAGGAAGGGGAGGCCTCGACTGAGATGGAAACAACAGGTGGAGGATCGCTAAAAAGGAATGACTGGCGTGCTTTGATATGCAACGGCCAAAATCGCTTAGGCGGTTAAGCGCCAATAAATGATGATGATGATGGGTATCAAACGAAAGGTGAAGGCCCCGGGTCTAATTTGAACATCGACATGTTTCGATAAATTTATCGATAATTGAGTTATCGGTCAAAAGGTGGTTGCCCGAAAACCTTAAAATTTCCCTACAATATGGGTATCACCCGAAAGGTGAAAGCCCCACGTGTCATTTGGACATCGACATATTTCGATAAATTTATCGATAACTGAGTTATCGGTCAAAATCTGGTTGCCCGAAAACCTTAAAATTTCGCTACAATATGGGTATGAAACGAAAGGTGAAGGCCCCAGGTTTCATTTGGACATCGACATATTTCGAAAAATTTATCGATAACTGAGTTATAGGTCAAAATGTGGTTGCCCGAAAACCTTAAAATTACTCTACAATATTGGTATCAAACGAAAGGTGAAGGCCCCAGGTCTCATTTGCACATCGACATATTTCGATAAATTTATCGATAACTGAGTTATCGGTCAAAATGTGGTTGCCGAAAACCTTAAAATTACTCTACAATATGGGTAAAAAAGGTGAAGGCCCCAGGTTTCATTTGGACATCGATATATTTCGATAAAGCCGAAAACCTTAAAATTTCCCTACAATATGGGTATCAAACGAAAGGTGAAGGCCCCAGGTCTCATTTGGACATCGACATATTTCGATAAATTTATCGATAACTGTGTTATCGGTCAAAATATGATTGCTCAAAAACCAAAAAAAATACATACAATATGGGTATCAAACGAAAGATGAAGGCCCCAGGTTTCATTTAGACATCGACATATTTCGATAAATTTATCGATAACTGAGTTATTGTCAAAATGTGAGGCCAAATACCTTAAAATTTCCTCACAATATGGGTATCAAACGAAAGTGGAAGTCCGGAGCTTTCGTTTGGACTGCTGTATTTTTCGATATATTTATCTATAATTTCATAGGACATTTGACTAAAAAGTAAAAAATAAATATAGTTTAAAAAAACTAAAACTCACGCCTTTAGAGAGTATTGAACTAAAAAATTTAAAATCTATATATTAATAGGCTAACACTCTCCCCATACAAACAGTCATAACCCAATTTCGTATAGTATTTATGGATAGATCTCTATAAAATTTATATTGGAAACTTAGAATGGACTAATCTGGTGTCTCACCAAAAAAAATTTTGAAAATTATTTTAGTTTATTTGTTATTAAACAAAAAGAGGTCTCCAGCTGGAGAGTTAGCTCTTTTGTTATCTCCAAATTCTGTTATACCCGAACTATACATCACTATTCAGCACTCTTATAAAACTCCCAAAGCCACAACATCCGCTCATTCCCTTACACACACACGTATATATCTATGCAATGATCCAGCAGTTGCCACTTGCTTTTATTTTTGTGCCAAAAAAGAAACAACAAAATGTACCACATCATATCATCTTCGGCATCTAATAGTACATTTATACTGCACCAAATTTGGCGAATTTGAATGTGTCATTTCGAACCTGTTTACACTGGCAAATTTGCATTTGGCTTCACCTTTCCTGCAAGAATCTTCTACCAGAATACAAAGCCACCGAAAGAAAATGCACCACCTTGATGTTTTAAACACGTGTAGAGTAATAATAAATGAAGAATCAAGAAGGCTTCTCTCTTTTCTTAGTGGAACTGGTCCAATATCATAAAAAAAATAGTTGAAATTGTTATTTAGAACTGTGCATAATGCAGAAGTTTTCACACGTTAATTACCCATTAAGGTTCTTGCTGGGCAATTCTAAATGTGGAACACCGGCAGGGTTGCTATTTTGAGGAATTGTGGATTGTATTGTTCAGCGAATGAGGCCAAATGCGATGGAATTCCTAATTTGGAAAATGAAATTTGTATGGAAAAAAGCGCCAAATTTGCAATTTTCCGCCAAATTTACCAAATTTGGTGCTGTGTAAATGTACTATAAACAACATTTGTAAGCTAAGAAATCCAGCTTCACTTCTGGCTTTATATATTTAACTTTTTGCCTATTGGTAAAGTTTATTTTTTGAACGATATGATTTTGTAAGAAAATTCCACAATGTTAAGATCGAAATTTAAATATCGTACGGACTTTAACTAAAGAACAATTTTACATGACACTAATGCTGATTTCGTTGAACATGTTTACACCCTTGCACAGAATACTGTAAAAGTGTGATAAAAGTGTACCCGTTCTACATGAAACTGCTATATCGATAAAACGAACAAAAAACATTGCCCGTTTGCTACGATATGTGCATGAATAATTAGGTTTCGCTTATCAACCATATTCAATTGTTATTGCAAAATCCAATTTTTTTTCACCAAATTTATCTGTCAAATCAAATTTTCGTCAGCTGATTTTCAGTGCAACCAACTACCCTGCCAAAGCTTCAGAGGGTAAAAAGTGTGAATTTTTTAGGAAATGAAAACTTATTCTGTTTGACGTTTTACCTTCATTTTGCAAACGAAAACGGAAAATTGAAGAGTGTAAAAAATGCATTTTTTGATGAAACGAAATCACCACTCTACTCTACTTTTTTTTTACGAAAAACACATTTTTGGGTATTTGTTTCCTTTAGGGATCAATCGCTAATAAATTAGCTAAAATTATGGGAGATAGCTCAAAAGACAGGTTTTGGCCTCAGGATCACGAGTCCGGAAGCGCTTTTTTAATTTTATGTTTCTATGGAAAGTTATGGTCAAAAAATCGAAAAATGATCCACCGCACGCAGTTTTTCGCACGTTTTTAGGTACAGCCTAATAAAATTACAACAACCACATGAAAACTTGCCACTTTGATCGCAAATACCTATTCAGAGAAGCAAAATATTAGAAAGCGCTTCCGGACTCGTGATCCTGAGGCCAAACCCTGTCTTTTGAGATATTTCCCATAATTTTAGCTAATTTATTAGCAGTTGACACCTAAAGGAAACAAATACCCATTTTTACTTTGATTATTTGATGTTCTAAGCTTTTCTCGATTTTTTTAAAGTTTAATTCACTTATGAAATTTTTAGGGGGTTAAATATTTGAAAAGTATATTTTCTAAGCAGAAAATATATTTTTCATATAGTTGAAGATTGCCCAGAAAAATATCCCCAATCGACTCATTTAAAGAAAAGCTGTAATTAGACGCTGGCAAGTATAAGTCTGTGGTCATAAGCAATAACAGCCTAGGTCGACTTAAGAAATTAGACCAGATGAAATTTTTGTTGGCGAATTTTTGTAACAAAACTGTTTTATAACTATGGCAAACGTATTGGATTTAATTGTTTGTAAAGAAAGTAAAAAAAGACCAATGAAAGTCTTGAAAAATGTCTCGATGTTGCTATTCAAAATCACCAGCAAAAATTTCAACTGATCTAATTTCTTAAGTCGACTTAGGCTGTTATTGCTTATGACCACAGAAGTATAATTGACAGAACTCTGATTTTTTTCAATTTTCCTTGCTTAGAAAATAAAATAAAAACGAAAAATTAAAAAAAGAAACAGTTTTAAATTTTTGCTTCCACCGAGAATCGAATATATGTAGGTGTCCTGCAAGTAGTAAACATTTATACCCATTCTGGTATGAAAAGGGTACAATAAGTCTCTTCATAGGACATGCTCGAACAAATGTGAACAATTTATTCCATCTAAAAGAGACTAAAAAAAGTAGTAGTCTACTTTTCCTCTGGATTGATCCCGGACTAATCGTATTTTTTGCAGGGAAATACCATACGAACTTTTACTAATGTTACTAATGCACCTTTTTACATAAGTTACTCCACTTTTTTTGTATGAAACCACATTTTTTACTTTGATAATTTAATGTGCTAAGCTTTTTCGATTTTTAAATAGTTTTTTTACTTATGAAATTTTTAAAGAAATAAAATATTGGAAAAGTATATCTTCTAAGCAGAAAATGTATTTTTCATACAAAAAAGTGAAGTTAGTTATATAGAATTAAAAACTTTGTTCGCAACACCAGAATTGTAATTTTCAAAAAATTGCTTTAAAAAAAATTTGTTTAAAAGAAAAAACATTTAAATATGCTGCACCACCCTAATGTGCAGATTCGTTGCATGGTATTACTCAAATCAAATGTTTAAATTCCCAAACATCATATATATATATATGTATGCGTGAAGCAAGAATAAAAAACGGTATCTTGCTAATTGCACAATCATCGAAACTCCGACAAACACTCCCCGCAAAAACTCTGCGCTTCGATAACCGCTCCCACCCTTTTTCGCGCTCCTTACTCTCACATCAACGTACATAAGTATACAGCGATCCAGGCAGCTGCCACTTGCCTTCATTTTTGTGCCAAAAAAAAAAAAAAAAAAAAAGTGTAGCAAATCAAATAAATATCATTGCATCCTCGCCATCTTCACACCATCATCATTCACATAATCACATAATCACATAATCACATAATCACATAATTCACATAATCCAAGGTTTTTCGCAGAGCACTTCTTTATTTAGTTTTTTGTCCATTAAAAATCTTTCATTTTTAACGATATGGTTTTTTTTAAAAGTAAAATTCCACAAGGTTACGATAAAAAAAGTACCATTATATATCGAAATATTATAAGCCCATACCGGGTATTTGTGCAATTTAAATTAAAAACTTATTTTTTATGTAACAATTAATGTAAGTTTAATATAATTTGTAATAGTAAGTGTCTGATGTACCTTAGACATAAACAAATAAATAAAACAATAAAAAATAAAAAAATAAAAATAAAAAAAAATCTGTTGTAGATATATCCTAATGTTTTGTCGTCAGCTTTTCTGTTGTACTGCTTTGCTGCACCACCCTAATGTGAAGATTGTTTGTATGGTATCACTTAATCCAAATTTGCATTTGTCACGAGGGAGTCACTTACTTGGTTTTGTTGTGAACGGGGAATATGTACATATATTAAGAGAGAGTTGAAGAAAATTTCAGCTGGTCGAATTTCGACCACGGGCGATCCTAGTAATTTTAAAAACCCTACACAGTAGTATTGTGGAAAAAGCGTGGTCCACTTTGTGCCATAATTTTCGTATATCGAGCGCTCGACGCTTTTCCCACATAATGCTAGTTTCTTTACTACGCTTTCATTAGCTCTACTTGTACATACAATCATAAGTATGTTTGCTTGTTTGTATGGAACTCTATTTCAGTCTACCCGATAATGGCATAAGACTGTCACAAAAACCTTGAAATGTGCCTTCAATATGGGTGTCAAACGATAGGAGGTTGCATTTGGACTTCGATATATTTATCGATAACTAAGTTATCGGCCATAATGCCTACAATCTGGGTAACAAACAAAAGGGAAGTTCTACAGGTTTCTATTGGACTTTGGAATATTTCGATATATTTATCGATAACTGAGTTATCGGTCGAAATGAAGTTGTCCAATAATATTGAAAATTGAATATAGTAAGAATATAAATGCAAGATTGCATGCAGGGCACATGGCTCAAAGCGTTAAGAGAACGCAATGCCAATGCAGTCTGGTATGTTCGATGCCAGCCAGACCGGATAAAACACTACGTCTAAATGCTTGGTCGCATGGAAACTAGTCAGTGAATTACCATTCCGCTGTATAAAATTTTGCATTCAATTCTTTCTAATACCTATAATATTGAAAATTGCCTACAATATTGGTATCAAACGAAAGTGGAGACCCAGAGGTTTCGTTTGCACTGCGGTATATTTCGATATATTTATCGATTACTTCATAACACATTTAACTAAAAAGTAAAAAATAAATATAGTTTAAAAAGCGAAAACACGCGCTTTTAAAGAATATTTCACTAAAAAGGTAAAAAGAATTTAAATAAAAAACGAAGATTATGGAACAAAGCTGACCACGCTTTTTCCACAATACTACTGTGTAGGGTTTTTAAAATTATTTTCAACTTTTTAGTTCAATACTCTCTAAAAGCGTGAGTTTTAGTTTTTTTAAACTATATTTATTATTTTCTTTTTAACTCCAATTAATTCTGCAATAAGCCTCGCTAATGACCATCGCTTCTATTTTTTTTTTAATTGAAAATTTTATTTTTTTAAACTTGGCTTATTCATATCACAAGATGTGCCGACAATCTCTTCTATTTTTTTTTTTGATTGAAAAAAAAAAAATTTCAACTTAGGCTCATTTTATATAATTTTTTAATGAAATTGGGTGTGGTTGTATAGTTAGCCAATAGACTCTTGCGTCCTCGTTCGTGCACTCTGGGCAACGTGAACTACTTATGATCGCGGCATAAAGAGAGGGAGCCCCGGTGGGGCCACTCTGACAAATTCGGTTTAAGGGCTCACCGAGGTCTTGTTTCGCAGCGTCTGTTCACCATGTAGTGCGGCTGCAAGCGGGTATCTGTCTTGTAGCAAGCGGCTCACTATATAAATGTGTGAATATTTGTATTCAAAACCCCGGAGACGGGTTGTGCGCTTGGTTTGGGACCCGCCACGTAAAAAATTTAGTCCAATGAAACATCGAAAAATGCCTCGGATGAGAACCCCCTTTAATGTTGACCCGGCAAAAAGAATTGAGGACAATGGATATTAGGGCATGTACCTGGAATGTCCGGACCCTTTCCAGGGAAGGTACCGCTGCCCGACTGGTTGATGTCATCGCTAACGCAAAGGCCGACATCGCCGCCCTGCAGGAAATACGATGGACCGGACAAGGAAAGACGACCATCGGACCTTGTGACGTATGCTACAGTAGCCAGACACGCAGCAAATCGCGTGGTGTAGGATTCGTGGTGGACTTCGCCGCCAAGTACTAGCGTTCACCCCTGTGGGCGAGCGTCTCGCTGCGATCCGCATCAAAGCGAAGTTTTTCAACATAACATTTATCTGCGCCTATGCGCCGACTGAGGAGAAGGATGACGCAGAGAAGGACTCCTTCTACGATAAACTTGAACAGACCTATGATCGCTGCCCCCAACATGATATCAAAATTGTGCTAGGCGACTTTAATGCCACGGTGGGCAAAGAAGGAGTCTTTGGTCCTATAGTTGGGAAATTTAGTCTCCGCGATATAACATCCCCCAACGGCACTAGGTTGATTGACTTCGCCGCTGCTCGCAATATGGTCATCAGTAGTACCAGGTTCCAGCATAAACAAATACACCAAGCTACGGCTGTCCCCTGATCAAAGAACAAGAAACCAGATTGATCATGTCATGATCGACGGCAGACACAGCTCCACCGTTGCGAACGGCCGCAAGCCGCAGTGTATGGCAACGACATCGTGAGGCGAAGAAGGAAGAGAGACGCCTTTTCAGAAAAAAGAAACGTAGGGCCGAAAGGCGTGAGTGTGAGGAGCTTGAGATGCTGGCTGACAGGAATGATGCCCGAAAATTCTATGCAAAGATCCGGCCGATGACGGAAGCATTAAGACCGGGGCAAGTTCCTGTAAGGACAATAATGGCGACCTGGTAACCGACGTCAGAGAACGTAGAAAATAGAGAAGTTGCGTGTAAAACGTCAAATCCTAACAAAACGCTACTAGGGACATTTCGCCACACAAGAAAATTTAGCAGAATTTTTAACAGAATTTATTAAAAGTAATGCTAACTTAGCATAATACAATGTTAGGAATACTGACTTAACATTATTTCATAAACTTTGAAAATTTTGTGGACTTTTAACCATTCGAACAATTTTATCAAATTATTCTTTTTAAGTTTTGGCGAAAAAAAATTTCAAATAAAAAGTACACAAAAATTACAAATTTCGTAAATATAATGACCAATAACAACAATAGCTAAATGATTACATATTTCATAAAATTATTTACAAAATTTATTGTAAAAATTTTAGAAATAATCAATTGTGTTTTTTTTTTATTAATTTATTTATCCCATTTTTCATAAAATTATTTACAAACATTTGCCCAAACGACATAAAGCGTTTTGCCGACGGCAATCACATCAAAATCCCAGAAGGTAGAGGTATGTACGTATATGCAATAGGACGTATTTGTGAAAAACTGATTTTCTACCTTCTCTGATATCAGTGTCGATATTTTGCATTTAGATTAAAAAAAAAAACAATTACATATAATAATAGAATTAAAAAAAAAAACAATAAATAAAAAAATATAAGAAAACATAAATTACTTGCCACCTTAGGTTAGGTTAGGTTCAAGTGGCTGCCGCAGAGGCACACCTAGGCCAGTGTGATACCACCAACACTAGGAAAGTCAGTTCCGGGACCCTGCCATATGGAAAATCCCGGTATTAAGGGAATTCTCCACATAGCAGAATCCCGGGACTGACGTTCCTATACCGACACCTTTGCTCCTCCTCGAACCATTTAGATGACTTGATGAAGGCCATCAGGTCCTTTATGTCCAGCTCCGTGACCTGGCGTAGACTAACCAGGAAGGGAACTCCCAAAAAGCGCATTCTCGCGCCACTTAAAGCCCGGCAGTTACAGATGAGGTGCTCCACTGTTTCCTCCTCGTCATCATCCTTACAACTCCTACAGCATAGTCGGTAGGGCACACCTAGTCTTTCTGCGTGCCTACCAGTGAGGCAGTGCCCAGTTAATACGCCTATTAATATGGAGATTTCTCTTCTCCTTAGGGCATAAATTTGTCTTGATCTTTTATGATCCCATTTCGGCCAGGTGTCTTTGGATATCCGGCATCCTGGAGATTGCAGCCATCTTTCGTTGGCTTGGCGGATTGTGTACTCCTTCAGCATAAGCATGCATGTGGCAAACGGCATACCTAAGCGCTCTTTATCCCGAAGAACCTGCTTGGTCATGCCCTGCCTCGCAAGTTCGTCTGCGCTACAATTTCCCTATGCCCCGGGACCCATGTGAGGTTCACGCGATTCTGTTGGGCCATCTCTTGTAGAGATCGACGACAGCTGAGCGTCAGTTCAGAGTTGAACGAATAAGAGCCAAGGGATTTGATGGCCGCCTGGCTGTCGCTGAATATAAAAATGTCCTGTCCGATAGTGTGTTGGCCTGTCCAAGCCGCGGAGTCCATGATTGCTGAAACTTCAGCCTGGAAGACACTGCAGTGATCAGGTAGTCTGAAGGAGAGCTCAAGGTTCAGATCCTGTGAATAAACCACCCCTCCAACTCTGCCGTCTAGCTTCGAGCCATCAGTATAAATGGAAGTACCGCCATGAGTGGCGGGACTCCGATCCGTGCTCTCCCATTCTTCCCTGCTGGGAATGTTGATTTTAAAAACCGCTATCTTCGACTGTTGTGGTCGCACAACGATCTGTGCTCAGCGGAAGAAAGCTATAGGATCCCAAAATACAGGCGTGTCCAGTAGTGCTTGCGCCCCAGCCGGACGTTTCCCTTAGACGCAGAGCCGATGCTGCTGCCACCCGGTGCCCTTCCAGATCGAGAGGCAAAATGCCAAGAATGGCCTGGAGTGCTTCATTGGGCGTTGTTCTTAACGCACCACTTATACAGATCATGCAAGATCTGTGTATTTTACCTAGCAGATTAAGGTTTGTTGCTTTGCTCAGCGCAGGCCACCATACCACAACTCCATAGAGCATGATTGGTCGAATGATTGCAGTGTAGATCCATTTGCATATTTTGGGGCTGAGCCCCCATTTCTTTCCAATGGCTCTTTTGCACGTGTAGAGTGCAATACACGCTTTCTTCTGGCACTGAAGAACATTCTCCTTCCAGGTTAGTTTCCTATCCAGAACTGTGCCCAAGAACTTGACTTTGTCAGCCAAGTTCAGGTGCACGTCATTCAGTTTTGGTAGTATTAGCGGTGGTATCTTATAGCGGTTGGTAAAGATAACCAGTTCTACTTTTCCCGGGTTGATGCTCAGTCCGCAGCGCAAGCACCACGAGGAAACCTCTCGCAGTGCTACTTGCATCAAGTCGCACAGGGTTTGTGGGAATTTGCCCCTATATACTATAGCTAAGTCGTCTGCATATGCCACTACCTTCCCGCCCCCCCCCCCCCCAGCTTGTGTCTCGCAGCATCGAGTTGACAGTGAGGTTTCCATAGAAGCGGGGAGAGAACACCACCCTGAGGCGTTCCCCTTGTGACATAGCGGGATAAGTCAACCGAGCCCAGTGATGAATAAGTCCAATAAGAGACCTGCTTATGCCCAGACTTGTTAAAGCGGTGTTTATAGCATCAGGGCTTATGCTGTTGAAGGCTCCTTCAATATCTAAAAAGACCGCAAGACAGTACTCCTTCTCATACAGCGATTTTTCAATAACAGAAACTAGGCTGTGAAGCGCAGTTTCTGTAGATTTCCCTTTGGTGTATGCATGCTGATAGCTACAGATCAGGTAAATAATATCATTTATTATCCTCTCGAAGGTTTTGAGCACAAAGGATGAGAGACTGATCGGCCTGTAGTCCTTGGGCTCCTAATGAGACGCCTTCCCCGCCTTAGGAATAAACACTACCGTGGCACTTCTCCAGGAGCACGGAATGTAGCTAAGAGAAAGGCAGGCTGTATAGAGAAATACCAGCCATTTGGCTGATGTCTCCAGCGTGTTTATGAGTTGTGCGGGAATAATCCCGTCTGGCCCGGCAGCCTTGAACGGTTCGAAGCTTTTAACCGCCCACCTAACCTTTTCCTCCGTGATGGGTATGTATACAGCCAGGTTTGTTGTAGGTGCTACGGGTTCCTCATGCAAGTTCCCTGGGAAGTGCGTATTCAAGAGCAGCTATATGGTTTCCCTCTCCGTGCTGGTCCAGGATCCGTCAGGTTTGCGCAAATAGCTTGTGGCTGTTTGAATTTTTGAGAGCACTCGTCTAAGTCTCGCTGTATCGGCGACATTTTCGACCCCAGTGCAGAAATTTCTCCACGATACTCTCTTCGCCTGCCTCAAAGTTTTTTTGTAGGCCTTGAGTTTAACTTTATATTCGAGCCATTGAGTCTCCGTGCCAAGGCTCTTGGCCTTATTAAATTGTGTCCTACATGATTTTCGGAGCGAGTCCAGGGCGTAGGACCACCAATGCGGCCTATGTTTACTGCGTGGTTTTGGCACTGGGCAAGCCTGCTCTAAGGCATTCGAGAGCGCCGTTGTAAAGGTCTTTATCAGATCCTCCAACTCCCCTACTGATGAGGGGACTTGTGGGGGCAGTGCTGGTAAGTCCCTAGATAGTATTTCATTGTGTAGCTGCCAGTTAGTGTTACGTGGGTTGCGTTTCATAACCGGCTGCTCAACAGAAAAGTCTAGAACTATTTCTACGTACCGGTGATCGGAGAATGAGTGCTCATCGAGAACGCGCCATTTTCTTACCCACTCATAAGCGCCTTCGCTGCAAATAGTGAGATCTATGACCTCCCTACGGGTTTTAGTAATAAACGTAGGTTCGTTACCCACGTTGCAAACTACCAGGTTAGTTGTTAACAAATAGTCAAACAACGACTCTCCTCTAGCATTGATATCGGAGCTTCCCCACTGGACGTGATGAGCATTGGCGTCAGTTCCGATAATAAGCTGACCCAGGGAAAAATGTGCCACCAGGTCTTTTACCTCCCTCTGTGGCGGAGGTTCTTCGGCGTCGTAGGGCATATACACCGACGCCATCGTCAGACTGGTACTGTCGACTGTTAAACTGGCAGCTGTAACGTCACCATTGGTATAGTTGGGCAAGAGAAAGGCATTCAGCTCAGACTTAACCAAAATACCAACTCTTACCCTGTCCCCCTCGCAGGCTCGAATAAGCTTAAAACCCTTAGTCCCCAAACCGCAAATCCTTGAGCTGTTGACCCAGGGTTCTTGGATGAGGACCACATCTACGTCGGCTTTAGAGAGACGACTGATTAAAGCAGCCGAGGCTGCTTTAGATTTGTGCAGGTTTATCTGAATCACCACCAACATGAGAGCACTCAGACTTCCCTGCCACCGCCGTATCGTCGAGTTCCGCCTCGTCTGGAGGCTTATCTTCCAACGACGATTTGTTCAGACCACGGTTTGGCGTGGCAGAGATCCTACTAACTGTGGCAGTGTCAACATTGGTGCGCTCAGGACTAGCTGCTATCACTGTGACGTTGAGGTCTTCCCCGTCCAGCAGGCTGTCTCCCATCTCCGAGCTGTCCACTGCTCCTTCCCTTCCGGCACTGCGATGTCCGAGTCCTCCGGTGCAGCCGAAATAGCAGCGCGCTGTGCATCGCCGCGGTATACGTGAATCACGATCTGACCCATACCGTAGTGCACTCGTCCGTTGCACCCTTTAAGGGGCTCGAGTGCCTCCTTATTCAAGGTGAAGATCACTTGCCTATCAGGCCCTACCGCATCCTCGAGGAGACGGGTTCATGATCCTCAGCATCCTGAGAATTCTCTCAGGTTCAGCAGGGATAGCAGGAATCCCCGCTCTTGCCCTTGGCCGAGCCGGGATGTCCTTCCAGTCGACAACCTCGATTCTTGGCCCTTGGTAGATCTCACGTAATCTTGCAGCTGCTGCCTTGTACAGTGCAACAGTTTTTGCATCCTCGCAAGCGAATACCTTGATTCGGCCCTGGTGCCATCCCGCATCAGAACCCATCGGAGTGGCACCCGGAGACTCATCCATAATGTCGAGAAGGGCATTACCGATAGCATTCTGGACGTACCGCCACTGGTCCCTAGGGATGGCCCAGCTTTCATTACCTCGGTCAATGACGGCTATGACGATCCTATCCTTAGTCACTTCAGCAAAGCTGAGTTTACCCATTACGGGGGCGTGTTGCTGCCGCTTCGGGTGAGGTTTTAAATCCACGTCCGATCTCTGGCGTTTGAAGGGGTTTCCATTAACCTTCTTTGGCGCGTAATCGCTTTGAAAGTTCGGTAACATAGCTTCAGCCATCTCCACCGTCTTCCTAGCATTCGGCGATAGCGTCTCTTGTGAAATACCCTCGTATTTGTTCAAAATCCTTGCGGCCGCTCTTTGTCCAAGTACTCAGAGCGACTGGGAGATGTCTTTTGGGGTAAATTTCGACCCGTAGTAGCCATCGCGGTCGTTCCCTTATTTGGATCTCTGGGGCCAGGTCGTGAGACCACTGCCACAGACGTTAAAGACTTGGTTTCGGTACCGGCACTTACTGGGGCTTTAGCATCAGCCGTTGTTGGCTTCACCGTGTTTGTACCGGTACTTACTTTGGGGATAGCCCCCTTGTTATCCAGACCTAATCGACTCGTAGTTGCCATCGCTGTCGATCTCTCGGCTGATAAAGAAATGGAGTTTGTCCTCCGACGTTGCGTTCTCGCTTGCTCCAGCATTTTCCTCCTCTGCTGTGCAGTATACATTGTTGTATCTTTAGTTTTAGGGTTTTTGTTACTATCTTTCATCTTGTTCGTACGACCCCTCGCCGGGCAAGGCCAGTTTAGGGTCAAAGGAAGAGTAAGGAGAATGTATTGTCCACCGCGGCAGAGCCCCATACGGCGGTAAGACCATAGTTACTCTCCGAGGCGGCCCGGTATCAGAGAGGCTCCGTTCGATTACAGCCACGATTTGCCTCCCGGCTGCAAACGTCCAATGACGTCCACGTGGTCGCATAACACCCTGGATTGGGAGGGGGAAGACCTTAGTCGTCGCGCCAGAGAGGCTTGGCTTCTCTCGTGATGTAGGAGGCGCTATGATCACAAAGGCAGCGTAGCTCTGTGGCTATCGACTTAAGCCCTCGTACCGCGGCAAGGTGTCCACCCTTCACGAGGGACTTGCCACCTTGATCTTACAAGCTTTCTCTCCGTAGTCCAGATATTTATCACCTGAGCTATTGAGCCTTGACAATCGTTGGTAGCAAATTGTACACTTGAATTTCATTACCACATGCGCGGCGCTGCGATTGGCCAATACAACAGCATACAATGCAATACAAAATGTAAGCAATATAAGTGCACATTGGGGTGGCCCATATTTTATTGGAATGTAATTTGAACATCAAATTTCCTAAACTTCAACGATGCATCGATATTACTAAATGAATGAACGATACAAAATTGAGTCTTAACAGAAATGTGCTTGTTTGTGCTAAGTTTAAAAAAACCTGAACTCCCATCTGAACGAAAGCTCAATAAATTTTTAGGTGTGATAGGTTGTTTTATAATGAAATTCTCAAATACAGCTTTGCTGAAAAAATTCTGAAATATCTTAGAGTGGGTTGACTTGTAGGAGGGGAAAAAATCCGAAAAATTGCCAGTGTGGAAAATAGTCTAGAAATCAACTGATAAACTTTCATAAAGAAAGTAGTATACTGTTATATTTTATATTTAAGTTAAGGCGTGTCGTACGCGGGTACTGTACCTAGTATCAGTTTTAGTGAAGCAACCGGAACTTTGACCTTTATGGGACAACTCTTAATACTGCCAGTTACGATGAAAGTGTATTTGCTGAAATTCATACACTGCTGAAAAATTGTACATCTCATTATCAGCACACCCTAATGTGAATATGCTCTGCTACTGCGATCTACTTTTGGGCATCATAAGAATTCTTCTTCTTCTTCAGAAAGTAAAATCGAGCCCACCGTCGTCATCTAAACATGTAAAAAGCAAAAGACTAATTGGCTAAGAATGTTTCGCAATTTATATGAAAAATTTATTTCAGCATATATTAGAAAAATTTTCTTTTACCATATTTTCTATAAAATACTGAAACTTCAGTTTCTGCCTAATGGTTGTTCGTTTTTGTCTCAATTTTGGAAAATTTTGAATATATTTTTGTTTGGGTATTAATTTGATTATTTTACCTATAAATGCCTATATTTTTTTAGGTAACTTGTCCCGGTAGTTGGACGTGGGGCTATCCATGGTGTAGATCAGCATTCTTCCTAACATACAACGCAGGTCGACTTCAAAAGTACATACATATATGTCTACTTTTTAAATAAAATAGGTTGCGCAATTTAGCGAGTTGTACGTCACTTTACACTTTACTAAAAAATTAATACCCCTAAAATGATTGAAGTTGGAAATCAAGATTTTATTAAATTTTAATTTTTGTCGATTTGTTGGAGAGCTATGTTGCCAAATTTCATTTCAACTCCATCGACAAAAATTATGAATGAATTTGTTATTGTTGCATTTAAGAAGGTAGATTTGTATGACTAATTTCGCGCGTGTGTATGTAGGAATAGTTTTTGGACAGTACAATCAGCAAAGGGGTTAGCGCGGAGATGTAAGGGTAGGAGTATGGAGTTGTATGGTTGTGTGGTTGTGCGCGTTTTAAAACAATTGTTTATTTTGAAGCTTTTGGGCAGTACAAGCAGCAAAGGGGTTAGCGCGGTGCTGTATGGGTAGGAGTACGGAGTTATGTATGGTTGTGTGGTTGTGCAGAGAAGTTAAGCAGCAAAGGGGTTAGCGCGGAGATGTATGGTTGTGCGTATGCCGACGTACAGAGCGTATTTAAATTATGGAGGGAGCACTTCTCCTCACTGCTAAATTGAGAGGGGGACGTCGAACCCGACACCCCAATCCCTGACGATGGAAAAGTCGTCCCAACACCTGACTATAATGAAGTGAGGATAGCTATTACCAGGCTATGTAAGGTGTGAGATTTATGCGCCATCGTTAAGGCAAATCATATCCGGTCGCCATAGGAAGTAGACATAGTTTGATAGTATTGGAGTTCCCAGCAGAACATGTGCGTTCCATCGCATCTATCCAGAAGAGTTCGCAAGGTGCTTCGTTAGGACTCCCTGCGCGGTGCGCTTCATAAGATAATGAAAAAATGTTCCTACAAGACACACTCCCTGGAAGGACTCCGTGCTGACTCCTCTTTTATCAAATACGCATTCCTTCAAGAGAGTTTTGGCGGAGTCCGTTTTCGTTCCTTTTGTAAGCGCTCCGTACTTTGTTGGCTTTGATTCGTAAAGCATTTCCTTGCTAGGATTTTCGATAGTGTTATACCCGCTTGAATAGATCTCTATTACCGTTGTTGTTGTTGTTGTTGTAAAGTATTATTGCCCTACCCCTTGAAGTAACGCTTATTGCCCTAAATTGTCATCAAGCTCTTTAAATAGCATTCCAAGGAAACAAGCAGTTTCAATAGGGTTAGGCCAGAGTGAGAATGGTGTTAAAAGAGTATGCTCCGAGGAGCAGGTGAATAAGTGGCTAGTGTAGTCAGAAGAAGAACCGCATACAGCGCAAACATTCTGGCCATTTGTGGTTCAGTCTGGAAAAGTTTCGCATATTACATTACCCAGATCAGAGTTGAACGAGAGCATGATCCAAATAGAAGGTCGCGGCATGAGGCAGCTGATTAAAAAGTTTTTTCCCCAAATTTTGGCATAATGCTTATTTTTCAGTGCATTTTTGACAGTACGCACACAAAGTACAACAACAAAACACATACCAAAAATTATGTTTGCACGGGTGTACCTATGTCGCCATGCGGTCACCTGTTTATTGCATCATGAACGAGAGTGCCTCTGATCTACATATCTCGTGCGATCGTGTTCCTATGCAGCAACCGCTGGTACATGTAGTAGCAGGACGACATTCGCGGATGGGAGCTAACAAAGGTGTTTCCCTGGGTGGATACTGTTGAGGACCTGACTATGAACCCGTAAATCAAATGGCGTTATTTTATGATGCCATTGTTGTGAAAAAAATAGATAAACAAAAACAGATTTGTTTCTTATCGGAGCTTAGCTCGAAAATTGTTTATACCTGCTGTACTTTTTGCTAGTACTAGGGTATTCTAATTTTTGATGTTACGAAATTTTATGAATTTTGATACTTAGAGAAAATTGACAAAGATTTACACAGCGATGGATACCATGACGCGTTTCGGAGTCTCCAGGCTCCACATCAGATGGCTTTTCGGACACAGAACTACTGTGTCTGCACCGAAGCGGTTAAAGCAATTGCTTATAACAAATCAGCTACGATGCCCTGTAGTATTTCTAAGTCAACTTTCTTATAAGCGTGCCAATTTCATACCTTAAGACATAAGGCCGCGACATATTTTCCATATGATACACGGAATATGAGTATATTATTAGGCGTGCATATTTATGCAGAAGCACACTGAGGTTTTCTATTTGCATTCCTTCATACCACTTTTTTGTGTATTGTTGGTTTGCTCTACCTATGGTGTGTACTTATGTATCAATTATGAATGTTTCTTATTGGAGCTTAGCTCGCAAATTGTTTATACCTGCTGTACTTTTAGCTAGTACTAGGGTATTCTAATTTTTTATGTTATTGCTTTTCATAGGGAAATTTAAGCCCGCGGGCGTTATTTCCTTTTCAAAAGGGAAATATCGCCTGTCGACAAAAGGAAATTACGCCCGCGGGCATTATTTCCTTTTGAAAAAGAAATAGCGCCCGCGGGCGTTATTTCCAAATAAAAAGAAATAACGCCCGCCAAAAAAAGGGAATAGCGCCCGAGGGCGTTATTTCCTTTTTTTTGGAAATAACGCCCGCTTTCAAAAGTAAATAGCCCCATGTGGAAATGTCAATCAAGTCGTACATTTTGAATCGCATATATTTGCCAAACTACTCAGTTGAATTTTAAAAACAACCTTGGGCTACACCATGCCAAGTCTTTCTGCGTTGTACACCCTTTTGCGTAGGCGGCCTTCGGCCGCGCTTATACAAAATAACCCTGGGCTACGCCATATCAAGTCCGGGTGGGTGCCAAAACTACCGCCACGGTGAAGTCCTTCTGCGTAGTACACTCTTCTGTGTAGGCGGCTTTCGGCCGCGCTTATGAAAAATAATCCTTGGCTACGCCATGCCAAGTCCGGGTGGTTACCTGAACCGTGGCAACGTGCAACGGTAGGCACTCTATAGGCGGGATCCATGGTATTTATGTGCATAACACCTTTCTGAGTTGGCGGCCTTCGGCTGCACTTATGAAAAATAACCCTGGGCTAACGCCCGCGGGCGTTATTTCACTGCCCTATAGTGTAGCCCTGCCTAAATGTCAGACAGGGTCACCCCGAGTGTATTGCTCTTGGCCGGGTCGATATAAGAAAACGGCCCGGGTCGTTTCCGCACGATGGGTACAGCACAAGTACTAGTACCGTTCTCGTAGAACCGGCAATACGTGGAAACTAGCCGTGTAGGCCATGTAGGTCATTTAGCGTTACCCAGGGTGCACCAACGGGGAGTCGACCTACTCTTACACTCAACTAGGTATCTAACCACTGGTAAAACTGACCTATTTCAATTTACCGGGCTTAAAGCTCAAGTGGCGTAATTCCACCTTTTATTGATCTGCTATTTTAAAGGTTTTGTGTTTCAACTTATAGGGGGTGCCCTTAATTTCACAAACTAGTTCTGCTATTTATTCTGTTGCTATGGGAGCTAGTAGGGAGCTAATAGTGTCATTGCTAACTGAAAGAAACCCAAAACTGGACTAACGCCACTTGTGCTTCAAGAGGCTCATATGGGCATATCCCAAATATTGTTACATTTTTGCCAAAAATAAATAAAAATTGTAATATCGAAGCACAAGAATAACCTTTTTTCTGGTATATTGGTAGATAAAGAGGAGCTTAAATTTATCAGCGTAATTCGTCTTACATAATGCCTCAAAAGATATAGTCAAGAGATAAAGAGGAGCTTAAATTTATCAGCGTAATTCGTCTTACATAATGCCTCAAAAGATATAGTCAAGAGATCGAAAATTATATATATAAATTCAAGTCTCAGTGTTTAATATACATTTATATAAACACTACTGCACCGATTTTGTTGAAATTTTATCAACGTGTAGAGATATATATTTAGGTTATATTTAGGCAAAAAAATGTTGATACCCGCCATCCGGAAAACCCTCAAATATTTTTTAGAGCGAAGTTGATTATTCAATATAATAACACTTTCCCTCCGATCATTTTGAAATTTTAGCAGCATACTGATATATAAACAGAGAATGATTTGGAAAAAAATGTTCGATATCCGATAACCGGTTTTGGATATATCGATAAAAGTAAAACCCGAAAAATCGTTAAATATTTTTGCTAACTTGGGCAATTCTCTACCAATTATGTTAAAAGTTTAGCAGCATGTAGATATTTATATAAAGCAATATTCGGTAAACTTTTTTTGATACCCGAAACCCGGTTTTTGAGATATCGTCGAAAATGTTGAATTTTTCAAAATAAAATTTTGACCACTTCTACTGGTGAACCAGTGAGCGATATGCACAAACCCTCAAAGGCAATTTTGAAGGGCGAAAAATTCCCTAAAAGACCCCTTAAACCGATTCAGAATATTGCAAAAGACATCCCAATAATAGAATATTGAATGAATTCTGACCGACAAAATTCTAATTTTTCTAAATTTTGATAAAAAATTTCAAGTTCTAAATAGTAAAATATTAACAATATATCTTGACACTGATATTGCATTGAATTTAAAATATCTAAAAACCAACAAAAAGTATGAAAGCCACTAAAACTTCGGTAAAGTTATCATTCAATATTTTGGGAGAATTAGTGGTTTCTTTAATAAATTTTATTTTATATGTTTGTATTGTTGAGAAAACTGTACTAAATTTGTGTTTTAGGTCACTGACGCTTAAATAAAAGTAAGTTTAGAAGTAGTTAAATACATGTTTTCCAATTTTTTTTTACGGTTTCTGATATCTCTCGAAAATTGCCCACATTTGCCCCTTGTAAAAATTTCAATAACTTTCGTTATGTTAATCTTCCAAAATGAGGCATTTGGTTTTATACTATTGTAGTGTAGGACAACAAATTACAAAAGGTTAACACGTAATAAAAGTAACACTGTAGCTGTGCCTACAAAAAAACATGCTACCGTAAAAAAGTTACGCACCAAAGTAGCTCGACATTTATGCCTCTACCTTGAAAACTAAAGGGAGCACATCAAATTCAAAACCACCGAAAGTTCTGCTGTATATCGTTGCGTACAACCAAAATTTTAATACTCCGTTGCCTCAAAAAGTTATAAGCATAAAATCACAAATATTGAAAATGGCCAAAAACAGAGTATCGCAACTTGTATTGATGATAACATTTAATATTGGAAGAGCACATCAACCTCGCCTACATTTTTATTTTAATACCAAAAAGAAAATTAAGAGTATTACTCGAAAAAGCGATAAATTCGACGTGTTTCGCCTTTCAAAGTTCTGTAAAATCTTCAGAGAAGATAGTCAATACGTAAAACTAAAAATCCATATGCTTTTTCTCCGCTTTAATTCATTAACCGCTGTGTAGCATCAGAGTATACAAAAATGTAACACTATTTGGGATATGCCCATATATCAAATATACCAAATACTCCACGACCCTATAAATGGCAAACTCTCCGGGTGTATTTCTGCCATGAGAAGCTTCTCAGCAAAAACTCATTTGCTTTGCAAGTACCGCTCGGAGTCGGCAAAAAACTGTAGGTCCCGCCAACTTGTAGGAAAAAAATCAAAAGCAGCACACTACAAGTTGGAAGAAAAGCTTGGCAAAAATCTCGTTAGAGGTTATGATAACCTGTTGGTATATCGCCGTCATTAGTTAGAGCGCTTCGACCTTAAAATATTTTATGAATAATTACAAATCAGTACTGCGTTTCTGTAACTCATATTGACGTCATATTTTTTTGTTCGTGTTATAAAAATTGTATATCGAGAAAAGTGAAGTTGAAGTATGGGTGTGTTCGAACTAAATAACTAGTTATTTTGCTGCATAAGAGACATAAATGAATATTAGGATATTAAAAGGCTTCACGAAGAATCATTTGCATCTGATTATGGGTGAAAATTATCCCTAGGGCCTTAAAGGATAAAATGATTTTACTGCCTTCTTGCTATACTTTTCCTTACTTGCTTTTGAGGTAGTGACAATTTTTTTTTTTCAATTTCGATCGAGTCGAGTGTGACGACATTAAAATCGAGAATTTTGTAGATTTTTTACGGAAACGGGGTACAGCTTTGAGTGCCGACTTCCAAGTCCATTTAGTACTTAGTAACTACCAAAAACATTTTTTGTATTCCTTAACTTATTATTTTCCGACCCAGCCTAGTGTACATATCTAAGCAAAATGAATTGGCGTTAACGAAAAAAAAAAAAAAAAATTGTTATTTTTTGATATTTTTATTAAAATGTTTTTATTAGGTCGCTTTCGTCGTTCTTGTGCCCGGATTTTTGCATTCGATTTTGAACCAACTTCCTGTTGTGCTAGGGTCTTGAAATTTTCACTACAGTTCAGGTCGCGATGACAATGCAATATTATGAAAAAAAAAAATTCCGATAGGTGGCGCGTGGGTCGCTATATTTTCAAAAATCGCATTTATGGTCCGATTTGGCTGAAATTCGGAACATGTATTACTACTATGAAAAGAAATATTTTCCTAAAAAAAAAATTCCGCTAGGTGGAGCTGAGGTCGGGGTAATAACAGCTGAAAATCCTAATTATGGACCGATTTAGCTGATATTTAGCGTGTGTATTACTTAATCAATTTCCAAATGTTCAAAAAAAAATTGGACCCGCTAGGTGGCGCGTGAGTCGTTCTATTTAAGAAATGCGAAGGTCTGTTTTCGGTTTCGATTAATTCGTTTTTCAACGAACTTCCCGTTGAGGTAGAATCTTGAAATTTTCATCATCGTTTAGTTTTCTGCCCCCACGCAATATAACAAAAAAATAATTCCGATAGGTGGCGCACGGGTAGAGATATTTGAAAAGTTTCATTTCCAGAGATTTTGCTTTGGATTTTGAACTAACTTCCCATTGAGCTGGGGTTTTGAAATTTTCACCATCGTTCAGGTTTCGCTGACAATGCATTATACAAAAAAAAAATCCAAAATATTGCTTTAATTGCAAAAGTTCATTTATCGGCCTATCTTCCTTATTGCTATCTGAATATTTCGTACATATGCTATAATGCGCATGCTATAATGTGTTTTCAGCGCCATAAACAGCATCGAAATTTCGAATATTTCATCTGCATACATTTAGGCGCAGCCACTATTGCACAAAGGAAAGATAATGTGCTTTATAAGACTTAAAAAAGAATAATTTTATTCATGTAACCATAGGCACACCGCGTAATGCGTGTAAACGTAGAAAATTGCCGAAGGCGTAAATGAACTGTCAAAATTTTTATGGAACGAAGTTTACACAGATTCGGTAAACTTCCACGAGGAGTTTAGTGTGTAAACACCTCCAAAAATTACCCAATTCGATGACGCTGTTCGACATGCAGTTTTTCAAGCAGTCAATGCACACTAGACAAAAATAGAAGAATAGCTAAAAAATGGGTCAAAAATTAAATTAATAAGAATTTCATAATAAAAAGTATTCACATAAATTTATCTATATCGTTCATCTAACTGAGCTGTTAAATGTATATATTTACGCTTTCGTTAAGTTATATGGGAAATTATTTTCCAGTTTTTAGTTCATTTTAAAAACATTTTAAATTAAAAATATTTTTTTATTCTATTTTTTATTTGATTTGATATGAACGAAACAACTTTTTTTCTGATAACTATTGAAACGAAATATTTTTTTGATAATTTTTTTTTGACAATTAACAAAACGAAATTATTTCGTTTATATCGTTGTGCAGCCCTGCTAAAATATAGTTTTACGTATGTACATCTTTATAAAACGATCAATAACATACTAAACAGGGGTTACTTTGGCTAACTCGACATCGACCCCACCGGCGCACTTCCAAATCTTACAGCACAACTGTAACGGATTAACTGGTAAGATCGCAGAGATAACTAATTTGATGACGCAATATGACATAAAACTTGCCGCAATCCAAGAAACCAAGCTCAGTCCAAGGTCGGACCTCATTACCTATGGCGGATATAACATTCACCGGAAAGACCGTCATAGAGTAACAGGAGGTCTGGGAGGTGGTCTAGCGTTCATAACGCACAACTCTGTACAGTATCATCTATTTGATACCGACATCGAAGGAACGGATGATATCTTAGAAAGCCAAGGTATTACCATCCGTACAGGAGATGTCGATCTGCAAATCATTAACATCTACATACCCCCTGTCTCAAGTTGCCCCACCGGTTATCACCCCGACATTAGCTTGCTATTACGAGGAGATAACCGCGTGATCCTGGGCGACTTCAATGCGCACCACGACATGTGGCACTCAAACTTGCCAGCATACAGTAGGGGGCATGTACTCGCAGAACAAATAGATGATACGGCTTTCTGTACATTGAACGGAGACGCCCCCACGAGAGTATCGGGTAACTGCTATAGTTCGCCAGATATTTCTATCGTAAGTGCAGGACTATTGAACAACACCAATTGGCGACCCATACTAACGTTGGCGTCTGACCATCTCCCAATAGTCATTACCATCGAACGACCGACGGACTTTATAACACCTGAGCATGGTACATACATCAACTTTACCAAGGCGGACTGGGACAGTTTTCAGACATATACGGACGAATCCTTGGCTGCTCTATCCATTCCTACGGACGTACGCAAAGGCGAACGAGACTTCCGCAACATCATTGACTTGGCCTCTAGACGCTTCATTCCTGCGGGTCGAATATCCCGAATAAGACCAAATTTCCCCGCGGAGGCAGCGGCCATGGCTAGAGAAAGAGATGAAGTGCGAAGTCTCAATCCCGCAGACCCCCGTATAAGGGATCTCAACGCGGAAATTCGTAGGTTGGTCGATAAACACAAACTGGCCAAATGGAAACAACACCTAGAGCAATGCAACCTCTCTGACGGTGTTGGCAAATTATGGACTACGGTCAAAGCTCTATCTAATCCAACACAACACAAGGATAAAGTAGATATTACTTTCGGTGACAGGGTGAAGAAGGACCCTAGGGGATGTGCGAACTCCTTCTGTAGACAATTTGTACTACATTCCCCACCCGATAGAGCTAAACGTAGAACCATGCGACAGGCGCGTAAATACAAAAACCAAAACACGCCCATTGTCATCACTGCCTCAGAGGTCAAGGAAGCCATCAGACAGGCTAAGCCCTCAAAATCCATCGGCCCCGACGGCATTGCCATGAAGATGCTGAAACATCTAGGCCAGAAGGGACACAAATACTTAGCGGCTCTATTCAATCTTTCACTGAACACTTTCGTCATTCCTGAAATATGGAAAAAGGCGAGAGTGGTTCCATTATTAAAACCTAGAAAGCCGGCAAACATAGGCGATTCATATCGCCCTATATCACTTTTGTCGCCGGTAGTGAAGACGCTAGAGTCCATTTTGCTCCCGTATTACACCGCAAATCTGCACCTGGCTAATCATCAACATGGCTTCCGTAAGCTGCACAGCACCACCACCGCACTCAATGCCATTACAACGCAAATAAATAGCGGTCTAAATCAAAACCAACCAAATCACAGGACTGTGTTAGTGGCACTTGACTTGTCGAAAGCTTTTGACACAGTCAACCATGCCACTCTCATACAAGATCTATTAGAAACACAAATACCTGATGGGTTAAAGAGATGGACCGCTAATTACTTGAATGGGCGGCAGGCGTCGGTCAACTTTAGAAACGCAACATCAAAACCAAGACGAATTAGACAGGGGGTGCCACAGGGTGGTGTCCTATCCCCGACACTGTTTAATTTCTATCTATCGAAGATGCCCCCACCACCAGAGGGTGTCTCCGTCGTTTCTTATGCTGACGACTGTACAATAATGGCGACGGGGAAGGGCCCCTATACTGATGAACTCTGTAATAAAATCAACGGTTACCTCTGCGACCTTTCCAGGTTTTTCACAGAGCGAGATCTGACGATATCTCCGACTAAATCAACGGCGACGCTTTTTACGACGTGGACGCACCAGGTGAGAAATGAAGTAGACATTTTTGTTGACGGCACTAAGCTACCAACTGTCAGCCACCCAAAGTTATTAGGGATGACATTGGATAATACTTTCTCATTTGCTGGTCATGTGTCTGCAATGGTCTCAAAGGTACGTGGTCGCAACAAGATCCTCAAGTCACTTGCCGGCAGTACTTGGGGAAAAGACAAAGAAACGTTGTTGACTACATATAAGGCCATTGGCCGACCAGGACGAAGTTACAAGTCTGCCAAAATACTGCCATCAGAACTGCTACGGGATGTCTCCTCATGTCTTCCGAGTCTCACCTCCATCAGGAGGCAAAACTGCTCAATGTAAAAGAGCATGCGGAAATGCTGAGCAAGCAATTCCTTCTGAACTGCCACAAGCCAGCACATCCAAACCGTCATCTTTTGGACATAGATCCGCCCCCGAGAGACATAAGGAAACATCTCCGTAAACATTATGATGAGATCCGGCATCATATTACCTTGCCGTTTGATCTGCAGAATCATAAGCGGGCTCTAACCGACATCCACACCGAGTCGGTAGATACTTTTGTCGGATCTCTACCTGTGAACCCCGTTCTGAACAGTCCTCCACCGGATATTGCTGAAGAAGAACGCACCTTACCAAGGGAGACAAGAGTTACCCTGGCACAGCTTAGGTCTGGATATAGTGTAAGGTTAAACTCCTACTTGTCCAGACTTAATGACACAATCTCAAACACATGCCCTGCATGTGGTAGGACCCCCCATGATACTCTACATCTCTTCAATTGTTCATTTGAACCTACTCTTCTAACCCCTCTGTCCCTCTGGACAAACCCTGTTGAAACTGCACGTTTCCTTGGACTCCCCTTAGAAGAGCTTGATGAAGATCTTCGGAATGATCATACACTCTAGACAGGGCAATGCATTGTTAACAACAACAACAACATCAATAACATAAAAAAAAGTTGTGAACCTGGTTTTACTCCAGACTGTAAACAACAAGTATAATTAAATTATCATGATTCGTACGCTGCAAATAAGCTTGTTAATTGAAGTTTAAATAATGCAAAATTCTTGAAATATGAAGAGTTTGATTGTTTTGGAATTAGGGTTTAAATATTATGCATTAGGGTGTGTTAAAACTGATTTAAAAAAAAATAAATAAAAAACAAAGTGTTTTATAAGTATTCTTAACTTTTTGAATGACTTAGGCACGGTTTTTCAGTTCAATTTTAAACCACAGACAAAACTGAATAGAGTTTGTCCCATACAAATTGGTCGTTTAAAAGCCGGGCCTAATACATATCTCTGTTGTTGTTGTTGTTGTTAACAGCAAAACACTCCCCGAAGGTCGGATATGACCCCGGTACGCTTCGGTACTCCCTTGCGGTACTGCCCGACTGTCGTGGTAGCGATTTGGTATGACCAGTGGAACCTTCTAGGTCATGTCATCCCTCCATCCGTCAGGAAGGAGAAGATGGGTAATGAGAGGTGAGAGGCATCATATCCGTAGATCAACCATCGAGTAGCACGTCAATTACCTATGTGCATATTAGTCGCCTCTTACGACCGGTATGCCTACCTCGGGCATATTCTAAACCCCTAACCCGCAGGGGTTATCTCTCTCATATGCTGCAACATCTTCATAACTCAAAAAACTCGAATTTTGAGTTAACATCACTAATATATCGGAAATAATATGTTTGATCAACTGGCAAATTGTTATATCCGAGGTTTTAACATTTCACGCAGCATCGCGATAGAATTAATTACTTATCCCATATAAATATACATACATCAATTCAAACTAAAAATGCTTTTTCTGTAATATCACATTTTTTTAGTTATGACGATGTTGCATTAAAAAAAAACGTTTTTATAAAGGTGTATAGTATTAGTAATTTTGGCTTTATAGGACATATATATAGATATATTTTTGCATAAAGGTTTTTTTGTAATTATTGAATTTTGAGTTTTGTGAGAGTTGGAAATACATCTGGCTTAAAGTTTCTGGTTAAGTTGGCTGCACTAAATACCACTGCATTTGTTTTTCAATCCCGAAATATTTCTGAAAAATTCTTGAAAAAACCCCTAGTAAAAGTATTTATTATAATCTCTCTCCCTTATTCATGTTTAGAGCCTATATAAAGGAGTGGCTCTCAACGATTTTTTCTATATTCGACGTTTTCATTGGATTGACTCAGTTACGAAACATTAGATGTGATTCCTGCGTGGAGTTTTTGAAAAAATTTGTAAAAATATCATCATACCCCGATTTTATTCATAAAAGCTCATTGCCAGGGTTCGTATTTGCACGCACACACACGGCACGCGCAAACATTTAGCACACAGCACGTGAGTGTGCATTTTGATTAAAGCACATACACGTATGTATGTTTTTATTCAAAATATTTATGCACACGCTCATGTGTGTGCAGTTTGTTTGAAGCACTTGCACATATAATTTTGTGCGGTGTAGGAAAATGCATGCACATGAGCATGCACATTTTGTTAAGTGCACTCCATGGCTATTTTACCGATACTTATTTCGGCTTCAGCCGACCACTATTATACAGAAATGTATATCATACGACCATCATCCGATGAGGGACGAAACCCCTGCGGGTTAGGGGTTTAGAATATACCCGAGGTAGGCATACCGGTCGTAAGAGGCGACTAATATGCACATAGGTAATGACGTGCTAACTCTGTGGTTCATCTACGGATATGATGCCTCTCACCTCTCATTACCCATCTTCTCAGGCATGGGGGGATGACATGACCTAGAAGGTTCGTACCGCAGCGTACCTGGTTCATATCCAGCCAAGGACTGTCACTTTCGGCGTCACTCCCCAAAACCTTCGGGGAGTGTCTTTGCTGTTAACAACAACAACAACAACAGGGACGAAAGCTTGATTTGGTAGGCCAATTGGCAGGGCTCTAAGATTCAACTGTGGGATGGGCGTGGAAACATACGCGTAACGGGAAACGAAGCACCCATCTCGTCCATTAGTTTCGGGTCTTTCCTTATAGGGCTTTTCGTTTGATTATATTCGTAAGATTTGGATTGATAACTTTGTGGAAATAATTATTATCTGGGCTGCTGATACAGTAAATCAAAACATCTTTTGGAGAAGTGATTGTGTAGTTTCAATGAAACAAATCTCACCATCGATAGTTGCCTAGTACCATTAGGTGGTACACACATCTGGCAAAGGACTTTTTAAATTTGTCACTCCACGTGACAGATTTGGCCATATAAATTGCCCATATTTGATGAGGGTGCTAAAGCTTCCTCAAGCTGCTTCAACCAAAAACTGATTCACTCAGGGCTTCGCGGACACGCTATATGACTTGAGGACGTCTAGCATTACAATATAAATGAGCCTTGTCCTTACCAATCGTTGAGGGAGGATGTCTAAATTGCCCAATGCGGCTGGCAAGTCGACAGGACCCTTAGAACAAACTGTGGACTTCCCCCTCACGCAACTAAGCAGGTAACTCGTCCTTATTCCTGGCAATGATTAGATGGAAGAGCTGGCAGCCTGTGCTTTAGGAACATATTTGGAAAATAATAAAAAAATTAATATTTTTCTTTTATTTTAGAGAATTGTCAGCAAGTAAAGTGCATTGTGAATCTATACTTGATACACAATGGTAAAGTGTGTGTTTTATTTTGAGAGCAAAAAAATGCACACTTGGCTTGAAAAATTTTCTACACACAGCACAAGAGTATGTGCCTAAATAGTTTTTAAGAAAGCACACACACGTGCGTGTGCATTTTTTCAAACAGCACACACATGTGCAGTGTGCTAAAAAATATTTCTGAATGCACACAGCACATGTGTGTGAGCCAAAATTACACATATGTGCTGCACATGTGTGTGCAAATACGAACCCTGCTCATTGCACGATGCCAAGTATATTTGATTGTTCCAAAAAGAGGTTTTTAAAGTTAGCAGTTTTAGCAGCTTTAGTCGGTACATATCGCCGGTTGCAAAGTAAACAGAAGTATTTCAAAATTTAAATTGTTTTTGAAACGGCATTTAAAATTTCATTTTTACAATGGAGTTCTATGAAAAAATAAAAGTTTGAAATGCTGTTTTCCCAAAAATTTTAAAAAGTAAATACATCTGTTTACTTTGGAACTGGCGATATATGTAACTTATTTGTTAATTGAGTGGTCTGCAAGCTTTTTATTTGCAGATACAGTTTCAGCATGTTGTGAAATTTTAATTTATGTTAAACACCCACAAAAATAAAGTTCTTATTTTCTTCGCTCCACACGCAATTTCTGAAAGAATGGGGATAAAAAATAAGATCCGTAAAAAAATCTGCCCATCTGTAGTAAAAAAATGCTATGGAAATTTGACCTAAAGGCTAAAAATGCACTAAAAAATGGAATATGTCTTTCAAGGACTTTTAATAAGCCGAAGTTAATTTTTTTATTTTCATTTTTTTGTTATGGTCAAATAAAATACTTGCAAAATGATGGATTAGATAGCTATACATCGTTTGGTAGGATATTAACCACAGTTTAATAATAACATTACATTTTAATTTTACTAACATTTTTGCAATGGTTGGTTGACGTAAAACTGAGAAAAAACTGTTCTTAAATTTCTAAAAACGTGCAATATGGGATAGTTCAGGGGTCAAAGTTCTAATTCTCTTCCCTCCAAATGCATTTTCTGAAAGTTTGGGGGTAAAAGATAAGATGTATAAAAAAGTTTAGCCATCTGTAGTGAAAAGATTCCGTGCAAATTTGACCTAAAAGCTAAAAATGTACTAAAAATTGTATGTCTTTATTGGCTAACATCTCGTGAACAAGTATTTCATAGAGAAATAATAAAAAAGACTTTTTTAAGAATGATATCAGGAGTAAATTGTCCATACACATTTTTTCCTGCGAATGTCCTTTTAAGCACCTTTCATAATCATAATTTTTTTTTCTAATTAATTCAAATTGTTTTTGTATAATATAATATGTATATATTTTAGATAAAAATTTAGTTTTGCCAGTATACCGGTACTCAACTGTCAAAAAGAAATACATTGATAATAAACGTGCATTGTAATTGTGACCTCTACACCAAGAAATTTATAATAAAAATACTTCTGATAAGGCAGCACAATGGAAAAGAAATACAAAATCGTGTTCTTAATTGGTAAGTCTTTAAAACTAAGTAAATGTGGGAAAACAAATAAACAAATTGTTCTACACAGGTAAGAAAAAAGAGTTTAAATATATATATAGCTTATATTATAGTATATGTTATTTGATCATATTTGACCATTACAAAAAAATTAAAAATTACTTGGACATATTGAAGGTCTTTGAAAGGACACTCGCAGGTATAAGATTTATATTGGAAATTTACTCCTGACTTCAATATAATTAAAAGCAATTATGTCATTATTTCTGGTAATATTGCTGGTTTACGAGATATTAGCCAAAAGACATATACAATTTTTTAGTGTTTTTTTTTTAGATTTCAGATCAAATTTGCATGGATTTTTTTCACTACAGATGGCTAGACTATTTTACACATCTTGTCTTTTACCCCGAAACTTTCAGAAAATGCATTTGGAGGGAAGAGAATTAGAACTTTGACCCCTGAACTATCCCATATTGCATGTTTTTAGAAATTTAAAAACAGTTTTTTCTCAGTTTTACGTCAACCAACCATTGTAAAAATGTTTTTTTACAGATCTTATTTTTAGTTCCCATTCTTTCGGAAATTGCGTGTGGAGCGAAATAATTTCATACTTTTCCAAAACCCATACATTCTGTGGGTGTTCTAATACTCTACACTGAAATGCATTGGATGTTGTGACAATATCACTATTGATAGCGACGAGTTTGATGTAACATTCATTCAGAATGAGCGAGTTATCAAATATTATTTGCTCCCAATAAAAAGTAAAATGGCATGTCAACCATTTCGATATGATGTACTATTTTTTATATTTATGGATAGAATACTAATATATTTGAACGGCATGTCAATATCTATGGTGGTGATATGATTTTTACTATGGATTTCCGAACAATATTATAACTTGTTGGAGCGTTTTTTAAATTCAAAATTTTTGGAATTTCTTTTGATTGAACATTTTTCTCAAAATTTTATAATGTGCCGTAGCCGAATGGTAGAATACTGGGCTAACGTGCCAGAGGAGCAGGGTTCGAATCTTACTGAAATCAGATGTTATATTATATAAAATTTTGTTTTTTAAACTATTTAGAATTTATCAATAGTTTATATGGATACCATTTCAATAGTGATTTATCAAAAAAGCATTGATGAAATATCCATATTCATTGCTTCCATGCAAAGTATATTAAACAAAGTAATAGTGAGCTTGACAGTTCTCTCTTTTCTCTAGGAGTTTTCCCGTTCTATTTAAGATTTTTAAATTTTTTCAATAGTGTAAAGAAATAGCAAATTGTTTCATATAAATACAATACCGCTTGGCTCAGTTCCTTGCACGTTTAAATAGAGTTTAGAGTTCAGATTAGCTAGACTAGCACATTTTAGCTAAGATGAATGCTGTAATATTTTTTCAACTGGATCCTAGACCGAAAACGAAACTGTAAGCGATTAAAATCGATTCATGACCCCTGCCCGTGGTGGAATGCCTGTCGCAAGAGGCGACTAAAATCAATTTCGACAACGGTCACGGGGTTGATGAAATCGGCAATGGGAATAGTACCATAAGGTGGTTCGGCAGCTGTAAGAGCATAGACTCAATACCGCACAACTCTGTTTGGTCCGTCACGTCTCTCTTACAACAGCAACAGCGAAGCCGATTGACAGTTCTCTCTTTTCTGTAGGAGTTTTCCCGTCAAATGAAAAAAAATATTAACCCGTTTTGCTTAAGATTTTTAAATTTTTTCAATAGTGTGAAGAAATAGCAAATTGTTTCATATAAATACAATAACGCTTGCCTCCGTTCCTTGCACGTTTAAATAGAGTTTAGAGATCAGACTAGCTAAGATGAATGGTCTAATCTTTTTTCAATTGGATCTTAGACCGAAAACGAAACTGTAAGCGATTAAAAGCGATCATGCCCCTGCCGGTTAGAGATTTAGATAAGGTACCACGAAATAAATCCCAAATGAAAAAATCCCATGAAATAAGTCCCAATGAAATAAATCCCACCAAAAAATGAAATAAGTCCCAACTTTAAGAAATGAAACAACTCCCAAAGAAGGAAATGAAATAAGTCCCAATATTTAGTAGTTATTTCATAATGGGGCCCCAGTTTCCAAAAAAATTAAATAAGTCCCAAGAAAAATGAAATAACTCCCAATTCCTTGATAAGACGGTACCCTGGTTTTGACTTCAGTATAGAGATGGGCGCGTGCATGATTTTTGCAACACGACACGACACGGTCACGAAACTGATTTTCAAAAGTTGGCACTAACACGCACGGGGAAAAAATACCAAAACACGACACGACACGACACGCACGAAAAAAATATAAAACTGTATTTCATGGATTTTATTTTGTATATATTTGTAAAGATGGCATGTACTTTGTACATAGCATATACTTATGCATCAAACAAACTAAAGTTTTGTGGTGGAGTGAAGTGGAATTACAAACTTATAAAAAAATATAATTTAGAAAAAATATAATGTGCCAACCCAGTTTGGTAAAAAAAGGAGATCGTGTTTTTTCGTGCGTGTTTTTTTATGGTTTTCGGGCTCAACACGATCACGCACGATCACGACACGAAATCGCATTTTCGAACACGCGCACATGGACACACGCGTGCGTGTTTCGTGTCACGGTAAAAAACACGCACGCCGCCCATCTCTACTTCAGTATAAAAAAACTCGAATGGAAACCAATCCACCAGTTTCTGCGACACTCTGGCGACAAAGGTCCGAAAAAGAGATAGATTCCAAAGTGGCCAAAGTTACTCCGTTACTGGTTGGACTAGCATATTTCGCGGTATTGATAATTTTTTGGTATGAGCAAATGCTATCTAATTTTTCAGTAAAACAATTGTATGGGACACAAAACCTGTGCTTGGGTGGCAAAGGGTTAATACGCTTGTTTACATTTATTTGAAGTTAAAACTCCTACAAAAACAAAATATTTCAGTTGTCAATTCTACCTTGTTTAATTTGCCTTGCATGGAAGCATACAATTAAAATGAATTCAACAAAGTGTGCTTGAATTTGACGTTGCTCTCAATCGGAACCAGGGTATAATGTCAAACAGAAAAAATATTTTAACCCACTTGAAAACAATTTTTTCCGTTTATAAACTTTTAGGAAAATTTGTAAATTAACTTTTGTTTTAAATTTTCAATATTTATATTTTACCTTTAATTCAAATAAGCAATACGAAAGAATATTCGGTAGCAAATTTAGAAGTATTTTATTGGTAGTGAAAAAAACTTCGGTGCCAGTGAAGAACGGTTGGAATTCAACTGTTTTGTAAGCTAAGGTTCGAAAACTGTAACCAAACATTTTTTACAAAAATCGCGGATGATATAAGGGTAAATTATTGCTAATATTAATGAAGAGAAAATGATACCCAATTTACATGTGGTGCACCATAAAGGATTAATTTATTTGTTTACATTCATTTGACATTATAGCCCCTTACAAGAGAAAATATTTAACTGTCAATCACACTTTGTTGAATACATTTTGCATACAATGAAAAAAATCTCCCCTATTGCTCTCAAGTCATGCTAAAGGGAGGAATCGTTTATTCCTCGTTTGGGGAGATCTCGCTTCATGTTCTATTGGGTTAATATAAAAAACGTTTCAGCACCTTTTTTGTTCCATTATAGGTTTGTTTATTGGGCTGCTCTAGCTTACGCCAGATTGAGATATTTCACAAAATTGTGTTTAACGAACACTTTTCTTCCTCTAGGTTGCTCTATCTTTTGTTTCATGAGTACGCTCAAAACAAAACTAGAGTAATCCAGGTCAAAAATTTCTGCTCTAGCTTTTTCTATGAACTAAGTTAGAGCAGAGAAGCAATTGTCAGTCAGGAAAAAATTAATTTTTGAAAACTTCAAAAAAAAATTAGCTTGCAAGAAAATCAATGTTTTTGTATACGCGAATGTGCATTAATTTTGAAGATTTAAACAAAAAAAAACAAATAAAAAGAAACTATCGAGATTCAAGTGTTTCATGGCATTTCTGCTCTGAGTTGCTCTATTTCTATTTTGACAGCTGCCCTGCTCTGCTCTCCTCTAACCTGCTCTGAACTTTTTTTTGGTCAGTAAACAAACCTAATATTTCATTTAGGATCCTGTGTTTTTCTTTTTTCCAAATGACCATTCACATTTTTGACACATTTTGAAAACAATAAAAATCTCAACAATTGAAATTAAAAGAAAAATGTGTGCGCGCCGCTGAGAAATTTGCCGGCGTATACCTCTAGTTTGGGAATTCGCGTCCTTCTAATGTGAAGATATGTATTTATATACATTACACTGGGCCAAACCAATTTATTTTTGTCGCCGTTTTTCTCTAACCTCATAAAACCGACTTAAAATAGAAATGGTCGTTTTTGCGGGGTTAGGGCCGAACTTTGGCCCCTTGTAGAATTCTATACTCGGATCCAGCAGTCAATTTCCCTCAAGAATTACATATTCTAGCTTTAGTCCATGATGATTTTTTTTTTTCATTTTTGGCAAACCAAAATCGGGCAATCAAAAAAACAAACATAGAGGCTAGCATGATATAAATACTACAGGTAAAACCAAGGTATAAAAAAGAAGGTAAAGCCGCTGTCAAAAATTCGTTGTCAATCTAGCTTCACTTTTGATTAAAAAGGAGTTTTCTGTCATTTCCTTTGATGTCAACAGGTAGCATAGCGTTGCCCAATCACATATATTAAAAAAGGGTATTTTGTAAAAATAAATTGGGCATTTTCAAATAAAATATGTTTGTGTACGGAATTTTTAAGTTTATTTGTTTGAAGGTACTCATAGAATTTTTTTCAAGCCGAAACGATTCGGAAAGCTCAAGTAGAGAGGATTGGTTATTGAAGCATAGTTCTTAGCTTTATACCTGTGGTCATAAGCAATAACAGCCTAAGTCGACTTAAGAAATTAGACCAGTTGAAATTTTTGCTGGCGAATTTTTGTAACAAAACTGTTTTATATCTAAGGCAAACGTATTGGATTTAATTGTTTGTAAAGAAAGTAAAAAAAGACCAATGAAAGTCTTGAAAAATGTCTCGATGTTGCTATTCAAAATCACCAGCAAAAATTTCAACTGGTCGAATTTCTTAAGTCGACAGATACCTTCATTTTTAAATTGATTTTAAAATAAAAATCAAGGCCGAAGGCTGATTTACATGGGTTGATTTGCTATTCGGTTTTTGTAGCTTCACCGTTTAAATAGCAATTCGATTTGCTGGTTGATTTTCTCGTCGATTTTAGTCGAAGAGCTATTATCACGGTGGAACGAAAAAAATTGCAAATCGACCAGTGTAAATCAGCTTTAAACCCTGCAAAAATCGTTGGATTATGTGTTCCAATTTTTTGATATTGGAGTACTCCAATAGTAATCCTTTGTATACCTCATCGGACCACCTTCAGCTTTTTGAAAGCCGATCATTGTGACGAAAATCACAACACTATTGCAAAGTACTCTGACTGTAGGTACTCCATGGAGTAGCAAAAACAAAGCGAGGGTTGGAGTAGGTGGTCCAGTCCTAGGACATTGCAATGTTATTTGGAGTACTCTGATGCTCTAATCGGAGTACTCTTAGGATAGAAAATTGAATACTCTCGATTTTTTCAGGGAAGGGGAAAGAATGGAAACAAAATACATACAGCATTTTCAGCTATTTTAGTCAAAATGTATTCAATAAAGTGTTATTGGCAGTTAAATATGTTTCTCTTGTAAGGGGCTATAATCACGGTTGCCACTTTTGGTCCTAAAGAACCAAAATTGGTCCGTAAAAATCCATTTGGTCTTTTGGTCCCTTTGTTTCAGATTTGGTCCTTTTTTGGCAAGTGGTCACGACTTTGGTATATTTTCTTCTTCACCTGGCTAAAATTACATAACACTGCTTCCAAAATTTCGTCGCCTTGTAGCTTGCAATCGATTTTCACTAATTTACGATAGTGAATTGCGATTTGCCAACCTAAAAGAAAATATTGATCAACATGTTCACACTGTCCGTAATAACTTGATAGCAATGCCAATTCAATATACCTTGCCAATTCAATATACCTTGCAATAAAATTTTTTGTTTGAAATGCACAATGTGCCCTTAAGTAACTTGATAGGGTTAGCAACGGATGGAGCCAATACCATGGCTGGGGAGTTAAATGGATCAAAAACTAAATTAAAGAATGGCACTAATATTTTTTACATTAAATGCACTTGTCACTCACTCCATTTATGTGCAAGATATGTTGGCTCGCCTTGGAAAGTGTAATCGTACGTATTAACGAACAGTGGGAAGCATTGCGGCTTTACTTTTTGTCTTCATGTCTAGAAGTTAATGGCGTAAAAGCAGAAAAATTGGCAAACACAATGTCAGATCCAGAATTGAAAGTGTATATGCTTTTTCTTGGCTACATACTTAAAATAATTAATACTTTAAATAAAGAGTTCCAATCAGAAAAGGTTCGTTTGCCGTTTTTATATATTCAAATTGAAGCATACTTTAAGGTGATTCTTAGCAATTTCATGCACAACGACTATGTAAGAAATGTTGGCTGCTTGCAAAACTTTGTTTTATATGACACAACAAAGTATCTTAATCCAAAGGAAATTTTTATAGGAAGCAAAGCAGAAGCATTTATCGAATCCGACAAGTTTACAGATTCGCAAAAGATCGCCATTAAAAAAAATATATTAAAATTTTATCTAGAGCTTCTCAAGCAAATACAAGGTAGATTTGATTTCGACAGGGAAGATTTAAAAAATTTGAGCACAATTGCTCCCGAAAAGGTCCTGTCTGATACAGAAACTTCAATTATACTGTTAATAAATAATTTTTCTTATTTAATAAATTGCGATGAGGATGCTATTGTTACACAATGGAAACTTTTGAGGCTTCAGAATCTTAACCTTACGTCAGATATGGACGTTTCCACTTTTTGGGAGAAAGTTGGCTCACATAGGAATGGCATGAATGAGAAAAGTTTTGCAGACTTAATCAATTTCGTATATGACTTAATGAGTCTGCCACATAGTTCGGGAGCCGCAGAGCGCAAATTTTTCGAACTTTCCCTAATTAAAACAAAGCTTCGAAACAAATTAGAATATGCTTCAATTAACAATATTATGCTGGCCAAAGAACTTCTCTCTAAAAACCCAGGCCCTCACTATATTTGGTCCGTCAAAGATATAGGATGGCACTAGAAATTGAAGAGCTTTATGCAATTTATTATTTTTCTGTATGTTCTTGTCAAAAAATTATTAAAATATATATAATAGGCTGCTTTTTTTGTAACTTTCTTCTTTTTTACCTATGTATACCACATCGAAGTATTGTGGCAGATATCTATCAAAATAAGTATTTAGTATGGGAAACTTTGATCTCCTAAATATTTTAATATAAATATGTGTATAAGACTAAAAAATTTACCTTTATGTGATGAAATGTATTTCAAATTTGTTTAACGTGCAATGTGAATTAAAGCACTTTTTTGTTTTTGTTATATTAATTTATTAATTACATTGTTTGTGTATCAATAAATAAGAAAAAAATGTGGTCCTTTTTTTTTGAGATTTGGTCCATTTTTGGTCCGAAAAAAAAAACTTGCAGTGGCAACCGTGGCTATAATGTCAAACGAATGTAAAGAAATGAATTAATCCTTTATGGTGCACCATATGTAAATTAGGTATCATTTTCTCTTTGATATTAGCAATAATTTACTCTTATAACAACCGCGGTTTTTGTGAAAAATGTTTGGTTACAGTTTTCTTACCTTAGCTTACAAAACAGTTGAACTCCAACCGTTCTTCACTGGCACCGAAGTTTTTTTACTACCAATAAAATACTTCTTAATTTGCTACCGAATATTCTTTCGTATTGTTAATTTACAAATTTTTTCCTAAAAGTTTATAAACGGAAAAAATTGTTTTCAAGTGGGTTAAAATATTTTTTCTGTTTGACATTATACCCTGGTTCCGATTGAGAGCACCGTCAAATTCAAGCACACTTTGTTTAATACATTTTGATTTTAGTAACATTTTTTTATTAACTCATACAAATTTAAATTTTATTTAAATTTATTTATTTAAGTGGCCCTTTATTTAGTGATTTTGTGGTGGTGGTTTTGTAAAAAGCTATTGATGGTTGTTATTGTTGTAGCGCGCCTTATGCCAGCAAACATTTAGGTTAGAGAACGATTAGAAGACCATTCGAATTCCAATGAGAAGGGAAGAGGGTTAGAGAGCGATTAGAGAAACTGTCGAGAACTATAGCTTTGTCGACAAAAAGGGGACTTAGTTCTCGATATAGAGAAAAAGGTTAGATTTCTAATCAAAATATAATGTATTTCTCTAATGCGATTTAAATATGCTCGAATTTGCGTTAGTTCTCTAATCGTTCAAGAATCGAAAACTAGTGTAGTTTTCTAACAATTTTCGCGACTCGAGAGCTACACCATTTTCTAATGTGCAAAACTAAAATTTTGTTTGCTGAGATAGCGCTTTTGTTGTTGGTTGGTATTGGGCAGCAGGCCTATACAATATACGAGGCGGTCCCGCTTTTGTTGTTGTTGTTGCGGGTTATTGCAGTGGGTCTATAACAGCCCCTGCTGTTTTCAAGGCTGGTAGTTGTGTTTGTTGGGCTCCTGCTGCTAAAGCTCTTAGTTGCTCTAGTCTAGTTAGTTGGTATTGTTGCAGCGGGCTGATTTTGTTGTTGCTATGCACTTGCAGTTGTTGTAGCACGTTTTTGGCTCGCGCAGTTGTTCCAGCGCGTTTATGCTGCAGCTCTGTTTTTATTGGCGCTATTGCAGTTGCAAGCTCTGTTGCTGTGGTTACCAATATTGTTGGTGCACTGCGTCTTTTCGCATTTATTTATTTGTCAATATTTATTTGTATACGACAGAAAATGAAGAATTTTCGACACGAATAATTGGTAGCATGAAATGTCATGATCTCTTTAAATGTCAGGTGGTGAGCAACAACAACGAATTTTTGACAGTGGCATTACCTTCTTATTTGTACTATGGGTAAAACCGTTAATGACACTAGTGACATTTTTAAGCAATTCTCATACTCATTTATTTTTTGCCACGACTTTTCTGTTTGTTTTTTTTTTCAATCAAATAAATTACAAATCAAAATAATTTATTTTCATTTTTCTTCAATTTGCGATTAGAACTATTGCTAGAATTGTTAAAAATGATGACTGTAAAAGCGGAGCGAATGAGCCCAGGGGGCTAGGTCAAATTTTGACAAGCAATAATTTGAGCACAGGGATGCATGTGCTGTTAATATTCATATTATTTCACATAAATTTATGTTCACATACAATGCGAATAATACGCAATATAAATGCACGAAAAACACGTAAATTGAAAAAAAAATGGAAAATTTTTGTACACCATAGGAAATTTGCTCACCTCATTTTACTCTGACGAAAAATGTTTTCAATTGACACATAGCCAAATTTTAATAATTTTTATTTTAAGGTATATTTTGCTTTAACTAATACAAGCATTCATGTCATATTAAATTATTTTTCATATTTTTTAGGTAAATTTTCCAAATGCAATACCCAGTGGGAAAAGGTAATGTTTGGTAAGTAATGTTAGGGTTAGGTTCAAGTGGCTGCCGCAGAGGCACACTTAGGCCAGTTTTGAAAGGCCCGTTGTGACACCACCAACACAAGGAAAGTCAGTCCCGGGACCCAGCCATATGGAAAATCCCTGAGTTGTTGGGATTTTCCACATAGCAGAATCCCGGGACTGACACTCCTAAACCGACACCGTTACTCCTCCTCGAACCACTTAGATGACTTTATGAAGCCCATCAAGTCCTTTATGTCCAGTTCCGCGATCTGGCTTAGGCTATCCAGGAACCGAACTCCCAAAAAGCGCGTTCTCGCGCCGCTTAAAGCCGGACAGTTGCAGATGAGGTGATCCACTATTTCCTCCTCCTCATCATCTTTGCAACTCCTGCAGCATCGTCGGTAGGGCACACCTAGCCTTTCTGCATGCCTACCAATGAGGCAGTGACCGGTTAATACCCCTATCAATATGCAGATTTCCCTCCTAGTTAGGGCATAAATGCGTCTAGACCTTTTAAGATCCCATTTTGGCCAGGTTTGTTTCGATATGCGACACCCTGGGGATTGCAGCCATCTTTCGTTGGCTTGACGGAGTGTGTGCTCCTTCAGCATTAGTTTGCATGTGGCAAACGGCATACCTAAGCGCTCTTTATCCTGAAGAACCTGCTTGGTCGTGCCCTGCCTGGCAAGCTCGTCTGCCTTACAGTTTCCCTCAATGTCCCTATGTCCCGGGACCCATATGAAGAGATCGACGACAGCTGAGCGTCAGTTCAGAGTTGAACGTGTATGAGCCAAGGGATTTGATGGCCGCTTGGCTATCGCTGAAAATAGCGATATCATCTCCGATAACACGTTTGCTTAACCAGGCCGCGGCGTCCAGGATTGCCGAGACTTCCGCCTGGAAGACGCTACAATGATCAGGTAGTCTGAAGGAGAGCTCAAGGTCCAAATCCCTTGAATAAACGCCTCCTCCAACTCTGCCGTCCAACTTCGAGCCGTCGGTGTATATGGAAGTGCCACCATTTGTTTCGGGACACCAATCCGTCCTCTCCCAGTCTTCTCTGCTGGGAATGTTTATTTTGAAACAGCTATCCCCGACTGTAGTAGTCGCACAACGATCTGTGCTTAGAGGGAGAAAGGTGTAAGATTCCAGAATACTGGAGTGTCCAATAGTACCCGCAGCCCAACTGGAGGTTTCTCTTAGGCGCAGAGCTGATGCCGCCGCTGACCGAAACCCTTCCAGATCAAGTGGCAAAATGCCCTGAAGGACCTGGAGGGCTTCGTTGGGCGTTGTCCTTAGCGCACCGCTTATATCTATGGATCTATGGACTTTCCGCAACAGATTCAGGTATGTTGCCTTGCTCAGCGCAGGCCACCATACGACGACTCCATACAGCATGATTGGGCGAATGATGGCCGTGTAGATCCAACTGCATACTCTAGGGCTGAGCCCCCATTTTTTGCCAATGGCTCTTTTGCATGTGTAAAGAGCGATGCAAGCTTTCTTCTGGCGCTGAAGAACATTCTCCTTCCAATTCAATTTCCTGTCCAGAACTATGCCTAGAAACTTGGCCTTATCCGACAAGCCCAGGCGCGTGCCATATAGTTCTGGTAGGCTTAGTGGCGGTATTTTGTACCGGTTGGTGAAGAGGACAAGTTCCACCTTCCCTGGGTTGATACTAAGTCCGCAGCGAGAGGACCACGTCGAAACTTCTCGCAGTGCTACTTGCATCAGGTCACACAGAGTTTGTGGGAACTTGCCTCTGAATGCAATAGCTAAATCGTCTGCTATTTTCCTTCCCATTAAAAGTTGGTCAATTAAACCAGTTAGAGGTCTATCTACGCCCAGATTAGTTAGAGCGGAGTTGATAGCCTCCGGGCTTATATTGTTGAAAGCCCCCTCAATGTCTAGGAGGGCCACGAGACAGTAGTCCTTTTCACACAGCGATTTCTCAATGACAGACACTAGGCTGTGCAGAGCGATTTCTGTTGATTTACCCTTGGTGTATGCATGCTGATAGGTAGATATAAGGTTGCTATCAATAGTCGTTAAGAGGTAGTCGCTTAATATCCTCTCAAAGGTTTTTAGTACAAAGGACGAGAGACTGATCGGTCTGTAGTCTTTTGGCTCGTAGTGGGATGCCTTCCCAGCCTTAGGGATAAACACTACCGTGGCGCTTCTCCAGGAGCCCGGAATGTGGTTGAGAGCCAGGCAGGCTGTGAAGAGAAATACCAGCCATTTAGCTGATGTCTCCAACGTGTTTATAAGCTGCGCGGGGATAATCCCGTCCGGCCCGGCAGCCTTATACGGTTCAAAGCTCTTAATTGGCCTTGTTAAATTGTTTCCGGCATGATATTCGGAGCGAGTCCAAATCGTAGGACCACCAATGTGGCAGAGCATTTGAGAGCGCCGATGTAAATGTAGTAACAAGATCCTCCAGCTCCTCTACTGATGAGGGGGCTTGTGAGGGCAGTACTGGTAGGTCTCTGTCTAATATTTCATTGTGTAACTGCCAATCAGTGTTACGTGGATTGCGCTTCATGATTGGTTGTTCTACAATAAAGTCTGAAACCATTTCTATGTAACGGTGGTCGGAGAAAGAATGTTCTTCCAGAACCCGCCATTTTCTGACCCACTCATAAGCGCCTTCACTACAGAGAGTGAGGTCTATGACCTCCCTGCGGGTCTTAGTGATAAAAGTAGGCTCACTACCCACGTTGCAAATCACCAGGTTGGTTGTTAAGAGGTAATCAAACAGAGACTCGCCCCTGGCATTGATGTCGGAGCTCCCCCATTGGACATGGTGAGCATTAGCGTCCGCTCCAATAATAAGATTACCCGTGCAGAAATTTGACACCAGGTCTTTCACCTCCATTTGTGGTGGGGGTTCTTCGGCGTCGTAGGGCATATAGACCGACGCCACCGTCAGGCGGGTGCTGTCGACCGTTAGACTGATAGCGGTAATATCACCATTGGTGTAGTTAGGTAGGAGAAAGGAGTTCAACTCAGACTTGACCAAAATACACGTTCTGACTTTGCTCTCCTCGCTAGCTCGAATGAGCTTGAAGCCCTTAGTCCCCAATCCGCAGATTCTCGAGCTATTGACCCAGGGTTCTTGGATGAGGACCACATCCACGTCGCCTTTAGAAAGACGACTACTTAAAGCAGCCGAAGCTACTTTAGATTTGTGCAGATTAATCTGAAGCACCACCAACATGAGAGCGCACAGACTTCCCTGCCGTCCCCATATCGTCGAGGTTTGCCCCATCCCGGAGGTTGCCTATCAACGACGAGTTGTTCCGATTAACTGCCCGATATGGCGTTGCAGGAGTCTTGCTGTCTGTAGCGTTAGATGTTAATCGCTCAGCGTTGGCTGCTACCACCGTGACGTCGAGGGCTTCCTCGTCCTGTAGGCTGTCCTCCATCTCCGAGTTGTTCACAGCACTATCGCCAAGGGACGTGGCGGATAACATGCTTTCCGCATCGGAATCCTCCGCTTCCTCTTCTGGTAATTCGTTTTCCGGTTCCCCCGGAGCAGCCGAGAAGGCAGCGCGCTGAGCATCACCACGATATACGTGGATAACGATCTGGCCTACGCTGTAGTGTACTAGGCCATTGCACCTTTTGAGGGGCTCGATTGACTCTTTATTCATGGTGAACACCACCTGTCTGTCGGGCCCTACCGCATCCCCGACCAGTCATGCGTTGGCAGGGACGGATTCATTAGCCGTAGCATCCCGAGAATTCTCTCGGGTTCGTCAGGGATGGCCGGAATCCACGCCCTTGCCCTTGGACGAGCTGGAATGTCCTTCCAGTCGACGACCTCTATCTTTGCGCCCTTGTAGACTTCACCCAGCTTAGCAGCTGCTGCCTTGTACAGTGCTACGGTTTTTGCATCCTCGCATGCGAGTAATTTAATCTGACCCTGGTGCCAACCCGCATCCGTTACTCGCGCCGAACTACCCGGAAACTCTGGAGCAACATTGAGAAGAATGTTGCCGAGTTCATTTCGCACGTAACGCCACCGGTCCTTAGGGTTGGCCAGACGGTCATTGCCTCGGTCAAGGACGCCTACAAGGATCCTGTCCTTGGTTACCTCAGCAAAGCTTAGTTTGCCCGCTCCAGGGGTATTCTGATGCCGCTTGGGAGGGGGATTTAACTCCAGGTCCGATCTCTGGCGCTTGAAAGGGTTAACTTTTAACATCTTTGGCATGTAAGAATTTTGGAAATCCGGTATCACAGCTTTCGCTAGCTCTACCGATTTACTGGAATTCGGCGACAGCGATTCCTGCGGTACCCCTTCATACCTCTTCAGGATCTTTGCAGCCAATCTTTTCTCGTGGTATGTGAAGCGGCGGGGAGATGTCTCCTGGGAGTGCGGACCCGTAGTTGCCATCGCGGTCGCTCTCCTTGCCGAAATCTCAGTTGCAGCTTCCTTCTCCTTCGAAACTCCGAGGCCAGGTCGTGAGACCGCTGCCACAGACGTAAAGATACTGGTTTTCATATCAGCGGTTGATGGGAGTTTAGCATCTGCCGTTGTCCGCTTAGTTGCGTTGGCAACCGCACTGGTGCTAGCTCCCATCAAGTCAGTCTTAGTCGATAGAGGGTTGGTTGACCGACTCGTAGTTGCCATCGCTGTCGATCCCCCCCTTGATTGTGGAACGGAGGTTGTCCTCCGGCGTTGTTGTTGCTTTCTCGCCTGTTCCTCCATAGTTCTCCTTTGCTGAGGAGTGAAATTTGGCGTTGTTTGTTTTTTAGGTTTATCGTTTTTATTTGGGTTATTTGAGTTCATCTTGTTCGTACGACCCATCGCCGGACACGGCCAGCTTAGGGTCAAGGGAAGAGTAGGGGAAAATGTGTCGTCCGCCGCGGCAGAGCCCCGTACCGCGGTAAGGCCATGCTTACTCTCTGAGGCGACCCGGTATCAGAGAGGCTCCGTTCAAATACAGCCACGATTTGCCTTCCGGCTGCAAACGTCCAATGGGCACGGTTTCGCATAACACCCTGGATTGGGAGGGGGAAGATCTTTGTCGTCGCGCCAGAGAGGCTAGGCTGCTCTCGTGATGAAGTGCCGTACGGAGCTATGATCACAAGGGCAGCGTAGCCCTGTGGCTATCGACTTAAGCCCTCGTACCGCGGCAAGGTATCCACCCTTCACGAGGGTGTATATCCCCTATAAAATTTTGTATGTATAATGGAATTCAAGCATTACTTTTTCTACAGCAATGTCATAGGAAAAGTAATGTTTTTGAAAAATAAAACCTTACGAAATACATTACATGGAAAATTTTTCAAATATTTTTTCATGCGTTACTTTGCTCATGCTTCTTTTCATGGATGAAAAAGGTAATGCATTACCTACTTTTCTACTGGGTAGTTGTTCTGTGAAGGTAAGTTGAGAAAATTTATAAAATTGAGCAAACTTGGGACGTGTTATTCTGTTGATTTCCACGATGTGAGTTTGGATACTTGTCTTCCACTGTATATCTCGGAGGCTCATATAAAATATGTGTAGGGAACAATAGCGGTTGTTAATAAACTCATACTAATTAACTAATTAACTAATTTACCTACAACGGCTACTGATTTTTCGTTTCGGCAAGATATTCCAGTGATATCACTTTTCCCGTTTCCTTTTCTGTTTCAGGTGCAACTTGTGTTACTTGTTCTCCTTGTTGTTGTTGTTGTAGCGAGGTGTAGCCTTGCCTAAATGTCAGACAGGGTCACCCCGAGTGTATTGCTCTTGGCCGGGTCGATATAAGAAAACGGCCCGGGTCGTTTCGGCACGATGGGTACAGCACAAGTACTGGTACCGTTCTCGTAGAACCGGCAATACAAGAAACTAGCCGTGTAGGCTATGTAGGCCATTTAGCGTTACCCAGGGTGCACCAACTGGGAGGCGACCTACTTTTACAATATGCTCCTTGTTGTTGAATATTGCTGATATCGTCGCGAAATGCCTTATTACCACGCTCAACTACATCATCAAATGCGTGGTCGTATGAGTTTGGACTTTCGAAAGGATTACCGGTAGGATTTTGTGTTGAATTAACTGATGCCGTTGTGCGTTCATCATTTTCGTCGATGGTAGTGTATTTTTATGTGTATTTGAAATAGTTGGTGTAAGAGAAGGATATACAATTTTATTATTCTGCTTTTTCCATAACATTAAGTGAAGCTAATATAATCGAATAGTGTTTTTTTTTGGAACTACACCATTTTCACATTAAAATAAGAAACTTTCAATTGAAAATCAGATTTTTCAGTTGAAAATGAGAAAATATCATTTTAAAATGAGATTTATCAATTTGAAATGAGAAAATTTCATTTTAAAATGAGAATTCTTCAATTCAAAACAAGATTATTCACTTGAAAATGAGAAAAGTTAAACTCAAAAAAAGAAAATTTCATTTCAATATCAGATTAGACAATTTAAAATGAGACAACTTCTATTTAAAATAAGAAACCTTCATTTGAAAATCAGAATAGTCACTTTAAAATGAGAAAACTTCAATTCAAAATAGGAAAACATCATTTGAAAATAAGAAACTTTCGTTTTAAAATGAGAATTCTTAACAACTCAAAAACTGGGCGAACACTGTGCACATAAAATTAAAAACCATCAAGTAGGATGGAAAATCAAAGCTCGAAATGACAAGAGACGCATCGATGAGCGGATTTCAACATCTTCCGGCAGCGAGAGGTCCAAATATTCATCTCGTTGGAGCTATTTCTGCATCGGGTATTGTGACATTGGATGGAAAGCGGGGTGCGTTTAGAAAGGAAACATGCAGCGCATAGATAGGTACTGTCTTACAGCGATGGGAAAGTCAGGCAAGAACTTAGCTGATTTGGTAATAATTTGTGACAATGCCCCATGCCATTCTGGAATAGAGAACGCTGTAGGCATTCAGGTGGACGATCGCAACTATTACGCCTAGGCCCATATTCGCCGATGTTGAATCCCGTGGAAGCGATTTGGGCTAAAATAAAAACTTAGGTAAATAGTCATATGAGCGTTCCCATAGTTGAAGGGCAAACCTTAGCTGAACAACGGCTGCAGTTCTTGGAAAATTTGGTGGACGAGGCTAAACTGACAATTACAATTACACTCATCATCTTTAGAAAATATGCCCGTAGGCAATTAGATATGATAAACTTTGTACAAAAAATGTATCTCATTTTAAATTGAAAAATTCTCATTTTCAAAAAAAACTTTCTGATTTTAAATTGATAGTTTCTTATTTCTAAATGAAATATTCTGATTTTAAAGTGTAAATTCTGATTTTCAAATGTAGGTTTCTTATTTTAAACAGAAGTTTTCTCATTTTAAAGTGACTATTCTGATTTTCAAATGAAGGTTTCTTATTTTAAAGTGAATCTTTCTTATTTTAAATTGAGTAATCTGATTTTGAAATGAAGTTTTCTCACTTTAAACTGAAACTTTCTAATTTTAAATTGACTATTCTGATTTTCAAATGAAATTTTCTCATTTTGAGTTGAAGGTTTCTCATTATAATGTGAAAATGGTGTAGATGTTTTAAAAAATTAATTTTTAGTATAAAACTAAACGTGCCTCTTTTTTTTAATTTTTTTTTTTTAATTGATTTTTTTTAATTTGCGCAAAAACGTTGCAAATGTAAACATGCAGCAGTAAAATATGACCCTTTGTGACGAAGAATCCGAGTTCAGAACCAAAAATAAAGTGCGCATTTGAAAAAAAAAAAACACCTACATCTGGAATGAATTTGATTCTGTTCTATCTCAAATTTAGTTGATCCATTATTTACTGGTTACTTTATTTACAAATTGTGGTTAAGGTTACTTGTCAAGCCAGGTTTCTTTAATTTTTATGTAAGCTGCATTATAATATTAGTTGATTACGATGAAACTCCTAATTCCCATATAAACATACTTGTGACAACAGAAAACTTTTAATATCTCGAAACAAGAAAATTGGAGAAAATCATTTTTACCACGCTTTTATGTATTAGCTTCACTTGTATGTTTGCTTGTTTGTTTGTTTGCTTGTTTGCTTATATGTATGTGACTCTCGTTCGGTCTAATGCTATGGATACACACACAGAAAATTTAAGGTTAACAATCGGCGCCATATAGTGATTTGGTTGTAGTACTTGCTATTTAAAACTAGATGTAGCTGGGAATTGTTTATTATTTGATGACTCTAGTGTCCAGTAACGGTAATATCATAATTTTGGTAGTTGTTCTTGCTACTTTTGTTAATTTATCGTTGACAGTAGCGGTCCAATCGTTATGATGTCTGCTCAAATCTTCTTAATTTTTGGGAGTTTATAATGAAGATTATGCCCAAGTTAACTCCCAAAAGCGGAGTTAATTCGGAATTAGCGCCAATGTATCAGCCCGATAAGCCTCAGTGGCCCAAAAACCGTAAAATGTGCCTATAATATGGCTATCAAACGAAAGGGGACAGCCCCAGGCCTCATTTGGACATCGACATATTTCGATAAATTTATCGATAACTGAGTTATCGGTCAAAATGTGAATGCCCAAAAACCTTATAATTTCCCTACAATATGGGTATCAAACGAAAGGGGAAGGCCGCACGTTTCTTTTGGTCTTTTATATATTTCGATGAATTTATCGATAACTGAGTTATCGTTCAAAATAATATTGACCAAAACCCTTAAAATTTCCCTACAATATGGGTATCAAACGAAAGGGGAACCCCAGGTTTCATTTGGACATCGATATATTTCGATAAATTTATCTATAACTGAGTTATCGGTTAAAATGTGATTGCCCAAAAACCTTAATATTTCCTACAATATGGGTACCAAACGGAAAACCCCAGGTTTTATTTGAACATCGACATATTTCGATAAATTTATCGATAACTGAGTTATCGGTGAAAATGTGAATGCTCAAAAACCTTACAATTTCCTTACAATATGGGTGTCAAACGAAGGGGGAGGCCCCAGGTCTCATTTGGACTTCAATATATTACGATAATGTTATCGATAACTGAGTAATCGGTCAAAATGTGAATGCCCAAAAACCTTAAAATTGCCTTACAATATGGGTATCAAACGATAGAGGAAGGCCCCAGGTTTCATTTGGGCTTCAATACTTACTTACTTAAAATAGCTTTTAACCGTCTAGGCGATTTTGGCCGTCCAACATGTTACGCCAGTCGGTTCTTTGTTGAGCCAACTGGCGCCAATTAGAGACCCCGCGTGCTCGCAGGTCTGCCTCTACTTGGTCCTGCCATGTTGTTGTTGTTGTTGTTGTTGTTAACAATGCATTGCCCTGTCTAGAGTGTATGATCATTCCGAAGGTCTTCATCAAGCTCTTCTAAGGGGAGTCCAAGGAAACGCGCAGTTTCAACAGGGTTTGTCCAGAGGGACAGAGGGGCTAGAAGAGTAGGTTCAGATGATCAATTGAAGAGATGTAGAGTATCATGGGGGCTCCTACCACATGCAGGGCGTGTTTTTGAGATAGTATCATTAAGTCTGGATAAGTAGGAGTTTAACCTTACACTATATCCAGACCTAAGCTGTGCCAAGGTGACTCTTGTCTCCCTTGGTAAGGTGCGTCCTTCTTCAGCAATATCCGGTGGAGGACTGTTCAGAACGGGATTCACAGGTAGAGATGCGACAAAAGTGTCTACCGACTCGGTGTGGATGTCGGTTAGAGCCCGCTTATGCACCATATAGCAGGACGGGTCAGATATGGTCAGACGAGTGCATGCCTCAAGATTGGAATTTAAGTGTGCTCTGCCCAATCCACAAGAAAGGCGATCCCGCTAACCCCACCAACTACCGCGGAATCAGTCTTCTTAATATCGCATATAAGGTTCTTTCTAGCGTATTGTGTGAAAGACTGAAGCCCATCGTGGACAAACTGATTGGACCTTATCAGTGTGGCTTTAGACCTGGTAAGTCTACCATCGACCAGATTTTCACGATACGCCAAATCCTGGAGAAGACCCATGATAAAAGAATCGATACACACCACCTCTTTGTCGATTTTAAAGCCGCTTTTGACAGCGCAAAAAGGAGTTGCCTGTATACCGCCATGTCTGAGTTTGACTTCCCTGCAAAGCTTATACGGCTTTGCCAAATGACGCTGAGCAATACCAACAGCTTCGTCAGAATCGGGAAGGACCTCTCTGAGCCATTTGAAACCAAACGAGGCTTCAGACAGGGCGACTCCCTTTCGTGCGATTTCTTCAACCTGATGCTGGAGAAGATAATTCGAGCAGCAGAGCTAAACCGCATTGGCACAATCTTCTACAAGAGCGTACAATTGCTGGCGTATGCCGATGATATTGATATCATTGGCCTTAACAACCGCGCCGTAAGCGCTGCCTTCTCTGGGCTGGATAAAGAAGCGAAAAAAGTGGGTCTTGCGGTGAACGAGGACAAGACGAAGTACCTACTGTCATCAAAGAAAGAATCGGCGCACCTGCGCCTTGGCAGCCAAGTCACCGTTGATGGCTACAAGTTTGAAACGGTGAGAGATTTCGTCTATTTGGGAACCAGCATTAACACCGAAAATAATATCAATCTAGAAATCCAACGGAGAATCACTCTTGCCAACAAGTGCTACTTTGGACTGAGTAGGCAATTGAGAAGTAAAGTCCTCTCTCGAAGAACAAAGATCACGCTCTATAAGTCTCTCATCATACCAGTCCTGATGTACGGCTCGGAATCATGGACAGTATCCAGAGAAGATGAGATGGCCCTTGGAGTATTTGAGAGAAAAGTTCTCCGGAAGATTTATGGTCCTTCCCGTGATGCTAACGGCGAGTATCAAAGGAAATTCAACGATGAGCTGTACGAGCTTTACGCAGACCTGACCATAGTTCAGCGGATTAAAGCCCAAAGGCTCCGCTGGCTGGGTCATGTTATGCGAATGGAAAAAGAAGCTCCAGCACAGAAAGTTTTACTATCGACACCCGAATTCGGCAGCAGAGGAAGGGGGAGGCCTCGACTGAGATGGAAACAACAGGTGGAGGATGACTTGTACTCCCTTGGGGTTTCCAATTAGCGTCAGTTATCGCTAAAAAGGAATGACTGGCGTGCTTTGATTCGAAACGGCCAAAATCGCCTAGGCGGTTAAGCGTCATTATGACGCAAGCCAAGATTAGATTAGATTAGATCTAGGCCTTTGTCTTTCTCTTGATTTAGATATCATTCTTAATTCATTAATATCACTGTTAGTTTGATTAAGATTTTGAAAAATTGCTGAAGTTAATTCTGTTAAATTTTTAATACAAGTTTCAAGATTATTGTTATTGATACTTGCAATAGAAGATTGTGACGAATGTGAATTATTAAGTAAATCAAAAATTTTGTCTGCAAGTAATAACTTCATCTATATTTGAATTATTAGATGATGTTACATGAATTTGAATCTGTTGTGGTAATTTCCTAATCCAAAGTTTAAAAAGTAATTCACGACTTACTAAAGAATTTGATCCTATAAGAGACTTCATATGACGAAAAAGTTCAGATGGTGAACGATCACTAAGTTCCATATTAGAAAATAATTGCTCAAGTCTTTTTTCTTCACTGAGAGAAAATCTTTCACAAAGAGCTTTTTTAATTGTTTCAAATTTATTAATTATCGGTGGTGGGTTAATAACATCTATAATTTTATTGATTGTTTCTCGTTGAAGGGCAAAAAGAATATTTTGAAATTTGAAATTATTATCATTGATATTGTGAATTTCAAATTGTCCTTCAACAAGAACAAACCATGCTTCTGGACATTCTTCCCAAAATGTAGGTAATTTGATTGTTTTAATTTGATTATTTGAATCAATGATTTGTGTCATATTTAAATCGGTGTTAATGTGTGTAGTGTGTGTGTTTGTATTTTGAATTTGATTTTGAGTTTGATTTAGAGACATTGTATTATTTATATTATTATTATTTTCTGTAAAAGTAGAAGTAATAGTTAAAAATTATTAAAGTTAAATTAATGATTATTTAAAGTTTTAATAAATAGTAATTATTGTTAATAATCTGAATATGTATAATAAAAACAAAAAAAAAAAAAAAAATTGTTTAATTTATAATTTTATAAAGTTTATAGTAAATAAAACAAGTAAGGAAAGCTGTCTTCGGCTGTGCCGAAGGCTAAATACCTTTCATGAATAAGCGTCACGATTTTCACTGTTTGATCCCCAGTACAGCCTGTGTGAATTTAACTTTAGCTCATACCGAAATTATCGGTGCTATCGATTATATGGGGACGATGTGTTATATCGGTCCAATGTCATTGATTTTTAACATCAACATTCCACATTCTAAAATAGCAACATTTACGAAATTTCACGTTCCTACCTATATAATTACAGGAGTTATCTACCAAAATCCGTTTATCGGAACAATCGATTGTATGGGGGCTATGTGAAATATTTATCCAATCTCGATGATTTTCAACATCGATATTTCACATATAAAAATAGCAATACGTCCAAAATTTCACGTTCCTACTTGTTTAATTACAGGAGTTATAGCCCAAAATCCGTTTATCGGAATAATCGATTGTATGGGAGCTATGTGAAATATTTATCCCATCTCTATGAGTTTCAACATCGATATTTCACATATAAAAATAGCAATACTTACAAAATTTCACGTTCCTAAGTGTTTAATTACAGGAGTTATAGCCCAAAATCCGTTTATCGGAATAATCGATTGTATGGGAGCTATGTGAAATATTTATCCCATCTCTATGATTTTCAGCATCGATATTTCGCATATAAAAATAGCAACACTTATAAAATTTCACGTTCCTTCGTGTTTAATTACAGGAGTTATAGCCCAAAATCCGTTTATCGGAATAATCGGTTGTATGGGAGCTATATGTTATAGTGGTCCGATCTTGCTGGTTCCGACAAATGATTCCTATATTGGAAAATGGTGGCCGCATACCAAATTTCAGCCAAATATCTCAAAAACTGAGGGACTAGTTTGCGTTCAAACAGACAGACAGACAGACAGACAGACGGACAGACGGACATGGCTAAATCAACTCATCTCGTCATCCTGATCATTTCGGTATACTTATTGATGGGTCTATCTCTTCTTCTTCTCATATTTACAAACATCGGACCAAAGTTATAATACCATTTCATGTTCATGAAAGGTATATAAATGTGAAAATTTAAAAATAATACTTATTGATGAACATGAAATGGTATTATAACTTTGGTCCGATGTTTGTAAATATGAGAAGAAGAAGAGATAGACCCATCAATAAGTATACCGAAATGATCAGGATGACGAGATGAGTTGATTTAGCCATGTCCGTCTGTCCGTCTGTCCGTCTGTCCGTCTGTCTGTCTGTCTGTTTGAACGCAAACTAGTCCCTCAGTTTTTGAGATATTTGGCTGAAATTTGGTATGCGGCCACCATTTTCCAATATAGGAATCATTTGTCGGAACCAGCAAGATCAGACCAATATAACATATAGCTCCCATACAACCGATTATTCCGATAAACGGATTTTGGGCTATAACTCCTGTAATTAAACACGAAGGAACGTGAAATTTTATAAGTGTTGCTATTTTTATATGTGAAATATCGATGCTGAAAATCATAGAGATGGGATAAATATTTCACATAGCTCCCATACAATCGATTTTTCCGATAAACGGATTTTGGGCTATAACTCCTGTAATTAAACACGTAGGAACGTGAAATTTTGTAAGTATTGCTATTTTTATATGTGAAATATCGATGTTGAAACTCATAGAGATGGGATAAATATTTCACATAGCTCCCATACAATCGATTATTCCGATAAACGGATTTTGGGCTATAACTCCTGTAATTAAACACGTAGGAACGTGAAATTTTGGACGTATTGCTATTTTTATATGTGAAATATCGATGTTGAAAATCATCGAGATTGGATAAATATTTCACATAGCCCCCATACAATCGATTGTTCCGATAAACGGATTTTGGTAGATAACTCCTGTAATTATATAGGTAGGAACGTGAAATTTTGGAAGTATCGCTATTTTTATATGCGAAATATCGATGTTGAAAATCATTGAGATGGCATAAATATTTCACATAGCTCCCATACAATCGATTATTCCGATAAGCGGATTTTGGGCTATAAGTCCTGTAATTAAACACATAGGAACGCGAAATTTTGGAGGCATCGCTATTTTTATATGTAAAATATCGATGTTGAAAGTCGTTGAAATGGGATAAATATTTCACATAGCCCCCATACAATCGATTGTTCCGATAAACGGATTTTGGTAGATAACTCCTGTAATTATATCGGTAGGAACGTGAAATTTCGTAAATGTTGCTATTTTAGAATGTGGAATGTCGATGTTAAAAATCAATGAGATTGGACCAATATAACACATCGTCCCCATATAATCGATAGCTCCGATAATTTCGGTATGAGCTAAAGTTAAATTCACACAGGCTGTACTGGGGATCAAACAGTGAAAATCGTGACGCTTATTCATGAAAGGTATTTAGCCTTCGGCACAGCCGAAGACAGCTTTCCTTACTTGTTGTTGTTGATGATATCGTTCCAAAACTTATTAATTCTGTTGTTTAAACTTTTGTAGATTCGATGACTCATAAATAAATTGATTGTCGCAAATATATTTTCATTGATGATATTAATTTGTTAGTTGAGGATGACTTTTAGGAGTGTTACTTGAAGGTAGTTGATATTGAGGATGAAATCTTGATATTGATGTCATAGATCAAAAATACAAAAATCTGCCTCATTGTTGAACTGTGTGTATATTCTGATTTTGCACACTTAAATCATCAATGCAAATTTTATATTTTTAATTTCATAATTCTGTTTTTATATTGTGACCGATACATTATTTTACCGTTATATGTACGTATTAGATTAGATATATTTTTATAGGATGTTTATTATTTTAAATCTAAAAATTTATTAATCAAAAATTTTCTTTTTGAAATATAAATATTTTTAAATCAAAATAAACATAATTCTGAAATATTATAACAAGGGTTTTATCAGAAAGTATATTAACGAAACCCCTACAGTGTTCAAACACGCTCCTCGTTGCATTCGCTTTTAACGTTGCCTTATAGGCGTCGTCCTTTCTTTTCATTGCGTCTTTGCACTCTCTATCATCGTACCAGCTGTTTTTTCGCATTTGCCGGAATCCAATTACTTCTTCGGCACTCTGTTGGGTTGAATTGTGCTCTCAGAGAGCAGGTGCGCGAGTCGTTCTGCGAGTACGAATCTTGGCTGCTACCAAGCAGTGATCGGAGTCGATGTTTGGACCCCGCATCGTACGTACGTCCATAACGTTGGAATCATGCCGTCCGTCTATCACAAAGTCATCGATCTGATTGCGTGTTTTCCGATCTGGCGATAGCCATGTTGCTTGATGGATCTTTTTATGAACGTGGTGCTGGCTACGACCATATTTCGTGCACCGGCGAAGTCGATCAGCCTGTATCCATTCGGCGAAGTATCTTCATGGAGGCTGAACTTTCCGACAGTGGGGCCAAATACACCCTCTTTGCCCACCCTGGCGTTAAAGTCGCCAAGCACGACTTTGATATCATGACGGGGGCAGCGCTAATAAGTTTCTTCTAATTTCGCGTAGAATGCACCTTTTTCCACGTCGTCCTTGCCCTCGGTCGGTACGTGCGCACAGATAAACGATATGGTGAAAAATCGTAGTTTTATTCGGATTGTGGCAAGACGGTCGTTCCCGGCTGTGAAAGACACTACCTGTTTCACAAGCCTCTTTCCCACCCCAAAACCGACGCCGAATCTGCGTTCATTAGTGTGGCCGCTCCATAAATAAATATAGTTTAAAAAAACTAAAACTCACGCTTTTAGAGAGTATTAAACTAAAAAGTTGAAAATAATTTTAAAACCCCTACACAGTAGTATTGTAGAAAAAGCGTGGTCTGCTTTGTGCCACAATTTTCGTATATCGAGCGCTCGACGCTTTTCCGACATAATGCTAGTTTTTTTTACTACGCTTTCATTAGCTTTACTTGTTACATATGTATGTTTGCTTGCTTGTATGTAACTCTACTTAAGTCTACCCGATATTGGCATACGACTGTCACAAAACCTTGAAATATGCCTTCAATATGGGTATCAAACGATAGGGGATTGCATTTGGACCTCGATATATTTATCGATAACTAAGTTATCCGTCATAATGTCTACAATCTGGGTATCAAACGGAAGGGAAGATCCACAGGTTTCTATTGGTTTTTGGAATATTTCGATATATTTATAGATAACTTCATAACACATTTAACTAAAAAGTAAAAAATAAATGAAGTTTAAAAAGCGAAAACACATGCTTTTAAAGAAAATTGCAATAAAAAGGTAAAAAAAAAATTAATAAAAAACGAAGATTATGGAAAATTTTCGTAATTATATTTCTTACAACATAGTCGGGCTAACTTTTTTTCGTCCATAGACTCTTTATGATTTTAAAGTGGTTAAATGTGAAAGACTGACGAACTTATAGAGATGAAGGCAAAAAATGTTTATGGGAATTAGTATAATTAATATATTATTCAACAGTTTAAATTGTGAAAAATACAAATTTTTGGACGTAGCAGTGTTTTTTCACCGATATATCGGAAACTATTCGAAATCAGGAGAAAACTTCGGAAAAATTTGTAATGGCCCCTTTAATGAAAAAAGTTTGCAAGACCTTTTTTGTAGAGCTTTCCCTGCAAACACGGGTAAAAGTTGGCAGTACAATTTTTGGGTGAGAAGATATGGGCATATCCCAAATAGTGTTACATTTTTGGATACTCGGATGCTACACACCGGTTAATGAATTAAAGCGGGGAAAAAGCATATGGATATTTAGTTTTACGTATTGACTATCTTCTCTGAAGATTTGGATGAAAAAATTGTAGACAATAAGTTTTTACGGAACTTTGAAAGGCGAAAAACGTCGAATTTATCGCTTTTTCGAGTGATACTCTTAATTTTCTTTTTGGTATTTGTTCTATAAAATTTTGAGGCATCAATGTATCGTTCTGAAATTTTGCCAGGGTGTAGTTTTTGAGACGGAGGTTAATGTGCTCCTCCAATATTAAATGCTATCATCAATGAAATAGCGATACTCTGTTTTTGGACATTTTCAATATTTGTGATTTTGTGCATATAAAATTTTGGTTGTACGCAATGATAGCCTAATATACAGCAAAACTTTCGGTGGTTTTGAATTTGGTGTGCTCCCTTTAGTTTTCAAAGTAGAGGCAGAAATGTCGAGCTACTTCGGTGCGTAACTTTTTTACGGTAACATGTTTTTTGTAGGCACAGCTACAGTGTTACTTTTATTACGTGTTACACTTTTGTAATTTGTTGTCCTACACCACAGTAGTATAAAACCAAATGCCTCATTTAGAAAGATTAAAATAATGAAAGTTATTGAAATTTGTACAAGGGGCAAATATTGGCAATTTTCGAGAGATATTAGAAACCGTTAAAAAATTGGAAAACATGTATATACCTACTTCTAAACTAACTTATATTTAAGCGTCAGTGACCTACAACACAAATTTAGTACAGTTATCCAAGGCAAATTCAACAAGGTAGAATTGACAACTGAAATATTTTGTTTTTGTAGGGGTTTTTCCTTCAAAAAAGTGTAAACAAGCGTATTAACCCTTTGCCACCCAAGCACAGTTTTTGTGTCCCATAGAATTGTTTTACCTTTGCGTTATAAAAATGGCGAGTATTGAGTATGCATTTGTGGATTTCCGCCGATGTCACCACAAGGTTGTCGCCAGAGTGTCGCAGAAACTGGTGGATTGGTTTCCATTAGAGTTTTTTATACTGAGGTCAAAACCAGGGTACCGTCTTATCAAGGAAAATATGTGTCCACGAAATGAAGTAATCGATTTATTAAAAACTTGTTTGGAACCGCTTCTGGATTTTGAAGAGTTTCGTTTTTTTTTTATTAAAATAACGGTTACGATTTAGTTTTCGGTTTCGAGAAAATTAATCGGCTTCGCTGTTGCTGTTGTAAGAGGGACGTGATGGACCAAACAGAGTTTTACGGTATTGAGTCTATGCTCTCACAGCTGCAGAACCACCTTATGGTACTATACCCATTGCCGATTTCATCAACCCCGTCACCGTGGTCTAAACGGATTTTAGTCGCCTCTTGCAACAGGCATTCCACCACGGGCATATTCTAAACCCCTAACCCGCAGGGGTCATGAATCGATTTTAATCGGTTACAGTTTCGTTCTCGGTCTAGGATCTAGTTAAAAAAGATTAGACCATTCATTTTAGCTAAACTGTGCTAGAGTCTAGCTAGTCTGAACTCTAAACTCTATTTAAACGTGGAAGGAACTGAGCCAAGCGGTATTGTATTTATATGAAACAGACTAGCTAGACTCTAGCACATTTTAGCTAATATGAATGGTCTAATCTTTTTTCAATTGGATCTTAGACCGAAAACGAAACTGTAAGCGATTAAAATCGATCATAACCCCTGCTGGTTAGGGATTTAGATAATGCCCGTAGTGGAATGCCTGTCGCCAGAGGCGACTAAAATCCATTTCAACCACGGTCACGGGGTTGATGAAATCGGCAATGGGAATAGTAGCATAAGGTGGTTCGGCAGCTGTGAGAGCATAGACGCATAGCCCGTACAGCTCTGTTTGGTCCGTCACGTCCCACTTACAACAGCTACAGCGAAGCCGATTAATTTCTCGAAACCGAAAACTAAATCGTAATCGATATTTTCATAAAAAGAAAAAAACGAAACCCTTTCAAAGTCCATAACCGATTCCAAACAAGTTTGTACTTGTTTTTTATAATTGATTACTTCATTTCGCGGACACATATTTTCCTTGATAAGACGTTACCCTGGTTTTGACTTCAGTATAAAAAAAACTCTAATGGAAACCAATCCACAAGTTTCTGCGACATTCTGGCGACAACCTTCTTGTGGTGCCATCGGCGGAAATCGACAAATATTCAATACTCGCCATTTTTATAACGCAAAGGTCCGATTGAGGTAGATTCCAAAGTGGCCAAAGTAACTCCGTTACTCTTTGGGCTATCATACTTCGCGGTATTGATAATTTTTTGGCATGAGCAAATGCTATCTAATTTTTCAGTAAAACAATTGTATGGGACACAAAACCTGTGCTTGGGTGACAAAGGGTTAATACGCTTGTTTACATTTATTTGAAGTTAAAACTCCTACAAAAACGAAATATTTCAGTTGTCAATTCTACCTTGTTTAATTTGCCTTGGTTAAGTCCATGATAAAACAAGTAAGGAAGTCTAATTTCGGGTGAAACCGAACATTACATACCCAGCTGTGCACATAAAGTGGGCGTGATCGTTCACCGATTTTTCTTATTTTCTGTGGTAGTACTCTACATAAACATAACATGCCTGGTACCTAGTTTCGTAAATCTATCTCACACCGTTCTGAAGTTGTTAGCAGTCGAATTTAAAAATTGCTTGACTCAAAGTGGGCGGTGCCACGCCCACTTTCCAAAATTTTGATAAAATTATGTAAAGAATATGAAAGTTGATGTATGTACCAAATTATATTATTATAGCGAAATCAGTTAATTAGATATGGACTTTTCAATATTTCCACCTCCTTTCAATATAACTTTTATGAAAAAGTAGACGTGGTCGCGAAGCGATTTCGTTTATTTTCTATAGCTGAATTTACCACAACAATAGTATGTCCTCTACGAAATTTCGTTATACTAGCATAAACTGTTCTGAAGTTATTAAGAGTCAAAATTTTAAAATTTCTTCAAATATACGTGGGCGGTACCACGCCCCCTTTTCAAATTTTTTTATAAAATCGGCCTTAGAACATCTAAATCAATACATATTGCAAATTTTATCATTGTAGCTGCTTCTAATATTGAATTAACCCATTTTATACGTTTTTCGAAATTTTCGATATCGAAAAAGGGGCGTGGTTATGGTCCGATTTTACCCATTTTCAATAGCAATCTATTCTGAACCCAAATAAGTACGCATGCCAAATTTGGTGAAGATATCTCATTATTTGCTCAAGTTATCGTGTTAACGGACAGACGGACGGACGGACATGGCTCAATCAAATTTTTTTTCGATCCTTATCATATTGACCTGTACAACCAACCGTTATCCTAACAAAGTTATAATACCCTGTGTACAAGTACAGCTGGGTATAAAAATACTGCAAGGTAAAACCTTTCTTCTGATTTTATTTTGACATTTTTAAGCAATATAAAATATGTCAGTCAAACAAAAAAATATTAAAAAATTTGAAAATAAAAAAATTGGAAAAATTATAAAAAATCCAAAAATATTTTTCAATTTACAATGCACGTGTTGGTGGATGCCTGGACACTGTGGTATGCTAGGAAATGAGATGGCAGATGAGTTTGCTAGATGGGGGCACATCCGCTCCGCTTTCACAGTTCTTATTTTTAACAATTATAGCAAGAAATTTAAGCGTATATTCAAGAAAAATTAAAAAAAAAATTATTTTGATTTGTAATTTATTTGATTGAAAACTCCAATCAGAAAAGTAATGAGAAAAAAAATGAGTATGAGAAAAGCTTAAAAACGTCATTAGTGTCATTAACGGTTTTCCTGTAGTATTTTTATCATGGTTAAGCCTCACATTTTTTGTGCAATTCGTATTATCTTGAAAGTTACTGTACTATTTTTCAGTACAATGGAAAGTGCGCTAAATCTCTGACCATAGCTGTATATTTTGGGGATATGAGAATATGTTTTATACCTCAATTCTGTAAGCTGTATCTAGTCACTAATAGAGACATTTCGTGGCATATTTCATATTTGATACAATTTGGTATTCAGTAAGCTGTCTCACATCTCTAGTCTCAATAAAGAGTCACTAATTTGTCATCTGCTTGTAGGCAGGTAACAAACACAATTAATTAAAGAAAATTTGTTAAAAAATTTAAAAAAATTTAAAAAAAGTGAATTTACCAATTAGAAGTACTTAAGTGTTTAAAAAAAGTTAATTAAATTTGAAAAAATTAAATGAAAAAATAAAATTTTACTGTTCGCGGACCGGCAATTGAACTTACGACCTCCCGCGTCATAATCCGGACGCTTAACGCCTGGGCTACATCGACATCTATAGGGCGAGTGTCAAATGCGTTACTTAAAATTTATGCAATTTTTGTATTCACCACACCTTAAAATGAGCGAGAGAGAGACTGTGGTAGATTTCTTGTGACTTTCTCTTATAGAATACCGGAATCATCTCAAGTCACAATAATTGTATCTAATGAAATATCTCAAATTTAGTGACTTGATATGAGACAGAATTACAGAATACTGGTATTAAAGTATATTTCATATCCCTAGATGATAAGGGTCTTTAGACCCAATGTGGACCAGCTGTGACCCTAGAAGGAATTTTTGAGATATGGGTATCAAATGAAAGATCTTAGTAAGAGTTTTAAGGAGAATTCGTTTCAAGTCGCAGGAAGGAACCCGTTTCCGAGATAACGACCAAAATGTGGACCAGGTGTGACCCTAGGAGTTTTTTGTACGATATGGATATCAAATGAAAGGTGTTGATAATAGTTGTAGCCGAAGATGGTTTTTAGTCCCATATGGGAAACCGTTTCCGAGATATCGACTAAATGTGGACCACAGTTTTTTTTTTAGGAAAACTTAGCTTTTCATGATGAATATCTCTAAAAGCGCTCATGGTAGGGACCTGAAAATTTTTAAGGAGATATAAGATATCGCTACTATACTCACGAAAAATTTGAGATATGGGAAAAAGGAGCATGGAAACTCCAATACATAATCAATTTTTAAGCTAAATTCCTACAAAATGGTTCATGATAGGGACCTGGAAATTGGTAAGGATGTAAACGATATTAGTACAATTTTCAGAGAAATAGGCTCGAGTTATCTCAAAAGAGGCGTGGCAGGTCTAATACAAACTTAATTATTTAAGCTTAATACCTCTATTTTCTCTTTTTTTCAAACCAAAACCTGTTGGCACTCGAAACTTGGACCCGGTGAGAAAAAAAAATACAGAACACAGTATATTTCCAGTAAATCGTCTTTTTATTATTAAGTTTTATTTAAGGTCATTTCAAACAATTTATTTCACGTCCTTGAAGATTTTTTCGTATATTCCTTGACCAGCTAGTACATCAGGAAGTGATCTGAAGCCACATTAACCGTTGCACACATTACATAAAGGAATACCTTCTATAACATCGCAGAAGCAGGGTGGTTTTTTACTGTTTATTGAGACTGCCAAGACCAAAATCAAAATGCTGAAAATCGTGCCGAAAATCATTTTAACTTTTTACCACGCTTTTATTAGGTTCACTTGTATGTTTGCTTGTTTGTTTGTTTGTTTGCTTGCTTGCTTGTATGTATGTAACTCTCGTTCGGTCTAAGTCCCAGTGGCCCAAAAACCGTAAAATGTCCCTACAATATGGGTATCAAACGAAAGGGGAAGACCCCAGGTTTCATTTGGACCTCGATATATTTCGATAACTGAGTAATCGCTCAAAATGTGTTTGCCCGAAAACCTTAAAATTTCCCTACAATATGGGTATCAAATGAAAGGGGAAGACCCCAGGTTTCATTTGGACCTCGATATATTTCGATAAATTTATCGATACCTGAGTAATCGGTCAAAATGTGGTTGCCCGAAAACCTTAAAATTTCCCTACAATATGGGTATCAAACGAAAGGAGAAGGTCCCAGGTTTCATTTGGACTTCTATATATTTCGATAAATTGATCGATAACTGAGTTATCGGTCAAAATGTGGTTGCCCAAACACCTTAAAATTTCCCTATATTATGGGTATCAAACGAAAGGGGAAGACCCCAGGTTTCATTTGGACTTCGATATGTTTCGATAAATGTATCGATAACTGAGTTATCGGTCAAAATGTGAATGCCCAAAAACCTTAATATTTTCCTACAATATGGGTACCAAACGAAAGGGGAAGGTCCCAGGTTTCATTTGGACATCGACATATTTCGATAAATTTATCGATAACTGAGTTATCGGTCAAAATGTGGTTGCCCGGAAACCTCAAAATTTCCCTACAATATGGGTATCAAACGAAAGGGGAAGGTCCCAGGTTTCATTTGGACAGCGACATATTTCGATAAATTTATCGATAACTGAGTTATCGGTCAAAATGTGAATGCCCAAAAACCTTAATATTTTCCTACAATATGGGTACCAAACGAAAGGGGAAGGTCCCAGGTTTCATTTGGACAGCGACATATTTCGATAAATTTATCGATAACTGAGCCATCGGTCAAAATGTGAATGCCCAAAAACCTTAATATTTTCCTACAATATGGGTACCAAACGAAAGGGGAAGGTCCCAGGTTTCATTTGGACAGCGACATATTTCGATAAAATGGGAATGCCCAAAAACCTTAACATTTCCCTACAATATGGGTACCAAACGAAAGGGGAAGGTCCCAGGTTTCATTTGGACATCGACATATTTCGATAAATTTATCGATAACTGAGTTATCGGTCAAAATGTGGTTGCCCGGAAACCTCAAAATTTCCCTACAATATGGGTATCAAACGAAAGGGGAAGGTCCCAGGTTTCATTTGGACAGCGACGTGTTTTTATAAATTTATCGATAACTGAGTTATCGGTCAAAATGTGAATGCCCAAAAACCTTAATATTTTCCTACAATATGGGTACCAAACGAAAGGGGAAGGTCCCGGGTTTCATTTGGACAGCGACATATTTCGATAAATTTATCGATAACTGAGTTATCGGTCAAAATGTGAATGCCCAAAAACCTTAATATTTTCCTACAATATGGGTACCAAACGAAAGGGGAAGGTCCCGGGTTTCATTTGGACAGCGACATATTTCCATAAATTGATCGATAACTGAGTTATCGGTCAAAATGTGGTTGCCCGAAAACCTTAACATTTCCCCCAATATGGGTACCAAACGAAAGGGGAAGGTCCCAGGTTTCATTTGGACATCGACATATTTCGATAAATTTATCGATAACTGAGTTATCGGTCAAAATTTGGTTGCCCGGAAACCTCAAAATGTCCCTACAATATTTGGACAGCGACATATTTCGATAAATTTATCGGTAACTGAGTTATCGGTCAAAATGTGAATGCCCAAAAACCTTAACATTTCCCTACAATATGGGTACCAAACGAAAGGGGAAGGTCCCAGGTTTCATTTGGACATCGACATATTTCGATAAATTTATCGATAACTGAGTTATCGGTTAAAATATGATTGCCCAAAAACCTTAAAATTTCTCTACAATATGGGTGTCAAACGAAAGGGGAAGGTCCCAGGTTTCATTTGACCATCGATATATTTTGATAAATTTATCGATAACTGAGTTATCGTCAAAATGTGAGGCCCAAATACCTTAAAATTCCCTACAATATGGATATCAAACGAAAGAGGAAGGTCACAGGTTTCATTTGGATTTCGAAGTTAAGCAACCAATAGAAAACACCAAAACAGATTTAAATAAGATAGACCCATCTCACCTGAATATAGGTAGAGTTGTCAATAAAAATAACGGTACTATAATCATTAGGGCTAATTCAGCTAATGATAAAAACAAATTGAAAGATGTGCTCACGGGTGGGTTGGATCAAAATAAGTACGAAATAGCTGAGCCAAAAGCTCAATATCCAAAAATTGTTGTCGCTTATATTAGTGCTAAAAATAATGAAGATGAAATTGTTAGCAGAATAGCTGCTCAGAACGAGATGTTAAGAGATGCCAAAATGAAATGTCTTAAAATCATCCATCCAAAGAAAGATAATAAGGCCTCACATTTCAATGCGGTAATTGAAATAGATCATAAACATTATGAAGATGTTCTAAACTGTAAAAAAATTAATGTTGGCTGGGAGCGCTGTCCCGTTTATGATGGTCAAACTGTAAGAAGGTGCTATAAGTGCTTAGGATTTAACCACATAGCAAGTAACTGTACTAAGAATGAAAGATGTAGTAAATGTTCGGGGGAGCATAAATTAGAGAAGTGTGAAGTAGAGGAGTCGGTAAATAAATGCGGTAATTGCGTAGATGCCATTAAGAAGTTTGGGTTGAAGCTAAATCCTGACCACAATATTATGAGTCACGATTGCCCGGTTTATCAAAGAAAATGTAGACTGGAAAAGGAAAGGGTTGGGTTTTAGCAATCAGACCTTAGCCATCGGGAAAGGAATGATTCAAATTTGAAATGTGTGTACGTAAATAGTTGTAGTTTTTTAGCCAATAAAGCTGAATTGGAAAGGCTAATAGAAGAAGTGAATCCTGATCTCGTACTGTGCTCGGAAACCTGTATGACTTCAGATATTACGGATAGTGAGGGTAATATTACATGCTATACGGCAATTCGTTGCGACTCTCATAGCCGGCACACAGGAGGTGTAGTCCTACTATTAAAAAAAGGAATTGAGTTTAAGGTTAGGTATAATAAATCTGTAGATAGAAACGTTTGGTGTGTTGTAATCAAATTAAAGTACTGCGATGTTAAGTGGCAAATAGGAGTTTTATACCACTCTCCGAGCTCAAGCGACAGCGAATTTTTAAATCACCTAGAAACGATGCTTCCACAAGTATTTGAAACAGGAACAAACTCCCTTTTAATTGGCGATTTCAATATAAATATGAACGTGTATTCAACAAATAGCTGTAGATTAAATGAAATTTTTGCACGCAGTGCTGTGAAACAAAGGATACATTTTAATACCAGGATTACCGAGGTGTCCCAAACCAAAATAGACCTATTATATGCTAATGCAGATTTAGAGTCTTGCGTAAATCTAGTGAACAATAGGATCTCAGATCATGAAACCGTTTCATTCACTGTTAAAATTAATAATTCAAATCCTTTGCGAAAGGCGATTAAGTTAGTATCCTGGGAAAATTACTCTGCGGAGAACCTGATACATTTGTTAAGGCAATGCGACTTTAGTGCTTTGCATAGTATGAATATCAATGATATGGTTGATTATATAAATGCCTGTATAATAAGCTGCATGGATTCATTGACTTCTGAGAAAACCTGGCCGTTAAAACTTAGAAATAAGTGGTATGATCAAGAATTAACCGAAGTTAATAAACATAAATATTTCTTGCAGTTGCAAGCTAGGTCTACGGGCGATTTTTCAGAATACAACGCTATTGCTAAGTATTACAAAAAACTGATAAAAATTAAGAAAGTTAAGTACATGGAGAATAAAATTGATATAAATAGTTCAGATAGAAAGCTAATGTGGAAACATTTGAAACAAGCCGTCAACTTAACTGATGTAGAAGAAAGTATCTTGACGTTGATTGTAAAAGGTGTGACGTATGAGACACCCAAAGACATAGCCGAAGCGCTAAACTCATTTTTTATTGATAGTATTGTTGATATAAATAAGGAAATTGAAGAAATGGTAATGTCAGACAACAGCAGTTGCACAACCAGGGCATCTATGAAATTCGAAGAAATATTCGTCGATGATGTGCTTAAAATAGTCAACGGATTTAAAAATAAATCTGGTGGTAAAAACTTACTCGCGGAAGGTGTAATAAAAGACTCGATTTCATACATGGGCCATTATTATGCTTTAATTATAAATAAATCCATCAAAACTGGAACAGTGCCTGACCCATGGAAAATATCAACAATAGTACCAATAAGAAAGGTGAAGAATACAGTTCTAGGTGAGGAATTTAGACCGATTAACACTTTGCCAAATATTGAAAAAATCTTGGAAATAGTGGTAAAAAACCAACTTGTTGATTACCTTGAAACTAATAAAATATTTATAAAAGAACAATCCGGGTTCAGGGAAGGGCATTCGTGCGAAACGGCGCTAAATTACGTAATCTCGAGCTGGAAAGAAGAACTTAATTAAAAAAAAAGTATAGTTGCAGTGTTCATTGATCTGAAGAGAGCTTTTGAAACGATAGATAGAGATCTTATGCTTGCCAAATTAAAGAATATAGGCATTAAGGATATAGAGCTGCAGTGGTTTAAGAGCTTTCTAACAAATCGCAAACAAAAAACAGCTATAGGATCCGTGGTCTCCGATGAGGCAGCGATAAATATAGGTTTGCCACAAGGGTCAGTGTTAGCGCCTGTCCTATTTAATATCTATATAAATGACATAACCTCGGCATTGAAACATAGTAAAATTAGACTGTTTGCGGATGATGCTTTGTTGGAAGTAGGAGAATCGGATATTATGGTAGCAATGAGCAAAATGCAGGAAGATTTAGATTCACTATACAGGTGGCTTTGTAGTAATAAACTCAAACTCAATGTTAGTAAAACTAATTTTATGATAATATCTAGAACAAGTAAAAAAGAATCGCAAAACATTGAGCTTCATATTATGAATACAATGATTGAGGAAGTGAGCATATTCAAGTACTTAGGCGTTCAGATTGACAATAAGTTGAAGTTTAATGATCATATTGATTATATAGTTGCCAAAATTGCTAAAAAAATTGGATTTTGGAAAAGAACATGCAAATATATAAGTAAGGAGTATAAGCTGAAAGTATATAGATCTATAATAGAACCACACTTTATCTACTGTCCAACAATATTCTTTATGGCTAGTGATGCACAAGTCGACAAATTACAGATTATGCAAAATAAAGCCATGAGATTCATCCTAAACAGTCGATATGATACTCCAATAAAGAGCATGCTCGACGCACTCAGTTGGGTCAGTGCTAAACAGCTAATATTTTATCACACCATGAAATTTGTATTTAATATGAAGCGTGGTATATTACCTGAGTATCTGAGTGATAAACTTATATATGTCAGTGAAAGTCATTCATATGCGATCAGAGAAAATGATAATTTTAGGCTACCGCGCTTTAGAACAGAAATGGACAAGCAAAATATATTTTATAAAGGTCTGAAATCTTTTAATGAACTACCTAGTCACATAAAAGAAATTACAGATTTTAATTCGTTCAAAAAGTGCTTGATGGCGCACTGTAAATCCCTTCCAATAAGATAAAATTTTCACCAATATGTTCTTCTTTTTCATGATCGGTCGCTTGCGGAGTTCATATTTCCATACAACGCAGTAATAACCGGAGAAAATGATATGAGGACATTGCAACTGTTGCTGTCTATCTGATCAAGGATGGGATTATTTGTGTGGGTTCCGGCAAATCTATAAAACTCTGAACTACACTGATATGCACCGTTTGAATACATTTTTTTCCAAAATATTCAGAGAAGCGAAGCATGGGTGGAATGGAAACATGTCCTTTCCAACCACCTAAAAAGAGAGGCTCATCATACTTGATAGCAAATTACTGAGGAGGATTGGAAACTCGTTCTTTCCAACCTCCATAACAAAACAAACAATGGGGATTGGAAACACGTCCTTTCCAACCTTAAAATAACAAGGTTTCCATAACTGGTCCATTAAATGGCCAATGCTGAGTGCTGATTGGAATCGCGTGCATTCCGACAGCATATAATAAATGTTCCATAACTGGTCCATTAACGGCCAATGTTGATTGCTGATCGGAATCCTGTGCATTCTGACAGCACATAATCATAGTGGTATAAGTCATTTATAAGTACATTATAAATGTTTTAATTTTAAGTTTTAGGCTTGAAAAGCCGTAATAATAAATAAATAAATAAATAAATAAATAAATAAATAAATATATTTCGATAAATTTATCGATAATTTCATAGGACATTTGACTAAAAAGTAAAAAATAAATATAGTTTAAATAACTAAAACTCACGCTTTTAGAGTGTATTGAACTAAAAAGTTGAAAATAATTTTAAAAACCCTACACAGTAGTATTGTGGAAAAAGCGTGGTCCGCTTTGTGCCATAATTTTGGTATATCGAGCGCAAGACGCTTTTCCCACATAATGCTAGTTTTTTTACTACGCTTACATTAGCTTTACTTGTACATATGTACATTCATATGTATGTTTGCTTGCTTGTATGTACCCAGCAAACCAGCTTCGGAGCGCTCTTAAATCTGAGCTCTAATATGAGCCTTTTTATGAGTTTTTTCAGAACATGCCCATAATTATGATCATTATGTGAGCTTTTATGAGCGTGTACATAAATATGATTGTTTTATTAGTTTTTCTGAGTGTGCCCCTATAAATACCTTTTACTTTCATTATTTGGATTCAAGTACGTTATGATTTTTCTTTTTGAAATAAGTTTTTGTAAGAAAATAAATGATGAACAATATTTGAATGTTAGATATGCAATGAATGTTTACCTATTTGTTTCTACATATTTAAAAGGAAAATTTAAGGTGCAAGGGATAGGGAAAGGGAATGGGAGAAGTCATGAGAAAGGAAAGGAAAAATTAAAATTGGAAAGAAATGAATAAAAATAAAGAAGAAAAGGAAGCTCCTAATTCGTACAAAAAATCATTCGAAAAAGACTCTTTCATGCGCTCTTTTCAGAGCTCATAAAAACATTCGAAAAAGAATCTTTTATGCATAAGACTGAGAGCTCATTTATGAATGACCAGTTTCATAGGAAAAGCCACTCAAATACGAGCATTTTATGACTGTTTATGATTGTTTTATGAACTCATTATGAATGTGAGCGCTCAGAGGAAAGAGTCCCATATGCGCTCATTTAGAGCTCTTATGGTTTGCTGGGTAGCTCAACTTCAGTCTGTCATTTGGACTTCAGACTATCCCAAAAACCTTGAAATATGACTTCAATATGGGTATCAAACGAAAGGGTTTCTATTGGACTTTGGAATATTTCGATTTATTTATCGATAACTGAGTTATCGGTAAAAATGAGATTGTACAATAATATTGAAAATTGCCTACAATATGGGTATCAAACGCAAGTGGAGGCCCAGAGGTTTCGTTTTGACTGCGGTATACTTCGATATATTTATCGATTACTTCATAACACATTTAACTAGAAAGTAAAAAATAAATATAGTTTAAAAAGCGAAAACACACGCTTTTAAAGAATATTGCACTAAAAAGGTAAAAATAAATTAAATAAAAAACGAAGATTATGGAACAAAGTGGACCACGCTTTTTCCACAATACTACTGTGTAGGGTTTTTAAAATTATTTTCAACTTTTTAATTTTTACTCTTTTTTTTAATGACTTGCCACAGATTTTGATTAATTCTCCAGCTCTTATGTATGCGGATGATGTAAAAATTTGTTATTCGTACTTGCCTTCGGACTTACATCGTTTAAATCTACTTCAGGTTGATTTGGATTAATTTCAACGTTGGTGAACAATAAATGCATTAGTTTTAAACTGCTCTAAATGTAAGTGTATGGCATTTCACTGTGTTAAGCCTGATTTATCATCTCATCTGCTTTATGGCCCTCCTATGGAGTGTATACCTACGGTTAATAATTTCAATTTTATTACATATATTCGATATTATAAATAAAGCAAAGGGTGCTCTTGGGTTCGTTAAACGCTGGGCTAAGGAGTTTAATGATCCCTATCTCACCAAGGTTCTTTACACTTCGTTGGTCCGTCCATTACATGAGTATTGCTCGTGTGTGTGGAGCCCAGGATATATTGTGTCATATTAAGCGTATTGAGTCAGTGCAGAAACAATTTTTGATATTTGCTCTACGGGCTTTTAACTGGGACTCAAATCCTCGTCTTCCATCTTATCGAAGAAGTAGGCTTCTTCTTATTGATTTGCCAACTCTGGAAAGTCGCAGAATATTGATTGGGGTAATGTTCCTGCATAAGCTTATTCTCGGCTCTGTTGACTCCTGTGAGCTGCTAAGCCGACTTAAATTTGCAGTTCCGGCTAGGGTGTCCAGACACTACATGCCTTTCCATTTACACCTTTGCCGTCTAAATTTTCTCAAAAGTTGTATTAGTGTCGAATGTTCCCAACAAACATCGAGCACCAAAAACTCAAACGTTGGAGAAAACATCATTCTCAACTTTTTCTCAAATGTTGTTTATATAACAGGATTATTTGTTGAACTATATTAATTAAAAAAGTATTAAGTAAAACTTAACTGCATAAATGGAAACTCGATTTTTATTTGTTTTGCGTGATTGGCATCTCTGAATAAATATTTCAATGAGAGCATGTGGATTCCATTTCGATCCACTCCGCTCAGTTTGAGAAACGTTTGAAAATTCTGCCGTTCTCAATTTGAAAATGAGGGAAAATCCCATATTAAAAATGAGCCTTTTAGGTTGAGAACGCTATCAGCGGTTATTTCGCCTCAAATTGAAAACGAACGTTTGAGATTTGAGATTGGTTCTCAAATGCATCTCAAATTGAGATTAGCTAAAAATGTTTGTTGGGTTCGTTTGCTGCCTTACGCAATGAAATACTCTTCAGTCTTACCTGATATTTTAAAATTTACTTGTTTAATATGTAACGATATGTAAATTTTTATTTCTACCACATTATTTGGAACTTGCAATATTTATTTAATTTTAGTTCATCTTTCAATGTTAGACAGTATTGTTAATTTTTATTTAATTCAATTTTTGTATATATTTTATTGTTATTTTATAACGTGTTTATTTACAAGATCAATACCAGCTTAAAATAATTCATATAATTTCAATTATTACGATTCTATGAAGAAATGTTATAAGGCGACAAACATATGGGTCATTCCATGCCAAATCGACAAATTTTTAAGTGACCCCCTTCGATTTCGCTAAAAATTTGCTATTTTTTCTACCCCTCGAAAGACATTTTTCAGAATTTTTTCCCCAAATCAAAAAAAGTTATGGACTCTTAAAAAAGTTTATTTTAATGCTGTAACTTTTTCAAAAATCGACCGTTTGGGATAATTTTTTTTTTAATTTTTGTTTTTAAATGTAGTTTTCGGAAAAAAATATAAACATTTTTAAAAGCCCAGACTCCAGCTAATTCTGCAATAAGCCCCGCTAAGAACAAGATGTGCCGACAATCGCTTCTATTTTTTTTTTTGATTGAAAAAAATTTCATTTTATAAGCCAAAGTTTAAAAATTTTTTTTTTTTGTTTCAAGTCCCAGGAAGGAAACCTTTTCCGAGATATCGACCAAAATGTGGACCAGGTGTGACCCTAGGAGTTTTTGTACGATATGGGTATCAAATGAAAGGTGTTGATAAGAGTTTTAGCAGAGTATGGTTTTTAGTCCCATATGGGAAACCGTTTCCGAGATATCGACTAAAATGTGTACCAGGTGTGACCCTAAAAAGTATTTGGACAATATGGGTACCAAATGAAAGGCGTTGATGAGGGTTTTAAAAGGGTGTGGTTCTTAGTTCCATATGCGAGACCGGTTCTAAGATATTGACCTGAATAAGGATCACATGTGAACATGGAATGCGTTTCTGCAACATGGTTATAAAAAAAGGCGTTCATTAGGGTTTTAACAGGGCGGGGTTCTTAGTTCCATATGCGAACGCGGTTCCGACATGTTGACTTAAATGTGGACCAGGTGTGACTCAGACGTTGTTTGTACGATATGGATATCAAATAAAATGCGTTTGCGTGGCTTTTAACAGGGAGGGGATCTAAGTCCAATGAACGAACAAGTGTGGGTCGAAAAAGTGTTGGTGAGTCTTTTGAAAGGGAGTAGTTCCCTGTCCCGTGCATGAATCCGTTTCCGAAATATCGACCAAAATGTGGACAAGGTGTCACCCTAAAGTGTTTTTATAATATGGATACCAAATGAAAGATGTTGATGAGGGTTTTAACAAGGTGTGATTTTTAGTTCAACGCGAACCGGGTTCCGAGATATTGCCCTAATATGAACAATGGACTTTTGCGAGATATTGACCAAATATTCTTTCCAAATTGTTTTCATGATGAATATCTCTAAAAGCGCTCATGGAAGGGACCCGAAAATTTTTAAGGAGATATAAGATATCGCTACTATACCCACGAAAAATTTTAGCTATATGGAAACTCTAATACATAATCAATTTTTAAGCTAAAAAAAGCTACAAAATAGTTCATGATAGGGATCTGAAAATTGGAAAAAGGCGTGGTATTTACTTTTCAAGGCTGAATATCTCTAAAAATGTTCATGGCAGGGGAATTGGTATGGAGATTAAGCTGTTCCTTATATCAACTTTTTTTGAAAATGTTGGGTTCGCCTGGCGGAATATGATAGATTTTGCTCTAAAAATAAGCTGTGCAAAATTTCACTCGAATTGGTTAACATTTAGAACTTGCACGTTGCATTTGAAAATTTGAAAACCCATATGCATTCAGGGTGCATCAGATTATATAAAAACATTGATAGCCGTATACTTGGTACACATTAATTACGAGAAAAAACGTGTAGATTTCGATTCTTCTTTTAAAAAAGTGAGAAAACACCATTTTTGTATTTTACGAAAAATCTTCAGCTGTGCTTTTCCGATCGAAACCCTCTATTCACCGGATTAAAGATCTTCTGTAACTCTAAAAACCCGCCATATAGTGGTTTTAATCTAATTTTCAGTCACGTTTTTCTCTAATAATTTGTTAACTTGTGTATAAATAAAGTATTTTAAAACGATCTCTAGTTGGGTTAATCTTTAGAAATTATTTGCAAGGAAAAACATTCTTCGTTTTTATTATATTTTTTATACTTAAATATGTATAACCTAAATTTTTTTCATAAAAAACACAAGAAATTGTTAGACTATTGTCAAAAGCTTTAGCATGCAACACCAAAATACGTGTGGTTTTTGTTATTTATAAAATATATAAAACGTTTATTAAGCTCGTATTGTTCACAATTTGTATGAAAATGTCATTTTAAAAAGCTTTATAAACCAAATAGCTGGTGCCCGCGACTTCGTATGCGTGGCTTAGGTATTGAAATTAATCAAATGGTTTATGACAGCATTCATAAACACCTTCGGTTTGATACCCATAATGTACTAACACATTTTTGTGGAAATATTCGTCGATACCTCCGAAACCGGTCGAGCTATCAAAATTTCAAGATACCTCTCAAAAACATTTCAGATATTTCAATGAATCGCATCACATAGCATATTATAGCACTCATTGGCACCTTTCGTTTGACACCCATATTGTACTAAGACATTTTTGGTCACCCCTGGTCCACATATTAGGCGATAACCCCAAAACCCGCGTTATCCAAATAACGCCATCCAAAATCCAATTGACGCTTGCTAAAATCTAACTTGAAATGGTGAAGTAATTACTTACTTACAAGTGCGTTCAATGTTTTTGTTCTGTGACGGCCATGAACTGCGAATACAGCTTGGTCATAATAAAGATGCTCTACATGTTTGCTTTCATTTTTATTTTATTTTTTCCATATACAAAACGGACTTGTGTTGCTTTCAAGGCAAATACTTCTAATGTCAAATACACAAATTCATTAAATGGCATATTTTTTATACTATATATTACTTGTAAACCACAACATTCCACTTGCATTTGTTGAAAACATAATAATTCCATTTATATTTAAACATTTAAGAAATTAATTTAAGTGTATTTTATTACTCAAATATGTATTTAAGTGCAACAAATAAAAATTTCGCAAAAAATAACATCTTAAACTTTAAGTTGAGCGTCTAGCAATCCAACGATTCAATTCCTTTCAGTACTTTAAGAGTGTTACGACCACAAACATACAGACAGACATGGTCCACATATTTTTAAAATGGTTGATATGCATTCTACTCTCTTAATGATGCTTCCCCCAATCAATTTTTTTGTTGATATATGCCATGTACAATTACAATTGTATTATATGTAGAGATTTTATTTTTTATGAATATTACCCCCATATTCGATTTCTTGTGTTTTTATATGAAACAAATTTAACAGAAGAGCCCTATTATTTCTTTGAATTTTCTGATATGAAAAAATATTTGTCTATGAGAAAGAAAACAAAAAATTCAAGAATAAAGAAGAATTTTAAAAGGTAGAAAATTTATTATTTCGAGATGATCATAAAATATACTCATTTTCAACTTTATTTGAATCTCAGAAATTAATAATCTAAGTGCCATTTCCCCAAGTAAATTTTAAAATTTATCTGCCCGATAAAAAAACTTTCATTCAAAATGATTCAAAAATGACTCCGAAGATTGATTTTGATCATCAAAAACAAACATATTTGATTGTTCCTTTGTTCATTTGTATGATAATATAATCCCCAAAAAGGAATGAAAATTTATTAAAATTCAAATTAAGGAAAATTCGAAATTCAATCTTAAAAATGTTTGGGTTAAATCTAAAAGACAAATGCTATTAAATTATTATAGAATTCTAAATGTACAATTCTATATGTTTTTTGTTTACAATTCTTTGTACTTTAATTGCCAATTCCTTCTAGGGGAAATTGAAGCAGTCAACTTTTTTAATCCGGCTCAAATAGACTAAGAATATTAGTACGAGAGCCCCCATAGACATGGTGTTGTTGATTAATAACAAGCTAAGTTTTTCTGAGCGACTTCCTTTCGCCGAGACGCCCAACTTTTTTATCTTCGAAAATTCTGGAATGTGCGACCCTTGGGAGGTAGGGGGCGTGGAACATGTCAATTTGGTGCATACAAAATTTTTATGAATAACCGTTTTATTTTTATTTCACTAACTGCCATTAGTTGCGTTCGCCATGCAAATAATTTGTACAAATTTGTACAAATTATCTTCTTTTGTGGTAAAATCGTGTTCGCGATGAAAAATTATCCAGCAAGGAGAGAGGAATTGAGAGAGCAAAATGACATTTAATTTCGAGAGAAGCTGATAATTCTTGCTGGACAAATTTGGTCCAGCACGAACTAGCAATCACGGAAATCAGCTGATTTTGATTTTCGCGCCTATATTTTGTATGACATGCAACCGTGGTATCAGCTGACAGCTGAACTTGCAAAATTTTTGTACATTTCGCGTTCGCGTAAAAATTATCAATCATCACTCATTGAGAGAGAATGTCACAGAAAAGAGAAACATTCCGTTGCTGCATGATTCGTACTGAGCTTTTAGACGAACACACTTATTGTCGTAACCAACTCACGAATATATGTGGCCTACAAATTGTGTGCGACATAAAGTGGGACCGACAACCCAAATATGTCAAAATGACGTCATCAAAATAATTATTAACATCAAGCTAATTTTTTCACAGTTCGTTGTCAGTGATGAGCCCAATTCAATAGCATTATTGGCCTACAAAAATTGTGCGACACGTAGCCAGACCTCCGCCCCAAAGTGGTCAATTTGGTGTCAACATTTTTTTTATTAATAACTGTAGGCCAAGACCGGCGAATGATAGCTAAGTTTATCGCGATTACACATGTAATATTGGCCTACAAAAATTGTGCGACATGTCTCCAGACCGACAAGAAATGTCACAATGTATAGATATAAAAAAATTGTAATAGGAGAGATCATTGTAGATTGCAGATATTCAATAATAACTGATATGAGGGATCATAACTAAGCCAGTAGAATTTCAATCTACAGTTTCTGCAGCAAATTTTCAGTCTGTCTGTGTGTATGTATATAGATAAGAGTAGGTCAATTTTTTTGTATAAAATCGGTAATTACGGAAAATGTTTTACATCATTTAACATACTTTGCTAAAGGCACTCCATGTCTTAAATCGACTTTGACCCCATGGATTTTATGGCCAAGTTTCATAGTTTACTCTTTACTGGACATGCCTTAGGTCAAGCATGCAAAAGCTGCAAATGGTCAAAATCTCAAATTTTGGGTAAAATCCCCTTTTTCATAAACTAAAGTTTAAGGGGCATTTTTTGAGTTAATTCATATTGTTGTTGTCAATAAACTCGAATTTATGGCTCAACGTTCAAGTTATTAGCCCAGGGTGATAATAGGTACTGCAGTAAGGAATGTGGTTAATTTCTCTACTGGCTTCGAGGATATCTCCCAAAATATAAGGCCGAAAAGAAGAAGATTGGGTATATGCGTTAAGTAGTTCTCCCGTTATATCTACAAAACCAAAAATCTCAGTTATTTCCCCAAGTACTTACTTGGTTTTGTTGTGTCACGGCAGAAAATAAAAAAAATCTTAGTTCTTGATCTAATAGTTTAGAATTTCATTGTAAAAATACACATTTTTTTTTTATTTATTATCTACAAAAAATCAGATTTTCTGTTGAAAAAAAAAATGAAAACAATAACTCTCATGTTATTTCGCTATACATACATATTGGTTTCCCGCCGAATATTAAATTTGGCGGAAGCGTAAACCGAATAATAATGATTTTGGAAAAGGCCGAAACCCATAAATAGAACAAACATTCAAAATAACATAATAGTTTGTTTTTTTTTCTCTTTGTTTACTCTCCCTATTCAATATACATTGATAATTCGTTCTGTGTATTGTTAAAATATATTTTATATATAAACAGGGTGCTAAATTTTTTTTTTACAATTTCGGCATTCCGTGAATAGTCCCCGGATTTTAGAATTAGCTATTCTCCAGCAGTGCAAGGATAGAAGAAATTGTTTGACAAAGTATTTAATCTTAAAGTATTTTTTAATTGCATAAAGTATATTGTAAATACACAGAGCCAAAAATGCCTAATAAAATTAATAAGATTGTCTTCATGATCAGTTTTTGGGCAAAGGGGTAGTCGAAACGGTGGAATCGAAGAAAAAACTATAGGGAAATCTCTATGATTTTACGAAGAAATTCTTATTAAAAAACGATACATTTAGTACAAAGCTGTAATTAGACGCTGGCAAGCATAAGTACCCGATGGCCGTATGGTAAGCAACTGGGTTTAGCATTCCAAAAATTGTAAGTTTGAAATGTTAAAAAGAAAATCTTCTCAATTATATGTGATTTCCCTTTGAAAACATTAATAACTATACAGATATCAGTAATTAGACGCTGTTAAGCAAAAGTAAGCGATGGCCTGATGGTAAACAGCTGGGTTTATCATTCCGAAAATTGTAAGTTCGATTTTCGGTGAAGGCAATATCATTTTATTTTTAATTTGAAATTGAAGAAAATCTTCTTAATAATATGCAAACATTAAAAAGATTTTCTCTACAATAGCGTAAAGCACATCTTCTTGAAAAAAAAAACTATACAGATATCTTATTATTTTTGTTCTATTTTATTAGGTACCTTTATCTCTGTGTAGGTACCCGAAACATGCGGGATTGTAATAAAGAAATGCCGGGATTTTCGGAACTCTAGTATGTACGGTATTTAAAATAACCTTGCGTAAAATTGTCTTGTGTGAATGAAAGTAATAATATGCGGATAATCGTGTATTCGTCTGGTGCCAAGTTTCAGGTGCAATTGGAACGGATGTTTGGTTTCGCTGGTATCATCCACACAATGGCGAAACCTGATTGCCTGAGAATATAAAATGACGTAAATCTGACATTATTTACCACGCAAATCAATCTTTTCCTTACCCCAACAATTTGAGTTTTTGTTTTGAAGAGACTTTGTGAAGTATAAGTGGAATGTATCACTTTTCTTGTGCCGTGGAGTACCCAAAATTACTTTAAGCAGAAAATAAAAGGGTTTATTCATGATAATTTTATATCACATACTTATATTTATGTGTATACAAATGTATGTTTCCATATCAAATTAGCAAACACTTATGGAACTCGTGTATTTGTGTGAATATATAAAAATATCGATTTTATTCACATGTTGCACTTTTTTAGTAGGCCAGTGTAACGGCCGCTTTTTATTCGTTATTCCCTAAGATACAAACTTTAATTCAGGTTGTTATTAATAAAAAAAATGTTGACACCAAATTGACCACCTTAAGGCGGAGGTCTGGCTACATGTCGCATAATTTTTGTAGGCCAATAATGCTATTGAATTGTGCTCATCACTGACAACGAACTGTGAAAAAATTAGCTTGATGTTAATAAATATTTTGATGACGCCATTTTGACATATTTGGGTTGTCGGTCCCACTTTATGTCGCACACAATTTGTAGGCCACATATATTCGTGTGTTCGTTACGACAGTGGCAGTTAGTGAAATAAAAATAAAACGGTTATTCATAAAAAATTTGTGTGCACCAAATTGACATGTTCCACGCCCCCTACCTCCCAAGGGCCGCACATTCCAGAATTTTCGAAGATAAAAAAGTTGGGCGTCTCGGCGAAAGGAAGTCGCTCAGAAAAACTTAGCTTGTTATTAATCAACAACACCATGTCTATGGGGGCTCTCGTACTATATTAAAAAATTACTGAACAACCCCTTACCACTGGTGGGGGAAGCTGACAGTTTGTTGAATTAAAAAACAAACAAGTTGAGAGTCCAAAAGACTACTAACTTTATTCATAGTACCTGGGAGACCGAGCTTGCTCGGTGGTATTGATTTAGCGCTAACTTTACTTACCCAAAAAGACCCTCAAATGTTCCCAAAATGATCCCAAATTGAACCCAAAATGATCCAAAAATTATCCCAAAATAATTCCAAAATGATACGAAAATGACCCCAGAACACTGCAAACAAAACCAACAAACATGCCTTAACTGCGGCCCCTGCGGGTTAGGGGTTTAGAATATGCCCGAGGTAGGCATACCGGTCGTAAGAGGCGACTAATATGCACATAGGTAATTGACATGCAACTCGATGGTTGATCTACGGATATGATGCCTCTCACCTCTCATTACCCATCTTCTCCTTCCTCACGGATGGAGGGATGACATGACCTAGAAGGTTCCACTGGTCATACCAAATCGCTACCACGACAGTCGGGCAGTACCGCAAGGGAGTACCGCAGCGTACCGGGGTCATATCCGGCCAAGGACTGTCAACTTCGGCATCACTCCCCAAAACCTTCGGGAAGTGTTTTGCTGTTAACAACAACAACATGCCTTAACTAAGGCATAGTCCACAACGAGGAGGCAAAAGACTGCGAGACCAAATGTAGAAATTGCAATGACAACCATGAGGCAACAGATAAAGATTGCCCAGCTAGGCTTAAGGCCTACACCATCTGCAGAAACATGACACTCGAATATTCACAACTTAGTGAAGCCAGGACCAAATACACAAGCATCTTTGGTAACCGATTCGAAATACTAAGCGACGAAAAAGAATTCCCAGCATTACCCAAAAAACCCACGGTCAAAACATATAACAACCTGACGGAATCCGCCAAATTCCTACACAAACACTTCTCTTTTGCCAAAGTGACCAAAACAAATAAAAACAGAAACAATGAAATATAAAATGGGCTCAAACAATGCGGAAGTGGAGAGAAGCCAACAAAGAGGTCCACAGAGAAGAAAAAAACTCTAATCTGGCGTTCCCCAAAGAGGCGAGTGAGCACATTGAAGCGCACGAAAAAGTAGCAGATAAAACAAAACAAAGAAGAGTATGAAGTATTAATAAATATTCAAGACGGACTGCGACAACTCAACGATTATGGAAAATTAAAAATAATACGCAACCATGAGATTATTACAATACAACATTCAAAGTCTGAAGAAAACTAACAACAAGGACCTGTTAGAAATATCATTAGAAAGTAGAGACATAGACATAGCAATTTTAAGCGAAACTTGGCTAGTCGATAACAGCTGCACAACATTGGAAAAATACAATTTCATTGGCAAATACAGAAGTGATGGTTATGGCGGAGTAGGAATATACATTAAAAAAGACTTACGATTTTCTATCATACAATTGCAGACATCTGCGGACATAATTGGGATTAGCACTATTAATTTAAAAAATAACTTAAAAATCTTCAACCCATATTGCCCACCTAATATGCCAACACCAGTATTTAAATCAGAATTGGAAAAAACATTCGCCTTAGTAAACAATTTACGAGGAACTTTTATTATAGCAGGAGACTTCAACAGCAAATCTGTACTATGGGGCAGTAGCACCACTGACACCAAAGGAAGTATATTAGAGCAGGTTGCAACAGACTATGAATTCGATTGCTTAAATGACGGAAGTCCAATATATATAATAAATAATATAAAAACTCAACCGGATATAACATTCTGCAACAAAAACACAATTAACCTGGAATGGAAAGCCATACTCACAAGCATAACGAACAGCAATCGCTTACCTATAATAATACAACTGAACAATAATTTCGAACTCAAACACAACGAATCTACTAAAATTCTAAACCATCAGATCATACGCGGAATGAACAACATTAAAATAGGCCGAAATTTGTAGGAAACAAACCAAAACATACTAACACTATTTCAGCAAAACACCATTAAAATTAACAACAACAACAACAACACCAATAACAACGACAACAACAACAAATATATACCCAAAAAATGTTGGAGCAAGGAAATAGAAAAACCGTATAGATTGAGAAACAATGCAAGAGCCAAATATCAAAATTATAGAACAGCAGAAAATCTAAACAAACTCAGCGAAGCGCAGAACGGCCTACAAACACAGATATCTCTACATATAATAAAATTGTAACAGGTCGATGTCTGTACATGGCAGATATCAACAAAAAATTGATTGGGGGAAGCATTATTAAGCGAGTAGAATCCAAATCAACCATTTTAAAATTTTTTGTGTGTCTGTCTGTCTGTCCGTATGTTTGTGACCGTATCACTCTGAAAGTAATGAATAGAATTCAATGAAACTTTTTTCGGTGGATTTCTCTACGCTCAACTTAAAATTTAAGAGATTACTTTTTTCGATATCTCAACGGGTTTTGGAGTTATCGCCCAATATGTGGACCATGTCTGTCTGTATGTTTATGGTCGTAACACTCTTAAAGTACTGAATGGAATTGAATCGTTGGATTGCTAGACGCTCAACTTAAAGTTTAAGATATTATTTTTTGCGACATCTCAACGGGTTTTGGGGTTATCGCCCAATATGTGGACCCGGAGTAACCAAAAATGCCTTACTACAATATGGGTGTCAAACAAAAGGTGTCAATGAGTGCTATAATATGCGATGTGATTCATTGAAATATCTGAAATGGTTTGGAGATATCTTGAAATTTCGATAGCTCGACCGGTTTCGGAGGTATCGACGAATATTTCCACAAAAATGTGTTAGTACATTATGGGTATCAAACAAAAGGTGTTTATGAATGCTGTCATAAACCATTTGATTAATTTCAATACCTAAGCTACGCATACGAAGTTGCGGGCACCAGCTAGTTATAAATAAAACCCACCAACAATTCAAATTTTTTAAAATTCTTAATGGGTGCACATTCGGAATAACTCCGGCGAAAGCACCACAGCTATATAAAGCATTTGCCAGATCAAAACTGGAATATTCAGCATCATCAATTTCAAACATCTCTAAAACAGCAGCCGATAAACTCAAACGATGCAATAATATACAATTAAGGAAATGCTTGGGACTCATCAAATCCACACCAATTCACGTAATCTACCATATAACGGCGGAGCTACCACTGCATTACAGACTGGAGCTTAGTACAGCCAAGGAACTAATCAAAGTATTTGCTTACAACTTACCAGCAAAAGAAATATTAGAACAACAAGAACAAGCACATACTGCTACCAGCTACTCCAAAATATTTCATGAATACAGAGACATTATCGAAAACATAACAACCATAAACCCAGTTAAAATGCCAACCACATCGAAATTAAAAATATATCCAGAATTTTTCAAACAAGAGAACCAAACAAAAACCAAAGCAAACGACAACATAATAGCGCAACTAAAATTAAATCACATCATATTAAAACATTATGTAGAATCCTTACTGGACACTCTTTCGGTAAATTAACCATGGCAAGGCTCAACATAATATCAAACAACAGATGCGATAGCTTTCTCAATTATACATCACACATCTTACATATTTGCCCGAAATGGGGGTATTTGTTTCCTTTAGGAGTCAACTGCTAATAAATTAGATAAAATTATGTGATATAGCTCAAAAGACGGGGTTCGGCCTCAGGATCACGAATCCGGAAGCGCTTTTTTAATATTTTGCTTCTCTGAAGAGATATTTGCAATCAAAGTTTCAAGTTTTCATGTGGTTGTTGTAATTTTATTAGGCTGTCCCTAAAAACGTGCTAAAAAAGTCGCGCCGTGGCGGTAGCCACATTTATGTCACACGTCCGGACTTGGGATGGCGTAGCCCAGGGTTATTTTTTATAAGCGCGGCCGAAGGCCGCCAACTCAGAAAGATGTTTCGCGCATAAATACCATGGATTCCGCCCCAATTTTGGTATCGGACCCGGGTAATTTTTCGGTTTTTTGACCATAACTTTTCACTAAAACAAAAAATGAAAAAAGCGCTACCCGATTCGTGGTCGTGAGGCCAAAACCCGTCTTTTGAGCTATCTCCCTTAATTTTAGCTAATTTATTAGCAGTTGACCCCTAAAGGAAACAAATACCGAAATGGGATTCAACAAGAAGACTATTTTCATTGTTATGTAAATACAATTCGATAACACAACTTATTCAAGGGGAAGGAATCAGTTCATTAAACACCATTCATAATTTCATCACGCAAATCAAAATATCACTTTAAATATCACATAAACATAATCCAAGAAAAAAAGTATATGCCCAGTCGGGAATTTGGCTGACCACAAATGCATTTTAAGTTGACTACAAAGCACCCAGTACTGTTTGAAAAGCTAACTACTTTGTATGGAGCAGACTGACTATTTTTACATGGCGATGGCCTAGGAGGTAGTCAGTTGTACCTTTTCCTGGATGACTTTCAGCTAACTACAAGCCCACTTTTTTAAAGCAGATTAAAACTAACAATATTGACATAATTTTAAAGGAACTTCTTTAACTTGGTCTCAAGCCGATTATTTTGCAATGGCTTTTAGTTAGCTACTTCGGCAGCGCTTAAAGCCAACTACTTTGGATTAGATTAAAGCCGGATATCTTCCGACAGAACTAAACAATGATATTGGAACTGAAATAGCATTAAAAAGATTATTAGCGCCTTTTAATGCTCTTGTCCATATTTAGTTTAAAAATATAAAATATTTTAGAAATAGGTATACATTATGAGGGTATTAATATGGATATGTACATTTACATTTGCATACATATTAAATTGTAGATAAGAGAAATGTATTCTAAGATCGACAAGCTGGTTTAAAATGCTCAACACCTGCTCGTGATGGCTTGTACGAATTTGCGTTGATAGTGATGACTTGAGCCGAGAATTGAGTAATCGCGCGTTTTTCTACTTGGTGGCCGAGCTTTCGCGCCAAGTGCAGATGCTACGTAGACCGCGCCAACATTGCTAAACCCAGACACGCTCAACGCGGCCTCTAGCTCCGTGACTGTAGAGGGATATTGGCCAACTGGTAGTAGCTCTTGTCCCACCTCAGTAATCACCACGAATGGTGATAGATGCTACGTATGAGTCTACAGCTGAATCTTTCACCGATGTCTCCATAAGACCAGCCAATTACTGCTTGTGCTGTGTATCCTCTGCTAGACCAGCGCTGAATGATGCCAACGCCAACGCCTCACCATAATGACCCGAACATTGCAGCGCTCCACCTTGCCTAAAATACGCTTTCGGCTACGATGGACATAACTCGCGCGCCTTTGTGACCTCCTGCAGAGTAAGCACAAACCGGTCCTGCTTGAGACGCGCTGCCGAAGGATTACTGTTCCGTATGAACCCACCTTCATACGAAGTAGTGTGCTTATTGACATTGATCTGGCAATAATGAGGCCATAGAGGTTAATCTGGCAACGATGTGCGGTGAACGATGGATACATATAATAATGTGCTAGTCGTGCGAGAAGGTTGTGCTGTGGGCTAGTCGTGCTATGGTGCTAGTAAAATAGTGAATCGGAGCTAGTTGTGATAAGTGGAATTATAAACAAATAAAAGTTGGTTTTTTACTTAATGTTTTCCAACTAAAATAAAGTGTCTTTTATTTTGGGCTTGGGAATTATTGGGACTTAAACATTGGTCCATGTAGAGATAGGAGTTGGCGCAGTTGTTTCTCGCCTTTCTCCTTTTACTTCGCAAAAGTGCTGTGCAAGACAAGGAGCTATGAATACATACATATGTATGTACGTAAAAACTGCATTGAGTTAGTTGAGTTAGTTTATCATGAGCGGAAAAGAGCTAGAAACTCATGTGTTGAGCTAGAAGAAAATGGAGCTTTGAGGGTGCTAGAGTGCAATAGAATATGCGAAGTTCGTGAAATCAAACATGTCAGAGCTTGAAAAATATACAGGTGCAAATTGTGTTCTTGCGCATGGTGCAAAAGATGAAAAAGGTAAGAGCTATGTGTTTCAATAATAATGGAACAAGCTAGAGAGCTTGCGTGCATGCATATTCACGAAAAGACAGCGATTTGAAAAAACGATCGAAGAGCCACTGTACTAAAAATCACTCAATAAAAAGTGAACAAGCAATGGAAACATTTTTTCGGCTTTGTGGTTGCTGGTGTCCGTTGAAATTCCATAAAAAGGTACATTTTTTATTAAAATATCTACAAAGTTTGCTACTGAATGCGGAGCCAAAACATTTTTGATTAAAGCTGTTGCTTTGGTCCTGCAAACTGATTACTTTGCTGCTATTTCCGAATCAGGATACATGAGCGCATTTAGTTTTGTAGTGACATCTATTGAGCTGAAGTACTGATAGTGCTTAATAATCTTAAAGGCATTTGTTAGCTCAGCGGCGGAGATCAGATGCCTCTTTGCTGTATTTGGTTTTACAAAAAAAGAAGAAATTTCTTTTGAAGTAGACGCCTCGCATAACCTTGATTTGTGCTTGGAACTGCCGATATGATCAACAATATCTGAGCGACCACCGTTACCAATGGCAATAAAACAATCGCAAACTGTGCACAACGATTCATGTTCACTTCTCCCACGTTTCATAAAAGAACATTCCAAGTGGTTTAATGTATTATAAACATATCTATTTTATAAATTTTGTGAGAAAACTCACAATGAAATCAGAAACACCCAACTCGAAGAACCAAATACTTAGCGCAAAACAAAAACAGCTGTAGCTAATTAGGAAGAACACTTTACATCGATAATCCATATATGTATACTATACAATGTGCAACTATCGAGCGATGCTAGAGTTTTACAATTGAAGTCGGTAGTTGGTACTTTTATTCAGACTAGTTGGAGCGGCGCATTATAAGCAAACCAAATAGTTGGTAGATTTCATGGCTCCTTACAATCGATTAGATTTAAAAACCGGGACATTTTAGGGTTGGACCGGGACACCGGAACAAATGGCCTAAAACCGGGACATGTCCCGGAAAACCGGGACGTCTGGCAGCCCTACCCATGAGACATTGCCTCAGCTGCGGGCACAGGGGTTACCTGTTGAAAATTGGGACATGATCGTTGTGCATAATTTACATGAGCGCTTAGATGAAGACACTAGTAAGGCATGGGAGCTTCAGCGAAAGTCAGAAACGCCGACTGCGAGTGAGATGCTCTCATTTCTAGACAAGCAAGCTGCATCATCATCACATCAAATAGAGGCGGGCACGAGAGGCGAGTGCACATAGTAGCCAACCCAAGAGGGGTCAGCAGGGAGCTAGTCATGGAGCGAGTCACAGCAGAGCTAGTATTGGGCATCAGGGCAATGGGCGTGAGAAGAAAACATATCCATGCTACCTATGCAAAGGTGACCATGGACTCTATAAATGCCCAGATTTCTTGAGCTTGAATTTGAAATCGCGCAAATCATACATAGAGCAACATAAATTATGCCCAAATTGCTTAAAGCAGGGGCATGCCATGAAAGATTGCTACTCCGGACCGTGTAATCGTTGTCCAGGCAAAATTCTCCATAACAGCGTTTTGTGTCCAACCAGGGATGTCAACAAGCATCTATTGGTAGTGCAAGATAAAGGTGAATCTCAGCGAGCTAGTACTCAATCAAAGGCGTCAACCAAGCGCAAAGCGGATAGAGGTAACTCGGCATTCTGACAACCAGCTAAGCGGGGCAAGACGCAGTCGGACGTAGAAGAGCTAGATGAGCCTAATAATAATAATAAACAGGTAGATGTGCCTACCCCATCGTATAGCTGGGCGTTTAATTTGATGGATAGTCGAGATGAGCTAGAAATCAGTTCTCATGGCATGATATGGGAGCTAATCCAAGCAGCCACAGATGAGCTTGAGAATTTCCCATCAGCAGCTAGAGCGATTATAAATGATTTTTATATGGATGATGGTATCATCGGCAAGCAATGCCGATGAGGCGATCAAATTAGGTAGGGAAATGAAATTCGTGCTAGGTAGTGCAGGCATGGAATTGTGTAAGTGGCATTCCAATAGTAAGCGGTTTGCAAGTGCTTTCCAATCAGAAGAATCAAATACAGTGTTGATGGCTGACAACACTGATACATCCGTGCTAGGCCTGAAATGGCAAATTAATAGTGACACTCTCACATTTAGAGTAAAGGCGCCAGAGATACCTGCGCTAATTAGCAAGCGCATTGTTTTAAGTCGTGTTGCACAACTTTATGACCCAAACGGTTATATAACACCAGTTACAATTATTGGAAAAATAATAGTGCAAGATTTGTGGCGATTGAAAATGGGCTGGGATGACGAGGTGCCTAAGAATATTAAACTCAGATGGTGCGAATTCTGGGAAGATATTTCAGAGCTAGAACAATTCGAATTACCTCGATTTATCGGTGCTAGTACTGATGCGACAGTCCAGTTGCACGGGTTCGCAGATGCATCTGAGAAGGGCTTCGGGGCAGCGATTTACGTGCGAGTAGTATCGAGCAAGGGCGAGATAAGATTTGAGTTGCTAGTATCCAAGGCTAGAGTCGCGCCACTGAAAAACATCTCAATTCCTAAACTTGAGCTAGCTGCTGCGGAGCTGTTGAACAGGTTATATTTGAGCGTTATACGGAGCATGGAATGGGAGTCAGTCGACTATGTGTTGTGGTCTGATTCCATGATAGTCCTGCATTGGATACGGAAGCTACCATGTGAAATGAAGGTCTATGTAGCAAATCGGGTGGCTTCTATCCAGGCAAACACAGATATCAGTAAGTGGCGACATGTGAGAACAAGCGATAATCCAGCAGACCAGACCTTCTAACCAGGGGTATCAGTGCGAGCAAGATTGTGGGCAATCAACTATGGTTGCACGGCCCGATATGGCTTGGGCTGCCGAGCGAGGAGTGGCCAAGAAGTGCCTCTGTGCAAGGGAGCGTACCAGAAGATACATTGCCTGAGCTGAAAGTGCATGTCGCATTCGAAGCAAGGCCAACATGGAGTGCTAGGAGCAACGCTAATGTGGAAGAAATTCCACTGGTGCAACGTGCTAGTTCTTTAGACAAACTCATTGGAGTCATGTCACAAGTGCTAAGGTTTGTGCGTCTGTTGAGAGGTAGTGTTAATCAGAGGATCCGGACATCAAACCGGGGAGCTCCTCAGATGGCCGTTCCGACCATTGAGGAACGCTCTAGAGCTTTAGATCTAATAATTAAAGAAGCGCAGGGGCTAGTTTACATCAAGGAGATTCGTGCTTTGTCCAAGGAAATGCCGGTGCCTGATGGGAGCAAGATCGAATCATTGAAACCAGTGCTAGACAAAAATGGGCTTTTACGTGCAGGTGGTAGAATCGGAAGAGCAGAATGTGATTACGAAATGAAGCATCCAGCTATTATCCCACCGGGTTCTAGATTGTGCCAGTTAGTTATGAGCAAAGCGCATCAAGCCACTAAACATGGAGGGATCCAGGTTATGATGCAATATATCCGACAACGTTTTTGGATACCGCGACTGCGAAGTGAGCTTAGAAAATTTATCCATCAGTGCGTCACCTGTGCTAGATATGCCAATAGATTAAGCGAACAGCTAATGGCTGATTTGCCAGCTGATCGAGTGCAAGTCGGGAAACCATTCCTACACACTGGAGTGGATTATGCAGGTCCCTTTGAGATCAGACAACTGGATAAGAATGAGCGCTGTGTAGTGAAGAGGAAGAGTTGGGTCGCTATATTTGTGTGCCTTAAAACAAGAGCTGTGCACATCGATATGATCACTGACTTAACTTCTAAATCCTTTATAGCTTGCTATGAAAGATTCATCGCCAGGCGTGGCAGATGTGAGAGCATCTACAGCGACAATGGGACATCCTTTGTCGGAGCATCGAGAGATTGCTAGAGCTTATGAGCGCTGGAGAGCTAGTGATATGTTTGCTGAGCTAATGTTGAAGGGGACAGAGTGGCATTTCATGACCCCAGCTGCACCGCATCAAGGCGGTATTTACGAGGCAGCTGTGAAGTCAATGAATATGAGCAGTTTCTAACTCTTCTAGTACAAATAGAAGCCATATTAAACTCGCGTCCACTGTATCCACTGAGCGATGATCCATTAGATGTGCAAGCGCTAACGCCAGGTCATTTCCTGGTAGGCGAACCTTTGGTGCTACCTCCTCATTTGAGCTGGCACCGCAACCTGGATCCAGAGGACGAAAGCTATGGCAAGAAAGACAGAGCATGGTAAAACACATATGGAAGCGCTGGCAAGATGAATATCTTACAACTTTACTAGAGCGGAAGAAATGGCGCAAGGAGCATGAGGGCTTGAAGATTGGCCAACTGGTCATCATTAAGAGCGAGAACTTCCCACCAGCGGCATGGGCTTTGGGAAGAGTTGTAGAGCTTATAACGAGCAAGGATGAGCTAGTGCGCAATGTGGTCGTACAAACAGCTACTAACAAGCTAACCCGACCAGTGCAAAAGATTTGTGTGTTACCGATTGATACGAGTGCTAGTACCTAATCATGGTAAGAGCTAGTTTGAGCAAGCTCAACGGGGCAGTGTTCCGTATGAACCCACCTTCATACGAAGTAGTGTGCTTATTGACATTGATCTGGCAATGATGAGGCCATAAGGGTTAATCTGGCAACGATGTGCGGTGAACGATGGATACATATAATAATGTGCTAGTCGTGCGAGAAGGTTGTGCTGTGGGCTAGTCGTGCTATGGTGCTAGTAAAATAGTGAATCGGAGCTAGTTGTGATAAGTGGAATTATAAACAAATAAAAGTTGGTTTTTTACTTAATGTTTTCCAACTAAAATAAAGTGTCTTTTTTTTGGGCTTGGGAATTATTGGGACTTAAGGGTCAGTTACATAAAGCTTTACTTTGACTTTACCTCAGACTTTGACTTTGACAGAAAAGTTCAGTATACGTATTTAAACCAAGCATGGCAAATTGGAGACCTCAAAGTTGAAGCAAGGTTAAAATTTGGCAAACTCTCAAATTTTGCTTGCTTTGCTTGCTTTGACAATCAGATGCTGATGACTTCGCTTTAATTAATGAATAAAAACTTGGAGGAAATAATAATTATTTCATTTTTTCTCTAGTAAATTAATAAATTAACCAAAACACTCTGAATGCAAAGAAATAAATAAAGAAAAAAAATGTATAAAAGAGAAGCGTCAAGGCGTTCATTGTAGCATACCTCTGAAGTTGGACGCAAAGTTTTGAGGTAACAAATGTCAGGCGAGGTTAACAAAGCTTTATGTATTCGACCCTTTAAACAATTACTAATTTGAACTTTCAGCAATTTTTTTATGAAATAAGGTTGAAAGTTAAAGCAATTAGAAGTTCTAAAAGCTATCCAACAAAATAAGCAAAGTATGATCTGATTGCTTTCTGCAATTTTTATGGCTAGTTAGAAGTCAGCCTAAAAAAGTTAAGACAAAATCTAAATTTGTTGTGCTCAACTGGTTGATTTCTGACAATTAAGGGTAAGATTTGCTAAAAAATCTTTTAAATATTATTAATTTCATGTATTAAATATATTTCCAGATGCAGAAAACTGGCTACTGCTGTTAAGTTGCGAGGAGCGCAGTTTCCGTTGATTTACCCCGTGTGTCCTTAGGCTTGTAGTAGGAGGCATTCCAAGCTTTAGAAACACTACCTTGGCGCTTTTGCAGGAGCACGGCTCTTCGCCATCCAAGATGACCAAAGGTAGGTACATCAAGTTTTGGCAAATGTCACAATAAGACGCACCTTTTACTGTCGCTGTGGATGTTCATCGTACAAAAGTCAACATGCTCCCAATGTGGTTACCCCGCTGCTAAGCTGCGCTCATACAACTGGTCCGTGAATGCCAAGAGGAGCAAGACCACTGACAGGGGTCGCATGCGTTATCTGAAAGTCGTACGTCGCCGTTTCCGCAACGGTTTCCTCTCGAAGGAACATAAGCCAAACCCAAGAAGGCCCTTATGTCATTTTATTTTAATTTAAATTTTTCTTCCTTGTCGTTTATCTTCATATACGTATGCATATGTTTCGTGAATAATTCACGAATGCATTTAAGAACGTTTAAATTAAATAAAAAAAAAACTAAAATAAAATAAAGTAAACAAATAAAAAAATAAATAAAAAAAATAAATAATAATTAAAATAGAATAAAAAAAATATAATTAAAAAAAATTAAGAGTAAATAATAATAAAAAAAAAACAAATAAACAAAATTAAAAAATAAACAAATAAACAAAATTAAAAAATAAAATTATATTAAAAAAATAAAATAATAAAAAACAAAATAAAATAAAATAAAAAAATCAAGTAAAAATAAAATGAAAAAAATATAATAAAAAATACAATAGAAAAAATTAATACAAAAAATCAAATAAAATAAAATTAAAAAAAATAAAGAAAATAATAAAAACGAAATAAAAAATTAAATAAAATAAAAAATAATAAAAAATAAAATAAAATATAATTAAAAAATAAAATAAAAACAAGATAATAAAAAAACTAAAAGTATTTTCTGCATATGTTGCGTGAATAAAAAAAAATAAAAAAAAAAAATTAAAATTAAATTAAATTAAAAAATAATTTAATAATTTTTGTTCTTGTTATTTTATTTAAATTTTTTTTAATTCTATGTTTTAATGTTCATGGAAAATACTTTTTGTTTTTATTATCTCGTTTTAAGAAAATAATAATAAAAAAATGAAAACAAAATAAAATAAAAAAGTAAAATTAAAAAAAAAAAATAAAAAAATAGAAGAAAATAAAAAATTGAAATCAAATAAAAAAAAACATTTAAAAAATCGTTAAAAACAAAATAAAAAAATTAAATTAAATTAAATTAAATTTAAAAAAATGATAAAGAAAAAAAAATAAATAAATAAAATAACAATTAATAAAATAAATATGTATAAATAAATATGTATAAAGGCAAAATAAATATTAAATAATTAATTAGAAATATTGTACATAGTTCAAATATTTGAGAAAGCACAAATAAACTTTTATGAAACCAGCAATTGTTGGTTAGGTATGCGTTTTTCTTTGAGCTTTCCAATGAATTCTTGTCAAAATTAAAAAATAGGTCTCCATCATATTATTGGAACTTTCCCTTTTCGTTGAAAACTTTGTTTCATACACTACTTCAAATGGTTCTAATAAAAAAGAGCTAGAGAAAATTTCAAACTTTGATATAATGGCTGAAGAGACCTTAAAAATGCTAAAATTACATTTTCTTGCACTGAATCCCTTGAAAAAAATAGTATGAAATTCAATACTATTTTACAAACGGGCCTTCTTTTATGCCCCTTTCTCTTGTACTTCCTAAATATAACCGTTCAAGTTAAGACCGTTCATTTGACATCTGTCAAGATGGATATCACCTTTGTGGTTACGTTATGCTCATTTACAACAATGGCACTATCCATTGGATCAGTCGTGGTATTGATTTCTACAGCTAAGTGCTCGTCTTCCTGAAATGGTAGTGTAGAAAGTCCTTGCATGGCTAAAGAAAAAATAATTAAATAATTATTTAATAATTGTACTAAATGGTTCTAGGATAACAACCTTCTTTGATCTCCCGAAGTACCAAAACGGCCCCAAAAACAATACCAAAATCACAAAAAAGAAATGAAATGATACCAATCCAGAACTCCGGGTTTGTCCACGAACGATAGTGGGTCTTGACGTTTCGTCGAGCAGTCACACTAGTTAGAATCCAAATTTTTTATGCCAACCAAAAAATAGAACAAGAGTAAGGGGTGTGTGGCCAAATATTTAGTAGGCATAGCTAAAGTCTAAGAGCGCTCCAGGGTGACGAAGTTGACTAGCCGATGGATTAAAATAGTGAGTAGGTGAACCGATGTAATAGTAGACATCGACCGCCACTGAACAGCTGACTGAATGCTGAGATAGGGAGTTTTCAAAAAAAAAATAAATAAATAAATAGAACAAGAGTAAGGTGTGTGTGGCCTTCACAAGGAGACTCGAGTCACTCTGTCTCACCTTCGACCAGGATAGTCTAACTCTCTCAATCAGCTGAAAAGAATGATCCCAGAATTTTGAAATCAAATAAAAACTGATTCTTATAAATGTAGGATTTAAGTCCGGCCAGTTGAAATAAAAGTCAGAGTTTAAACTCTAGGTGGGACTTACACAACGTTTATTTAATAAAGCAACAGTCGTATACGCTTAATGGTGATCGTTATTAATTCGCGTTCAGTGACACTTATAATATTCTTAGGTTTTACAGAACAACAATGCTACTGCGTTGGTGGTCGGCAATGTACTTGATTTTCACTGGAGTCGTTAGCGCAAGTCAACCAACATTTTCATGACTCTTTGTTTCGTTGTTCGTTAGGGTTGCAATTTCATGGTAGCTAACACCGATGGTAGGTGCTGCCACCCAATCCTACATTCGGCCCTCCGGACGTATCATTCGGCTCGGAGATTTTATGTTAGGTTCCCACCCGGCAACCGTTATTGTATTACCGGGACCCTCGTGATTCCCCACCTTGCGGACCTCGTATCGATCGTGATTCAGGACTTTTACAATATTGTAAGGACCTAAGAACTTCCCTCTCAACTGTAACCCTGCCGCGAATTGTGTGCGCTTAATGGGCACTAATTGGTCCAACCGATACTTAACCCGCTATCTACTATTTTTATCAAAAACCCCACGGTGTTCCTGTCGTATATTGGCAATATTCGTTTCCGGCCTCACGCGGCCCTTCTTCCGCCCAGCATCTATCTCCGTGTCTTCACTACTTTAACTGCCTTAGTGGACAGCTGCGGTATGTAAAGAGTGTTTCCAATAGCTTTCTGCATTTTTTCCGCGAGTATTTGCCTTTTTTATCGGCTACCTTAATCGCCTAATTTTTCATCGGCGCGGGCACAATATTCAGTTCCTTAATGGGATCTTTATGAAACGCTCCGTGCTCTTTGTAGAAGTCCTCGTATTCACCCCCACTGAGATGTGAAAACTCCATCACCTTCTACTGCAACTGCCACACATAACACGCCGAATTCACCGAGGCAATCGGGCCTGGTAGTGGTAGTAGCCTCAACCAACGTATTTTTGAGTTAAAAATAAGAGTTACGGTTTCGGTTTCGGTTTTGAAAAATGAATCGGTTTTAATCGTTTACGGTTTCGGTTTCGATTTCAGTCCTTGGTACAAAAGCATAAAAAACACGTAAATTGAAAATTTATTCACACAATATCTACTTTCGCAAGTGCTTTTTGCATATTCCAAAATTTACTACTGTCAAAATTTACCTTTTCGTTTGGCCCAGCAAAATGGAAAATATTTGTACACCATAGGAAATTTGTTCACCTCATTTTACTCTGGCAAAAATTGTTCGCAATTGACCCACAGCCCACAAAAAGAAGACATTCAAAAAATTCAAAACCGTTTGGAACCGGTTCCGTCTTTCGTTGTTTTTCAGATCAAAATAACGGTTACGGTTTTGGTTTTGAAAAATTAATCGGTTACGGTTGCGGTTTCGGTTTCAGTTCTTGATATATATGTATATATTTCAACTTACCATTTTTAGCTACGAAATCTTTCCGTTCGGCTTCAGAAATATTTTCCATATCGACAAGTTCTGGTGAAGTCATGTCGATGTGATCATGATCCATGGCCGCTTCGTATGAATAATTGAGTAAGGGTGTTGTTTTCTTGATAGTCGTCGGGGTGCTCACACGGCCATAGCCTAAAAAAGCAAATTTTGACAGAGCGATAGTAAATTCTGACAGTTATCGTAGTTAATATGAACGTCACAATTTCCCCTAGCCCTGAGGGGGATGCATGTGCTGTTAACATTCATATTATTTCACATAAATTTATGTTCACACGCGTTATTTAACACTAAAATATAATATAATACGAATAATACGCAATATAAATGCATGAAAAGCACGTAAAATGAAAATTGATTCACAAAGCATCTGCTTTTGCAAGTGCTTTTTCCATACGTCAAAATTTACTACTGTCATAATTTAACTTTTCGTTTGGCACAGCAAATTGGAAAATGTTTGGGGTGGTTTTTCATTTTTTTCTTTTAAATATTTTCCTAGCACAACTATTTACAAAATTATTTTATAGCACCAGTCAGGAGTAGCGAAAAGAAAGCATTTAAAAAAGATAATTATACACATATACATTACATTGGGCCAAAAATTCAAAATTTCGTTCTTTTCAAAAATTATATTGATTTTCTTTTTAAGAAATTTTTCCAGATTTTTAAATTAAAGTCTAGAGGTCTATCATCGCTAGTTTAGATTTTACAGACTTTACCTGAACATATTTTTGAATTCCCCACAAAATTTGTATTGACCAAAATTTTCTCAGACTAGCCGTTTTCTAGTATTCTAGCTTCAAAAATTAGCATGTTTTTTGATTTCCCATTTTTTCTTTCAAAAATTGTCAAAAATGCAAACATCCATGTACAACAAAGATAGATACAGGTTCTTAAAGGAAATAGAGTGGGCTACAAAAAAGGTTAAACAACTTTGTTTTTTGTAAAGTAACTTTTTCAAAACTTATTTAGTATTAAATTAAAAAAAATCATATTTCCGTTTTTTGGGGGTTTCGATCCAATTTTTTTACTAAATTTTGTTTATTGATATTCTACATGATTAATATTATGATAATTATCATTATATCATCAATATTATATATAACAAAAAAATATACATTTATCATATACGTTCAACCATATTTTTGCTTAATATAGGCTTTCTCTGCGGGGGTGTAGTTCTACAGTCTTCAAATGGCGCAGCCACAAAAAAAAAAAAAAAAAAAAGTTGACGGATCTGTGACCTTAATACATTAATTTTCATGTATTTTGGCGAGCTAAATCCAAATCCGTGATCAGAAGTAGCTTAACAGGTCGACTTTTGTGCACGGCCCCACCTCCGGCCCGTTGTTAAATTCTGATATCGAATTCGGATTCAGCATCCAATTTCCCTTAAGAATATGCATTTAGCTTTATTCGATGTTGATTTTTTCATGTTTCGCAAATATTCAAACCAAAATCGGAAATTCTGAGAAAATTTCAGTCTAGGTAGCTTTTGTAGGGAATTCAATTTCCTACAAAAATATGTTCCGGTAAATGGTGTTTTTCAACCACGATTTGTCGTTTTTATACCAAATTGGAGGTTAAGGGTGTGTTCGAGCCGCAATTGTTGCGGCAGTGTTACTTTTTATGACAGAGTATCACGTTCTTTGGCAAAGTTTTGAAAAATGTTGACTATCTGTTGCGCATCACAAGGTCATCATGTGCAACATGAAAATAAAGTATGCAATCATTGTTGCATATAGCCATCTAAGTATCAGCATCATTGCAACAATAAAGTAACATGACTGCAATATTGCAGTAATATTGAGCTGCTCGAACACACCCTAAGTCTGTTCAATCTAAACTAGCGATGATAGACCTCTACACTTTAATCTGAAAAAATTACAGTAATTTTTTCACCTTTCTTAAAAAGAAAATCAATATAATTTTGAAAAAAAAAACGAAATTTGGAATTTTTGGCCCAGTCTAATATACATACATACATAGATACCTGCCAATAAATGTTACTTTATATTGTCTTATATAACAAGGGCCAGCCGTTTTTTTATTTTATTTGCCATTGAATCTATTACACTGCGCAACGCGAAAAAAACCTGGGACGAGATAGCATTTTTCGGGTAGATCTCAATGAGATAAGAACTGCGTACAAGAAATTTGCCGGACACCCTCAAAATCTTGAGTTAGGGGTCAGTCAACCGGTTTTTCGTACCTTTGCACACTTATGACCCTGTATCTTAGGTGTATGGATGTAGCAGCCATGGATCGCCTCAATATGGATGTAACATGTGACACCCCCCTTTAGCAAACGGCCCAAAAGCTTAGGCCCCTGTTATGGAATTGAAGTTTTTCGATTTTCATGCAATCGTAATTTTTGCAAACACGTCATGAAAACAAGTTTTCACATATACAGTTTTATATCTCAGGGTTGGTTTAAACCCCTAAAAGCACCCCCTGGCTGCGCCACTGCCATAGGAAATTTGTTCACCTCATTTTACTCTGACGAAAAATGTTTTCGATTGACACACAGCCAAACTTGTAAATTTTAACACAGCGATGGTAAATTCTGACAGTTATCGTGGTGAATATGAACGTTAGAATTTACCCTAGACCATAGCGTTATTAAACACTAAGATATAATGTAATGCAAAAAAAACGATGTATATTTGAAGGAGTTTTCGTCATCCCTTGTCAATTTTGGTTTTTTAAGAAACCGATTTCGCGATCCGCCATCTTCAGAGCTTAATTTAGTACACGTAAATTTAAAATTTATTTACAAAATATCTACTTTCGCACATGCTTTTTGCATATGTGAAAATTTACTACTGTCAAAATTTACCTTTTCGTTTGGCAAAGCAAATGGGAAAACATTTGTACACCATAGGAAATTTTTTCACCTGATTTTACTCTGGCAAAAATTGTTTTCGATTGACACACACCTTAAGCGGCTATTATAGATATGTACCATAGACTTGACTTGACTTAAGAGCTGTAGACTGTTAAATGAAGTTTGCATTTGTGATTTTCTACGTAATTGATAAGTTTAGTGAGCGCCGTGAGAGAACTGTTGCTGCCATACCTTCCCAGTGGGAAAGTAGGTAATGCATTACCTTTTTCAACCATGAAAAGAAGCATGAGCAAAGTAACGCATGAAAAAATATTTGAAAAATCTTCCCATGTGATGTATTTCGTAAGGTATTATTTTTCAAAAACATTACTTTTCCTATGACATTGCTGTAGAAAAAGTAATGCATGAATTCCATTATTCATAAAAAATTTTATAGGAGATATACATTATTTTATACATTACCTTTTCCCACTGGATTTTTTACACGTTTTGCATAAAATTCTCCAACTATTCCATAGAGATAAGAATTTTTGGATTTAACTGTCAAATAAATTTAATTCAAATTAGGCCAGCCAAAAAAAAAAAAAGTTTCTCTTCCCAACAAGATTTAAAGTTTTGTTTGAACATTGGGTATACACTGCTTATATGTAAGTAGATAAGCTCAGAACATCGAAACCTAATGCCACGAAAATGCGTTTTGGCACTTTTTACACAGTTATATGTAAAAAATCACACTTTTAAAAACCAAATCGAGAGGGGAAAATTTTACCCTTTTTTGAAACTGGCTAGGAGGCCCTCTTGTCATTTTTTTTAAGTAAACCAAAAACGCTAAGTGACAGTTCTCAACTCAAGGCAAGTATCCATAATGGCATCTTTAGTTGGTATGTCAACGAAAATACCCTTTCGACTTCTGGCATTCAGCTTGGTATAGTGGATCGCTAGATTTTATGTCGCTCCATGAAACCTGCTATCTCAGCGGTATTACTGTATATGAATTCCAGTTTTCGCTAATGCTTAATTTCCATCTCCTAAAATCTCTAAATTCATTTTGCCAAATTTTAGCGACTTTTGCGATTCCAGTGAAAGAAAATCTCTATAAATCTCCATCTTGCTTAATTTTTTGGCATATTTAAGAGATGAACGCAAAATGAATCAGATAACGTAGCTCAGCTGTTTTTGACAGCTACTAAGCTAAATTTGCGATTCTGCAATTTTAGCCATCTCGTAAAATCTCCAATTTTCTCCAAAAGCTGGCAAATTTTGGCGACGAAAAAAAGTTGTTGCTAAAACGCAAAAAAATAGGAAAAAGGGTAGAACTATGTTCTTTTAGGCCCTAAAATTACTCAAAAATAATAAATATGTGTAATTTATAAGAAAAATTGATATTTAATTCTGTATTTGCCCATAATTTTGGAAATTGTATTTTTTTCTATCCTACTAAAACTGCAAAAAACACGTCGCAAAAAGTCGAGAGAGGAATCAAAAGTCGAGTTTCAGTCCCAGAAATCATAATCCGGAGTCACAAAAGTAATGTTATTTATCATTTAAAAGTTATAACTAAAAAACATTTTTTGTTTCCGTATAACAATTTTATAGAGAAAAACTCAATAAATAATTAAATTAAGGTGTATATAACAATTTAAAATCTGTTTTTAACCGACATTAATAAACAAACACAAATCTTTTTACCGAAATGAAATTTATTTTGTAATTAAAGAAGTAGAGTAACGCTGAAAAGTAAGGGATTAGTAGCTAGTAACTTCGGGCGTTTCGGTTTACTTCTGGCTTTTTCTGAGTTGTTAAGGATCACAACTAAAGATTTGTTTCTTGAAATCTCCAGCAAAGAACTGTCAGCAGAAGAGAGTCTTGTAAAAAGCTGTCAAAATCTCATTTTTGCTAGTTTCATCTCTCTTCTGCTAGTTTTTCGCCGAACAGGAGCCAGCAGAAATTCTCCAGCAGAACAGCTGTTCTGACAATTGACAAATGAAAATAAATTTTTTTCGCAGCACATTAAATTGCGAATTTTTCAGCATTTGGACAATTACTGCGTATATATCGGATTAAACCTTACAAAATATTAAGAGAATTGAATGCCTTATATACCTTCAGTATTTCCCATTCCTGTAACTGCGCCTGCAGGATTATATTGGTCTCCTAAACGAGCCACATTACGTTGGTCCAATGGACATTGGGCTTCGGCGCTTTGCTATTCAAATATACGGAATTATTGAAGATTTGGTATTTATTGTATGTACTTACTTCATTTGCTGGTAAATAACTCATAGTTTTCAAAATATTCGTAATAAATTTTTAATTTCATAAAAATATGCAATCAATTTTTATTTTGCCATATGTCACAATCAGCTGTTTGTTACTTGCTAGTTTTTGCTGGACGAAAAATCTCCAGCAGCAACTTGCAGCGAACTTGCAGCGAATTGGCGCTCTTTCTCTCAATTAAATGTCAAAAAGCTGCTGGATTCGCTGCTAATTTTTTCACAAAACACTTTTCTAGGAATAATTATTCATAATTATTCATAATTAGCAGAAAAGAAACAAAGCTTAAATTGACATCTTGCAGTGATGCCTGCGCGCCATCTATAGTGCAGATAACGCACTATTATCATAGCTAGGCGGCTTGTGGATCAGAATCGCAAATAAGCGTCATCTCCTAAAATTCTGAGAGTTAATTTGCTTAAGCATTTTAGCATATTTTAGCATTTACGAGATGGAGATGGATGAAGATTTCTGGAATTCGCCTACTGGTAAGACCATTGTACTTAAGCTGTAAATTACATATAGATATAAATTACACAAGATCTCCTATTCGCGTATCTGCTATTAGTTTAAAACTGTCATAATTTCCATGATGCCATTTCTCATATAAAATTTGAATAGCACAATAAAATTGTGCAACCTATGTCTGTATATCATGTGTGCTATTTTGTTTTTCAATTTGCTTTTTTGAAAACAAGGCGAATTCGCTCGAACCAAGGCGAATTCATAAATGGTGGTAGCACGGCGAATTGGGCAATATTCGCTTCAGTTCGCCGTACATAAAATGTCAAAGTGAAAGAGGATACAAAATATCAACAATCACGTGTTTTCTTTTCAATTACAAGCAATTGCTGATAGAAAAGTAAATTTATTGCGTGTTTCGGCAATAAATGCTATTAAATATATTGGGCAATATTCGCTTCAGTTCGCCGTACATAAAATGTCAAAGTGAAAGAGGATACAAAATATCAACAATCACGTGTTTTCTTTTCAATTACAAACAATTGCTGTTAGAAAAGTAAATTTATTGCGTGTTTCGGCAATAAATGCTATTAAATATAAACCATTTACTTAAACCGTGGTCATCGCGCACATTTCGTGAGTTTTATTATGTTTTGTGTAAATAATAACGTAAATAAACGTGTTTCCGATTTCCTTTTAATGACAATTGCTGTATGCGAAAACAAGAAGAACAAGCAATCAGCTGTTCACTTGCGGGCACCATGTAAATGAATTCGCCTTGGCTCGAACTCACCTGTATGAATCCGCCTTGTTTGAAAGGTAATTTTCTTTTTTTTTCAATTTTTATTTGTCTGGTTTGAAAAGTGAAAAAAGCAGGAAAACAAAAATTAACAATTTCCTGATAAGTTTTTACAAAATTTTCATTTATAGTTTTCAGATACGACCGTTCAACTCAGCATAGTGCTCACAAGAGATTTGTTGTCAAAATAGTGCAATAAGCCGTTAGACACCTTGTGAATTGCCTAATAGAATCTTCAAGTAAATAAAACACATTTCATTAGATTTTCCCTCATTTAGATATTTGGAGCAATCATTTATTTGCAATATTTTTCAATTATTTTTTCATAAAAAAAAAATTTGGGAAGACCCTTCCCGTTTAATTTAATTTATATAGGCCAAACTATATTTGGTAATTTTTTAATATATCAAAATAACGAAAATTGAAAAAAATATAACTAATATATTTTACAATTATATGTAGTTAATAGTTAAGGTAATATTAATTAGAGATAAGGACTTACAGAACTATATTTAAACATACAACGATAAGCTTAAGCAACATTCTCAGCTGATCTTCGATATTCTACATTCTATTATCATTCGTTCGTTACAACTTGTCTAGTCAATCGACGACCATAGTTTGGAACTATGTTTGCTACATTCGTGTCATTCTTTAAATATATTTATCTTCAAATGTACGTATGTATGCCGTCTGCAGTCATTTTTAATTTGCATTATATATTTTTTGATTTTTTATCATTTTATTTATTTTGTTTTTGTTTTTTTTTCTTTTCTAATTTATGTACAATTTATTTTTTTGCATAAACATATATCATTGTATAAATATAACTTTTAGCGGCTTGGAAAATATTTCAATAATCGATCTCTTAGATTTTGTAACTGCAAATAAAATTGCAATGAAATTATTACTTTTACTTACACAAAATGTTGTTTTCATATTAACATAAATTAGTTTTTTTCAACTATAATCTCTGTTTTATTTCATATACTTAGTATTTATTGTTGTTGTGTTTTCAATACATACATATGAATGTATGCATGTACGACGTACATTGTACGTGTTTTCTCCTATTATTTGCATGTGTCGACACTTGGGTAAAATAATGACACTCACTTTTGATGATTTTCGGAAAAATTTAATTGATGTTAAAAATTTATATTATCTATTATATATAAATGCGCAAACATAACTGGTTCATCCCTTTTTTGCAATAACCACAATTCTAAGGTATATAAAATTTGGTATGTATCGATATGTCTCGCCGAGCAGGGTGGCCGAAAACAAACCAAAAATTAAAAAAAATTAATTATATTATGATTTGAAAATCACACCACTACATGTGATATACACGCATTCGCTTTATAGAGCCGCTGTTATGGGTGTATGTATGTAGGTATGACCACTGGCATTGTTGTGTTTGCATTCATTGCAGTAGGGTGAGTTGTTTTGTTGGCAGCAATTAGATAACATGAGCCAGCGCGTCAACTTTATTGAGCTTAGGTACAAACAGTGTTTACAAAAACAAAATCTGTGCGTGGGGATTCAGAGAAGCAAATGCTTTAAAAAAAAGGCACAAATAAGCTAGATCATGCACAAGGCCCTTCGTGGCTAGACTTAGTGAAATAAAATAAAATGGAAAATTGATAAAATTTAAAAAAAGTAAAATCAGAAATAGAAAAGTGATTGAAAGTAAAAAAATAAAATTTCTTGGAAATGAAAGGAAAGGGAATAATATAAAATAAATAAAAATGAAACAAAATGAAATAAATAAAATATTAAATTAAGAAAATAATAGGAAAGGAAAGGGATGGATAAAAGGAAAATTAAGGTAAGTTAAGGTAAGGAAAGGAAAATATGACAGAAGAATCAAAGGGAAAGGAAAGGAATGGAAAAGAAAAAAGGAAGGGAAGAAAGGAAATGTAATGTAGGTAAAGCAGTGGAAAAGAAAAGCAAAAGGAGAAAGACAAAGAAAGGAAAGAAGAAAAAAAGAAGGGAAAGAAAAGGTAGCGAGGAAGAAGGTATGGAAAATAAATGAAAATAAAAAGAAAGAAAAATAAAGGAAAGAAAGGTAATGAAAAGCTAAAAAAAATAAGTTAAGGAAATGAATGAAAGAAAAAGAAAAGCAAAGGAGTTGCGGAAAGGAACAAAAGAAAATAAGGAAACGGTAGGAAAGGAAAGGTAAGGAAACGAAATGACAGGAAGGGAAATTTAAGAAAAAAAGTGAAAGAAAATAAAGGTAAGAAAAAAATAAAAGAAAAGAAATGAAATGGGACAAAAAAAATGAATAAAATGAAAGGAAACTAAAGCAACGGAAACGAAAGGAAAGGAAAGAAAAAGAAAATAAAAGGAAAAAAGGAATGTAATGGAAATGGAAAGAAGGATCAGGTAAGAATATAAAAGAAACGAAAAGAAAGAAAAAGAACAGAGAAGAAACGAAAAGAACAAAAAGAAAGAAAGAAAGAAGGGAAATAAAATGAAATGAAAGAAGAGAAAAGGAAAGAAAAGGAAAGAAGAGAAAATGAAAGAAAAGGAAAAGAAAGGAGAAGATAAGGAAAGGATATAAAAGGGAAGAGAAGGAAAGAAAAGCAAAGAGAATAAATTGAGATAAAAGGAGAGGAAAGGAAAGGAAATAAAAGCAAATTAATGCTAAGGAAAGGAAAGGAAAGAAATACGTATGAAGACGACCTAAGAAGAATAAATAATTATCAACACTGAAACTATATTACTAAATGATGTAAAGAGGGAGGAAAAGGCAAAATGAATAGGAATGTATAGAAACCAAAAATATACAAAATATGGAAAAGAAAGGAAAATTTAAGAAATAGCAAAAAGGTAGGAAAATAAAATAAGGTTTTGTGGTTGAATTTCAACCACTGGGCGAACTCTAGTCTACATAAAAAAGTATAAGAGAAATACCGAAAAGGTGATAAAACCAACAAAAGTTTCGTATCGTAGCTTACTACATCCACCGAGTTTACCGAAATAATGCTTGCGTCAATATTTTACCCAGTCGACGTTATATTGAAGGATTTGCTTACCTTCGAACGTATGCCTATACATTCATATGGTTGATTATATTTAATGCTATCATGTACTTATGTATGTATGTGTGAATATTAGGGTGATTCAAAAATTGCCGATACGTCTTACCCTCTCAAAAGTTAGTAATTGATGTTAAAATTAGCCTTGCAAAAAATTAGCGCTGTAACTCGAGGTTGATCAACCCTTAGAGGTATACTAAGGCAAGTAACACATAAAAGATGTAGTCATTTTCAAATGGTTGCAATTAGTTAAGTAGTTGTAGTAATCGCACTATGTAAAAAGTTTTGGAAACTTCAAAGCCTCCACTTTAGGAATAAGTAAAGTTTCAAAAATAATTAGAAATTTACTTTGAAAACAATAAGGGTTAAGTTAGGAGGTAAGTCCCAAACAATTTTTTTTATTTGAATCACCCTAATGTATATTTATGTGGACGTAAAATGTATATTTTCCATTTACATTTTAGACATTGTAACATCAACTTTCTCTAACAATCCAAGGCAAACTTTTATTTAAGCACAATCGAAAACTTGTTGTCGCTAATGTAGACGCTAAAATCGTCTCGTTAATTTAAATTAAGACAATTTCCTTATTTAAGCAACGGTTAGTAAGTATTTATGTATATCATAAGAAAATGAAAATAAGCCTAATTAAAAAAAGAAAATTATGTAAATATTTCTTCAATAATTTTAATTTATAAAATTTCTGAAAGTGAATTTATAAAACTAATTAAATAATCTTTACTCGATGCATATTTATATTGCTCTTACAAAAGTATTGCTCTTATAAAAATATATGTGATTTGACAGCTTTCGAATTCCGCATTTCCTTTCGGATCTGATTACATGATAGGGCCCATGTCTATAAGAAATTCAATTCTCTCGCCATCTGTTGTTTCCTAAGCAACACGGAAACATTATCTACTGTTAGGCGACTATTTTTTTTTTTCTAAATCAAGAGGGAGACCTTTTAACAAGTTCCACTCTCATCAGGTGTACTGAACACTACCTGGGCTTTGAAGTGGGTGCTTTTTTTTGTTGTAAGTAGGTTTTGTATGGCTTCTATACAAATTTGTGTGGAGGATCGAAAGGAACAGAGATATGTGGCTCAAATCTTCTATCCATTGAGCAACGTTTAGAGCCATACATATTCAGTAAGGGTCTTACAATCAAAATCTACTTAACGGGACAAATTTTTAGTTTTCTAAAACAGTTTTATTTTCTTGAAATAATGGGCCTCATGTATAAATGTCAAGCTTTTGTTCGCCCTGGATTTTCTGATAAAATCTAGGTATGTATTTTGTTTTCACCCATTTTTACTCACTTGAATAATGCTCGACTTCTATGCATGATACCCAATATTCGCTGTTTTGGTTACAGCATCGGATAATTGTCCTTTTAATGACACGGCACAGTTATCTTTCGAGGTCTTTATATAAAATGTTCTCCTTGACTACTTAAACTACACTTAATTTAAGAGATACACCATGCCAATCAAAAAATTGGCTGTTGCTAATACCTGTCGTAAATAAAAATTTCGAAATAACGCTCTATTTATTTAAACAGAACTACAATTTTGTCACCCAGTGATTGCGATAACCGCGTTTTTTCGGAAAACTTCATTTCTTGTCACATATTGGAAAATGCTATATATTCTGAAAGAGGATGTTCTACTTTTAAAATATCTTCCCACTGACACTTGTGAAATGCAATTGAAAGTGCATTTTTTGTTACTCATACTCCCCATGCTGTTAAAGACATTTAAAAAGAAGAAGAATTTTTTTGAGTATGCAGTTTTATAGATCATTTATTTTTAGTCTAACAAAGTGCAAGTTTTAAGTATGTACCTACGACATATCGTTGATTTGTTACGATTTTTTTTCTTAAGATGTCTCGGTTTTTTTTTTCTTAAAAAAAAAGTGGTAAAAATGTAGTTTTTGAGCCAAAATGGTCAAAAAAAGAGACGAAAACAGTATTCTGTAATGGACTTAAATTAAGAAAAGCTTGCAGATTATTGCTGAAAAAACTTTGAGGATGTAACTTGCCCCGTTTCTGTGTGAGGGGAGGAGTCCACACCCCTCTTAAAAAACCGGCCAGTGAACCAAACTAATTTTCTGGGTATGAGGGTTCCTAGACGATCTTCCGTAGAATCTTTACCTACTCTTAGAATTTTTTTATTAAGCTTAGTTCTCTCACAATCCGCGTTTAAAGCTCGAATGACCTATTGTTTGGACCTCTGTAACTCTGCAATTAGGAGCAATATTTGGACCAAAGTACATGATTCTGAAAGCCCTTACCTTTCTTTTTATCATACCATAGCGTTTTACTATCGCCGATTCATATAAGATCTTGCAGAGCATATTTTGTTGCACAACTTTTGACGAAAATCGACTTTTTGCTCATTTTGCGAGGTCCATAAGTCGACAAGAAAATGCGATATGAGGCATTCCATATGAAAACGTCTAATTCAAAATGCTGGCTAGTCTCGGATTTCGCTCAAAATTTGAGGAACACTTCTTTAGGGTCCTAAAGGATCATATTTACACACATTAATTTTTTAACCACTGGTTTCGGACTGGTCGAATTTCAAAGTTTGAAGAACGTAATTTTTAGGCTTACCTTATTATAGCTGTACAAATGTTTCTATTAGAGATATCCTTACATTCTATAGGGCGTTTTAAAGGTAAAAGAGAGTAGTTTGTTCAAAAGTAAACACAAAATCACGTAGCGAGTACCTGGTATTAAAAACCTGGTACGGAATATATGTAATTTTTATTCTGGCTCTGGCGCCTTTACTGTTTTAAGTAGCCAATCAATTTTTTTCAGAAATTAAGGGTACATACCCTAGAAGAAAATAGCCCGTCCATCGGCCAAAAAAACTCACTCCTTATAGTTAAATTATTATCTCGAAATTTGTAAGTTTTCAAAAATCGTGTTTTTCCGGCTGTAAAACGGACATGTTTCTCAAGAGATAAAAATACGAATTTCTCATGGACTCCAGTCCTGACCTTTAGCTTGTAATACCTGAACATTTCGTTTTGTTATTTTCATACTAAGGGTCTCTGCTGATGGATCTCCTAAACCAATATAAATTTTTTTTTTTTTCAAAGTAAATTTTCGTATAGTTTTTGAAGCTTTTCTCAAGCAACCTTTACATAAGGTCTGTTTGCTGAACAAAAAAGGTTCAGAGCAAATTAGAGCAGGGCAGCTGTCAAAACAGAAATAGAGCAACTTAGAGCAACTCAGGGCAGAAATGCCATGAAACACTTGAATCTCGATAGTTTCTATTTATTTGGTTGTTTTGTTTAAATCCTCAAATTTTATGCAAATACACGTTTAATAAAATGTTGATTTTCTTGCAAAACGTATTCAACAAAGTGTGCTTGAATTTGACGTTGCTCTCAATCGGAACCAGGGTATAATGTCAAACAGAAAAATATTTTAACCCAGTTGAAAAATTTTTTTTCCGTTTATAAACTTTTAGGAACAAATTTGTAAATTAACTTTTGTTTTAAATTTTCAATATTTATATTTTACCTTTAATTCAAATAAGCAATACGAAAGAATATTCGGTAGCAAATTTAGAAGTATTTTATTGGTAGTGAAAAAAACTTCGGTGCCAGTGAAGAACGGTTGGAATTCAATTGTTTTGTAAGCTAAGGTAAGAAAACTGTAACCAAAAATTTTTTACAAAAATCGCGGATGGTATGAGAGTAAATTATTGCTAATATTAAAGAAGAGAAAATGATACCCAATTTACATGTGGTGCACCATAAAGGATTAATTCATTTGTTTATATTCGTTTGACATTATAGCCCCTTACAAGAGAAAATATTTAACTGTCAAGCACACTTTGTTGAATACATTTTGTTTTCTTGCAAGCTAGTTATTTTGAAGTTTTTAAAAATTTATTTTTTCTTGACTGACAATTGATTCTCTGCTCTAACTTCCCAGTGAGGTAATGCTTTACCTTTTTCATCCATGAAAAGAAGCATGAGCAAAGTAACGCATGAAAAAATATTTGAAAAATCTTCCCATGTAATGTATTTCGTAAAGTATTAGTTTTCAAAAACATTACTTTTCCTATGACATTGCTGTAGAAAAAGTAATGCATGAATTCCATTATTCATAAAAAATTTTATAGGAGATATACATAAAAAACCGCGTGCATTTATCATAACTATTAAACTAGTTACATATATTTAAAAATTAATTGCGGCATTATATGTATGTAAGTTGTATATCAATGTCAAAAGAAAGTAATGTTATTAGTAAAATACTGACAAACGACCGGCTTTTCACTCAGGAAAGTGAAATAGCTGAGGCATTAAATAACTACTTTATTGATAGCATTATAGAAATAAGCCAAAGCATCGCAAGTAGCAGAGTTAACAGCATAGCTGTACAATGTAGTAATCCGACATTTAAATTTCGCAAAGTCTCTACAACTGATATACTCGATATTGCTAAAAAATTCAAAAATAAAATAGGAGGGAAGAAAATTCTATCGGAGGGAGTCATTAAAGACTATAACGTACACCGGATTTTTCTACTCTCAAATTGTTAACGAGAGCATCGAAACAGGTATAGTCCCAGAAATCTGGAAGACTTCCGTTGTAGTACCTCTTGAAAAAGTAAAAAACACCTTAAGAGCGGACGAAATAAGGCCGATCAATACGCTACCATGTGACGAAAAAATTCTTGAAACAGTTGTTAAGAACCAGCTCCTACATTTTTTAGACTATAATAAAATTATTATACCACAACATCCGGATTTCGGAAAAAGCATTCTGGTGAAAGTGCTCTGAACTTAGTTATTGCAAATTGGAAGGAAGACTTGAGCAGGAAAAAACATATAATAACCGTATTCTTGGACCTAAAGCGAGCTTTTGAAACCATTGATCAAAACCTGTTGTTGGATAAGCTGAGCAAGATAGGTATTTCTGGTACAGAACTTAACTGGTTTGAAAATTTTATTACGAATAGATATCAAAGAACGGTAATTGGATCGTCTATATCAGACAAGTGCCTGTTGGACTCCCGCAAGGCTCCGTACTAGCTCCTACATATATTGTTTAATATTTATATAAACGAAATTGTGAAAAGTATTCAGTACTGTGACATCAAACTTTTTGCTGATGACACACTGCTAATGATTAGCGGGAATAACCTCACTGACATTCATAACAAACTGCAAAATGACCTGAATAGAGTCAACGATTGGTTATGTTGGAACAAACTTAAATTAAACGTCAATAAAACAAAATTCATGGTAATTTCAAGACGGAACTTCAGAAGCAACGAGTTACAACCTCTACGAATTAACAACGAGCCAATTGAAATAGTGAACACTTTTAAATACCTCGGCTTAAAGATAGATAACAAACTAAGCTTTAATGAGCACATTGATTATACGGTGGGAAAAATAGCTAAGAACTATATTTTACACATAATTGAACCCCACTTTATCTATTGCCCAACCATAGTCTTTATAATGAGAGATAGTCAAATATAAAGCTTCAAAAACAACAGAACCGCGTCATGAGATTTATTCTCAGAAAGCGCTATGATACACCTATCCGAGATATGCTCTCAAATCTGAATTTGCTAAGTGTTAAGCAACAACTATTTTATTACACGATGAAGTTTATTAAAAATATAATTGAAGGTAACTTGCCAGATTACTTGAAAAATAACGTGAAATATGTAAGAAATGTGCATTCTGTAAACACTAGAAATAGAAATGATTTCACGCTGCCTGCGCATAAAACCGAATCTGATAAATGTAATTTGTATTACAAAGGTTTAAAATGTTATAATGAGTTACCAACAGATGTTAAATCAAGCGAAAAAGATGAATTCAAACGCAAATAGTTCAACTATTGCAAATCCCTTCCAATTTAGGACGGATTGGTCGGCCTTTCAGAACACATGGAGGTGATGGAGGTTTTATTCCTCTTTCATAATATATAGCATTTTCCAATATGTGACTAGAAATGTAGTTCCCGAAGCACTTATAAAAAAACGCGATTATTTCGCGGTTTTCTCAAAAACGGCTCTGGCGATTATTTTAGTTTTTGCGTGAATCGTGTTTATTAAGCTTATATTACCGTAAAGTATTACCAAACGTATTGTACATTGACTTTGAAGTTAAAATCGATTCAGACGAGCCGTGTCACGGCATCGTTCCTAGTTATAGGACAAGCGCTGTATGTGTGTATATCATATCGCTCATTTGCTGCAACATCGTCATAGCTCAAAAAATGTGATATTACAGAAAAGGCATTTTTAGTTTTTGAATTGATGTATATTTATATGGGATAAGTAATTAATTCTATCGCGATGCTGCGTGAAATGTTAAAACCTCGGATATAACACTTTGTTTTGAGCTATGACGATGTTGCAGCATATGAGCGGTATATTTATACTCATAAAAAATATATAAGGTTTAGTAAGCTCCTATTACTTAAAATATCGACAGCTGAGTGAAAGACCACTTTACCAAAATATGGTTGAAACACGACCTATTTACATAAGAATTTTCTACGAAAACACCCTATTTAGAAATTTGTTCAAGACCGTCCTATATCAGTGTTCATTTAGTTCGTTTTTAATTAATTTAGTTCAGTTATTTGTATTTGATTCCCTGCTAACCAGCAGCGGATAAAATATTGGGAAATTACTGGGTCGCGTTTGCCCAAAAACAGGATAAAAAAGTAGGCAAGTTTGCTCAGCGAGGTTCCTTTCCCATCAATGTGGGTTTTGCTGATTCGTATCGAAAATTGTCGAATTATGCGTTGTTATTTCGATGCCTACTCTTACCCACAGCCATTTTTGGTATTGCACATCACTGATTTGTGATTTTGTTTTCACCATGGCTATCCCTGGTTGGCGGGGACTTTACTTTAGCACGCGTTTTGGTTTCTCGGTATTTTCTCATTCTCAATAAATTCTATAAATTTGACGAAAAATTTACAGTTCAAGTAGTTTATTTGAAATTTGGAACTAGTTCCACCGATCTAGTTCAATGAACTAATTAAAGTTTTTAAATTGATAAGTTTTTACAAAATTTTCATTTATAGTTTTCAGATACGACCGTTCAACTCAGCATAGTGCTCACAAGAGATTTGTTGTCAAAATAGTGCAATAAGCCGTTAGACACCTTGTGAATTGCCTAATAGAATCTTCAAGTAAATAAAACACATTTCATTAGATTTTCCCTCATTTAGATATTTGGAGCAATCATTTATTTGCAATATTTTTCAATTATTTTTTCATAAAAAAAAAATTTGGGAAGACCCTTCCCGTTTAATTTAATTTATATAGGCCAAACTATATTTGGTAATTTTTTAATATATCAAAATAACGAAAATTGAAAAAAATATAACTAATATATTTTACAATTATATGTAGTTAATAGTTAAGGTAATATTAATTAGAGATAAGGACTTACAGAACTATATTTAAACATACAACGATAAGCTTAAGCAACATTCTCAGCTGATCTTCGATATTCTACATTCTATTATCATTCGTTCGTTACAACTTGTCTAGTCAATCGACGACCATAGTTTGGAACTATGTTTGCTACATTCGTGTCATTCTTTAAATATATTTATCTTCAAATGTACGTATGTATGCCGTCTGCAGTCATTTTTAATTTGCATTATATATTTTTTGATTTTTTATCATTTTATTTATTTTGTTTTTGTTTTTTTTTCTTTTCTAATTTATGTACAATTTATTTTTTTGCATAAACATATATCATTGTATAAATATAACTTTTAGCGGCTTGGAAAATATTTCAATAATCGATCTCTTAGATTTTGTAACTGCAAATAAAATTGCAATGAAATTATTACTTTTACTTACACAAAATGTTGTTTTCATATTAACATAAATTAGTTTTTTTCAACTATAATCTCTGTTTTATTTCATATACTTAGTATTTATTGTTGTTGTGTTTTCAATACATACATATGAATGTATGCATGTACGACGTACATTGTACGTGTTTTCTCCTATTATTTGCATGTGTCGACACTTGGGTAAAATAATGACACTCACTTTTGATGATTTTCGGAAAAATTTAATTGATGTTAAAAATTTATATTATCTATTATATATAAATGCGCAAACATAACTGGTTCATCCCTTTTTTGCAATAACCACAATTCTAAGGTATATAAAATTTGGTATGTATCGATATGTCTCGCCGAGCAGGGTGGCCGAAAACAAACCAAAAATTAAAAAAAATTAATTATATTATGATTTGAAAATCACACCACTACATGTGATATACACGCATTCGCTTTATAGAGCCGCTGTTATGGGTGTATGTATGTAGGTATGACCACTGGCATTGTTGTGTTTGCATTCATTGCAGTAGGGTGAGTTGTTTTGTTGGCAGCAATTAGATAACATGAGCCAGCGCGTCAACTTTATTGAGCTTAGGTACAAACAGTGTTTACAAAAACAAAATCTGTGCGTGGGGATTCAGAGAAGCAAATGCTTTAAAAAAAAGGCACAAATAAGCTAGATCATGCACAAGGCCCTTCGTGGCTAGACTTAGTGAAATAAAATAAAATGGAAAATTGATAAAATTTAAAAAAAGTAAAATCAGAAATAGAAAAGTGATTGAAAGTAAAAAAATAAAATTTCTTGGAAATGAAAGGAAAGGGAATAATATAAAATAAATAAAAATGAAACAAAATGAAATAAATAAAATATTAAATTAAGAAAATAATAGGAAAGGAAAGGGATGGATAAAAGGAAAATTAAGGTAAGTTAAGGTAAGGAAAGGAAAATATGACAGAAGAATCAAAGGGAAAGGAAAGGAATGGAAAAGAAAAAAGGAAGGGAAGAAAGGAAATGTAATGTAGGTAAAGTAGTGGAAAAGAAAAGCAAAAGGAGAAAGACAAAGAAAGGAAAGAAGAAAAAAAGAAGGGAAAGAAAAGGTAGCGAGGAAGAAGGTATGGAAAATAAATGAAAATAAAAAGAAAGAAAAATAAAGGAAAGAAAGGTAATGAAAAGCTAAAAAAAATAAGTTAAGGAAATGAATGAAAGAAAAAGAAAAGCAAAGGAGTTGCGGAAAGGAACAAAAGAAAATAAGGAAACGGTAGGAAAGGAAAGGTAAGGAAACGAAATGACAGGAAGGGAAATTTAAGAAAAAAAGTGAAAGAAAATAAAGGTAAGAAAAAAATAAAAGAAAAGAAATGAAATGGGACAAAAAAAATGAATAAAATGAAAGGAAACTAAAGCAACGGAAACGAAAGGAAAGGAAAGAAAAAGAAAATAAAAGGAAAAAAGGAATGTAATGGAAATGGAAAGAAGGATCAGGTAAGAATATAAAAGAAACGAAAAGAAAGAAAAAGAACAGAGAAGAAACGAAAAGAACAAAAAGAAAGAAAGAAAGAAGGGAAATAAAATGAAATGAAAGAAGAGAAAAGGAAAGAAAAGGAAAGAAGAGAAAATGAAAGAAAAGGAAAAGAAAGGAGAAGATAAGGAAAGGATATAAAAGGGAAGAGAAGGAAAGAAAAGCAAAGAGAATAAATTGAGATAAAAGGAGAGGAAAGGAAAGGAAATAAAAGCAAATTAATGCTAAGGAAAGGAAAGGAAAGAAATACGTATGAAGACGACCTAAGAAGAATAAATAATTATCAACACTGAAACTATATTACTAAATGATGTAAAGAGGGAGGAAAAGGCAAAATGAATAGGAATGTATAGAAACCAAAAATATACAAAATATGGAAAAGAAAGGAAAATTTAAGAAATAGCAAAAAGGTAGGAAAATAAAATAAGGTTTTGTGGTTGAATTTCAACCACTGGGCGAACTCTAGTCTACATAAAAAAGTATAAGAGAAATACCGAAAAGGTGATAAAACCAACAAAAGTTTCGTATCGTAGCTTACTACATCCACCGAGTTTACCGAAATAATGCTTGCGTCAATATTTTACCCAGTCGACGTTATATTGAAGGATTTGCTTACCTTCGAACGTATGCCTATACATTCATATGGTTGATTATATTTAATGCTATCATGTACTTATGTATGTATGTGTGAATATTAGGGTGATTCAAAAATTGCCGATACGTCTTACCCTCTCAAAAGTTAGTAATTGATGTTAAAATTAGCCTTGCAAAAAATTAGCGCTGTAACTCGAGGTTGATCAACCCTTAGAGGTATACTAAGGCAAGTAACACATAAAAGATGTAGTCATTTTCAAATGGTTGCAATTAGTTAAGTAGTTGTAGTAATCGCACTATGTAAAAAGTTTTGGAAACTTCAAAGCCTCCACTTTAGGAATAAGTAAAGTTTCAAAAATAATTAGAAATTTACTTTGAAAACAATAAGGGTTAAGTTAGGAGGTAAGTCCCAAACAATTTTTTTTATTTGAATCACCCTAATGTATATTTATGTGGACGTAAAATGTATATTTTCCATTTACATTTTAGACATTGTAACATCAACTTTCTCTAACAATCCAAGGCAAACTTTTATTTAAGCACAATCGAAAACTTGTTGTCGCTAATGTAGACGCTAAAATCGTCTCGTTAATTTAAATTAAGACAATTTCCTTATTTAAGCAACGGTTAGTAAGTATTTATGTATATCATAAGAAAATGAAAATAAGCCTAATTAAAAAAAGAAAATTATGTAAATATTTCTTCAATAATTTTAATTTATAAAATTTCTGAAAGTGAATTTATAAAACTAATTAAATAATCTTTACTCGATGCATATTTATATTGCTCTTACAAAAGTATAGATAATATTAGTATTTTTGATGTTTGCTTCGAAAAGAGTGCATTTAATTTTTTTTTATTTCAGTACATGGTGGGTTATCATGAAATCCGATCCGAAAGAAATTTCTTTCGAATTTGAAAAAAAAAAATATATGTGATTTGACAGCTTTCGAATTCCGCATTTCCTTTCGGATCTGATTACATGATAGGGCCCATGTCTATAAGAAATTCAATTCTCTCGCCATCTGTTGTTTCCTAAGCAACACGGAAACATTATCTACTGTTAGGCGACTATTTTTTTTTTTCTAAATCAAGAGGGAGACCTTTTAACAAGTTCCACTCTCATCAGGTGTACTGAACACTACCTGGGCTTTGAAGTGGGTGCTTTTTTTTTGTTGTAAGTAGGTTTTGTATGGCTTCTATACAAATTTGTGTGGAGGATCGAAAGGAACAGAGATATGTGGCTCAAATCTTCTATCCATTGAGCAACGTTTAGAGCCATACATATTCAGTAAGGGTCTTACAATCAAAATCTACTTAACGGGACAAATTTTTAGTTTTCTAAAACAGTTTTATTTTCTTGAAATAATGGGCCTCATGTATAAATGTCAAGCTTTTGTTCGCCCTGGATTTTCTGATAAAATCTAGGTATGTATTTTGTTTTCACCCATTTTTACTCACTTGAATAATGCTCGACTTCTATGCATGATACCCAATATTCGCTGTTTTGGTTACAGCATCGGATAATTGTCCTTTTAATGACACGGCACAGTTATCTTTCGAGGTCTTTATATAAAATGTTCTCCTTGACTACTTAAACTACACTTAATTTAAGAGATACACCATGCCAATCAAAAAATTGGCTGTTGCTAATACCTGTCGTAAATAAAAATTTCGAAATAACGCTCTATTTATTTAAACAGAACTACAATTTTGTCACCCAGTGATTGCGATAACCGCGTTTTTTCGGAAAACTTCATTTCTTGTCACATATTGGAAAATGCTATATATTCTGAAAGAGGATGTTCTACTTTTAAAATATCTTCCCACTGACACTTGTGAAATGCAATTGAAAGTGCATTTTTTGTTACTCATACTCCCCATGCTGTTAAAGACATTTAAAAAGAAGAAGAATTTTTTTGAGTATGCAGTTTTATAGATCATTTATTTTTAGTCTAACAAAGTGCAAGTTTTAAGTATGTACCTACGACATATCGTTGATTTGTTACGATTTTTTTTCTTAAGATGTCTCGGTTTTTTTTTTCTTAAAAAAAAAGTGGTAAAAATGTAGTTTTTGAGCCAAAATGGTCAAAAAAAGAGACGAAAACAGTATTCTGTAATGGACTTAAATTAAGAAAAGCTTGCAGATTATTGATGAAAAAACTTTGAGGATGTAACTTGCCCCGTTTCTGTGTGAGGGGAGGAGTCCACACCCCTCTTAAAAAACCGGCCAGTGAACCAAACTAATTTTCTGGGTATGAGGGTTCCTAGACGATCTTCCGTAGAATCTTTACCTACTCTTAGAATTTTTTTATTAAGCTTAGTTCTCTCACAATCCGCGTTTAAAGCTCGAATGACCTATTGTTTGGACCTCTGTAACTCTGCAATTAGGAGCAATATTTGGACCAAAGTACATGATTCTGAAAGCCCTTACCTTTCTTTTTATCATACCATAGCGTTTTACTATCGCCGATTCATATAAGATCTTGCAGAGCATATTTTGTTGCACAACTTTTGACGAAAATCGACTTTTTGCTCATTTTGCGAGGTCCATAAGTCGACAAGAAAATGCGATATGAGGCATTCCATATGAAAACGTCTAATTCAAAATGCTGGCTAGTCTCGGATTTCGCTCAAAATTTGAGGAACACTTCTTTAGGGTCCTAAAGGATCATATTTACACACATTAATTTTTTAACCACTGGTTTCGGACTGGTCGAATTTCAAAGTTTGAAGAACGTAATTTTTAGGCTTACCTTATTATAGCTGTACAAATGTTTCTATTAGAGATATCCTTACATTCTATAGGGCGTTTTAAAGGTAAAAGAGAGTAGTTTGTTCAAAAGTAAACACAAAATCACGTAGCGAGTACCTGGTATTAAAAACCTGGTACGGAATATATGTAATTTTTATTCTGGCTCTGGCGCCTTTACTGTTTTAAGTAGCCAATCAATTTTTTTCAGAAATTAAGGGTACATACCCTAGAAGAAAATAGCCCGTCCATCGGCCAAAAAAACTCACTCCTTATAGTTAAATTATTATCTCGAAATTTGTAAGTTTTCAAAAATCGTGTTTTTCCGGCTGTAAAACGGACATGTTTCTCAAGAGATAAAAATACGAATTTCTCATGGACTCCAGTCCTGACCTTTAGCTTGTAATACCTGAACATTTCGTTTTGTTATTTTCATACTAAGGGTCTCTGCTGATGGATCTCCTAAACCAATATAAATTTTTTTTTTTTTCAAAGTAAATTTTCGTATAGATTTTGAAGCTTTTCTCAAGCAACCTTTACATAAGGTCTGTTTGCTGAACAAAAAAGGTTCAGAGCAAATTAGAGCAGGGCAGCTGTCAAAACAGAAATAGAGCAACTTAGAGCAACTCAGGGCAGAAATGCCATGAAACACTTGAATCTCGATAGTTTCTATTTATTTGGTTGTTTTGTTTAAATCCTCAAATTTTATGCAAATACACGTTTAATAAAATGTTGATTTTCTTGCAAAACGTATTCAACAAAGTGTGCTTGAATTTGACGTTGCTCTCAATCGGAACCAGGGTATAATGTCAAACAGAAAAATATTTTAACCCAGTTGAAAAATTTTTTTTCCGTTTATAAACTTTTAGGAACAAATTTGTAAATTAACTTTTGTTTTAAATTTTCAATATTTATATTTTACCTTTAATTCAAATAAGCAATACGAAAGAATATTCGGTAGCAAATTTAGAAGTATTTTATTGGTAGTGAAAAAAACTTCGGTGCCAGTGAAGAACGGTTGGAATTCAATTGTTTTGTAAGCTAAGGTAAGAAAACTGTAACCAAAAATTTTTTACAAAAATCGCGGATGGTATGAGAGTAAATTATTGCTAATATTAAAGAAGAGAAAATGATACCCAATTTACATGTGGTGCACCATAAAGGATTAATTCATTTGTTTATATTCGTTTGACATTATAGCCCCTTACAAGAGAAAATATTTAACTGTCAAGCACACTTTGTTGAATACATTTTGTTTTCTTGCAAGCTAGTTATTTTGAAGTTTTTAAAAATTTATTTTTTCTTGACTGACAATTGATTCTCTGCTCTAACTTCCCAGTGAGGTAATGCATTACCTTTTTCATCCATGAAAAGAAGCATGAGCAAAGTAACGCATGAAAAAATATTTGAAAAATCTTCCCATGTAATGTATTTCGTAAAGTATTAGTTTTCAAAAACATTACTTTTCCTATGACATTGCTGTAGAAAAAGTAATGCATGAATTCCATTATTCATAAAAAATTTTATAGGAGATATACATAAAAAACCGCGTGCATTTATCATAACTATTAAACTAGTTACATATATTTAAAAATTAATTGCGGCATTATATGTATGTAAGTTGTATATCAATGTCAAAAGAAAGTAATGTTATTAGTAAAATACTGACAAACGACCGGCTTTTCACTCAGGAAAGTGAAATAGCTGAGGCATTAAATAACTACTTTATTGATAGCATTATAGAAATAAGCCAAAGCATCGCAAGTAGCAGAGTTAACAGCATAGCTGTACAATGTAGTAATCCGACATTTAAATTTCGCAAAGTCTCTACAACTGATATACTCGATATTGCTAAAAAATTCAAAAATAAAATAGGAGGGAAGAAAATTCTATCGGAGGGAGTCATTAAAGACTATAACGTACACCGGATTTTTCTACTCTCAAATTGTTAACGAGAGCATCGAAACAGGTATAGTCCCAGAAATCTGGAAGACTTCCGTTGTAGTACCTCTTGAAAAAGTAAAAAACACCTTAAGAGCGGACGAAATAAGGCCGATCAATACGCTACCATGTGACGAAAAAATTCTTGAAACAGTTGTTAAGAACCAGCTCCTACATTTTTTAGACTATAATAAAATTATTATACCACAACATCCGGATTTCGGAAAAAGCATTCTGGTGAAAGTGCTCTGAACTTAGTTATTGCAAATTGGAAGGAAGACTTGAGCAGGAAAAAACATATAATAACCGTATTCTTGGACCTAAAGCGAGCTTTTGAAACCATTGATCAAAACCTGTTGTTGGATAAGCTGAGCAAGATAGGTATTTCTGGTACAGAACTTAACTGGTTTGAAAATTTTATTACGAATAGATATCAAAGAACGGTAATTGGATCGTCTATATCAGACAAGTGCCTGTTGGACTCCCGCAAGGCTCCGTACTAGCTCCTATATTGTTTTATATTGATATAAACGAAATTGTGAAAAGTATTCAGTACTGTGACATCAAACTTTTTGCTGATGACACACTGCTAATGATTAGCGGGAATAACCTCACTGACATTCATAACAAACTGCAAAATGACCTGAATAGAGTCAACAATTGGTTATGTTGGAACAAACTTAAATTAAACGTCAATAAAACAAAATTCATGGTAATTTCAAGACGGAACTTCAGAAGCAACGAGTTACAACCTCTACGAATTAACAACGAGCCAATTGAAATAGTGAACACTTTTAAATACCTCGGCTTAAAGATAGATAACAAACTAAGCTTTAATGAGCACATTGATTATACGGTGGGAAAAATAGCTAAGAACTATATTTTACACATAATTGAACCCCACTTTATCTATTGCCCAACCATAGTCTTTATAATGAGAGATAGTCAAATATAAAGCTTCAAAAACAACAGAACCGCGTCATGAGATTTATTCTCAGAAAGCGCTATGATACACCTATCCGAGATATGCTCTCAAATCTGAATTGGCTAAGTGTTAAGCAACAACTATTTTATTACACGATGAAGTTTATTAAAAATATAATTGAAGGTAACTTGCCAGATTACTTGAAAAATAACGTGAAATATGTAAGAAATGTGCATTCTGTAAACACTAGAAATAGAAATGATTTCACGCTGCCTGCGCATAAAACCGAATCTGATAAATGTAATTTGTATTACAAAGGTTTAAAATGTTATAATGAGTTACCAACAGATGTTAAATCAAGCGAAAAAGATGAATTCAAACGCAAATAGTTCAACTATTGCAAATCCCTTCCAATTTAGGACGGATTGGTCGGCCTTTCAGAACACATGGAGGTGATGGAGGTTTTATTCCTCTTTCATAATATATAGCATTTTCCAATATGTGACTAGAAATGTAGTTCCCGAAGCACTTATAAAAAAACGCGATTATTTCGCGGTTTTCTCAAAAACGGCTCTGGCGATTATTTTAGTTTTTGCGTGAATCGTGTTTATTAAGCTTATATTACCGTAAAGTATTACCAAACGTATTGTACATTGACTTTGAAGTTAAAATCGATTCAGACGAGCCGTGTCACGGCATCGTTCCTAGTTATAGGACAAGCGCTGTATGTGTGTATATCATATCGCTCATTTGCTGCAACATCGTCATAGCTCAAAAAATGTGATATTACAGAAAAGGCATTTTTAGTTTTTGAATTGATGTATATTTATATGGGATAAGTAATTAATTCTATCGCGATGCTGCGTGAAATGTTAAAACCTCGGATATAACACTTTGTTTTGAGCTATGACGATGTTGCAGCATATGAGCGGTATATTTATACTCATAAAAAATATATAAGGTTTAGTAAGCTCCTATTACTTAAAATATCGACAGCTGAGTGAAAGACCACTTTACCAAAATATGGTTGAAACACGACCTATTTACATAAGAATTTTCTACGAAAACACCCTATTTAGAAATTTGTTCAAGACCGTCCTATATCAGTGTTCATTTAGTTCGTTTTTAATTAATTTAGTTCAGTTATTTGTATTTGATTCCCTGCTAACCAGCAGCGGATAAAATATTGGGAAATTACTGGGTCGCGTTTGCCCAAAAACAGGATAAAAAAGTAGGCAAGTTTGCTCAGCGAGGTTCCTTTCCCATCAATGTGGGTTTTGCTGATTCGTATCGAAAATTGTCGAATTATGCGTTGTTATTTCGATGCCTACTCTTACCCACAGCCATTTTTGGTATTGCACATCACTGATTTGTGATTTTGTTTTCACCATGGCTATCCCTGGTTGGCGGGGACTTTACTTTAGCACGCGTTTTGGTTTCTCGGTATTTTCTCATTCTCAATAAATTCTATAAATTTGACGAAAAATTTACAGTTCAAGTAGTTTATTTGAAATTTGGAACTAGTTCCACCGATCTAGTTCAATGAACTAATTAGTTCATGAACAACCCAAGCCTAATTTGAAAATAAGTGAAATAATTTATCGCATCGTCACACATAATTAGTTTGGTTAACTATTTATGGGACTTATACTTGAAAAATATTAATTTAAGTTTTATATCGGTACCTTAGTTAAAAGGCTTGGGGTTAAAACGAAACGTATTTTTCATGCAAATAAAGCGATTTGTCTACCTTTTACTGAAAAACTTTTTTGTAAACACTTAAGTTTCCTTTTTACTAGCATGAAAAGTACGTTTCCGTTTTACTTCCAGCCTTTCAATTGTAAGAGAAAAAATACGATTTAAAACATGATATGAAATCTGATGCGGGGTTCTACAGGCATATATTTAGGTATATACTATTGTATTTATCCCGCAACCGTCAGCGCATACATCTGTATATGTTTTGCTTTTAGTATAAACGCGGCACTTTTTAGTACATTCTTCCGCACTATTTGCATACCTGGATCTTTTAAATGTATGTAGAACGAATAATAATTCTACCCACAAGCAATAACCACTTTTACTTTCGTCAATTGCGTCAATTTTTTTAAAACATAATCAATTAACTAATTAAATTTATCAAAACCTCATCTCCAAAAATTAAATTTTTTCATGAGTCGAGTAGAGAAAGATGCAAATTTTGTATGAACATAAAAATGAGCTCAAACTAAACCGTCACTCTATTTTCACATCGGTCGTGATGCACAGCATACTTTTTCCCGTATTATTTTAACAACTACTTATATACGATTACACACCCTAGTAATATTCGTAGTTTTTGCGCCCTAACACATCATATCGCACTTCTAGATCTTGAGCGGGCTTATTTTGGGCACTTCAAATGGAACAACCTAAAATTTCCTTAGCTCATATGGGAGGGAGAGTTTGTATTCAAGTTCTTTAAACGTGCACTCCGAACTTTGTTCAGATCTAAATAAGCGATATGTACGCCTGCGAATATATGAAAAAAATTATGCATAAGCAATTTTAAAATTTTTCTTTTATTTAGCGGCGCAATCAGTAGGGGGACTCATCAAACCTTATAAACACCTTGTGAAGCGTGTAAACGTATAAATTTATCAAGTATGTAAATGAACTGACACAATTTGTATGGAACGCAGTTTACACAAGTTTGATAAACTTCCGCGTCGATTCTGGTGTGTAAAAGAGTGCGTAAATTTATCCAATGCAATGACGACGTCAGACATGTAATTTTTAACGCATTCAATTCACACTGGACAAAAATAGAAGAATATGTTGAAAATGGGTCGGAAATTACTTTTTTAATTTCGAAATAAAAAGTTTTTGTTCGACATCAAGTACACATAAATTTATCTAGGGCGTTCATCTAACTGAGCTGATAAATGTATAAGTTTACGCATTTCGTAAACTTATATGGTTACATGAATCCCCTTAGTGTCTTGATTGAACATTTTATTTAATTTTGTCTACGAAATATAGCTTAGGATTCAACTTTTTTACTTTTTAGCTTAAAGTTTTTATTTTTAAATTTTTTATATTTTTTTTATCTTTTAATTTTTTATTTCTAACTTTTCAACTTTGTTGTCCCTTATACGTACATATGTATGTAGCAGCAAAACGTAAGTAAAAGTATGAAACTGTGCAACGATTCACCCTTAGTACGTGTGAATATGTCTGTTCTGTCTTTCCAGGTTTAACGTGCTTTTAAAACTGCAAGAAAAGAATATATATAAAGATTTGATGAGAGACACAGCTAAAGCATTTACTATAAAGCACATTTATTTTTCATTCAATGGAAATTAACACATATAACGTCAAAAAATACCTCACAGAAATAGTGCAATAATGAATTGCCAAAAATGTTTATATCAATATAATATGGCGTTCACGTTGGGCCATAAACTCGAGTTAAAGGGGCATTTTTTGAAGTATTTTTATGTAACTTCCTGTTGAGCTAGACACTTGAAACACGGAACATATGTATATAGTTCAGAAATTCACGACAGTGTACCTAACGAAAAAACTTCCGCTAGGTGGCGCACGGATCGAGGTATGGGCAAGTAACTTTCCAATAGCAGGATTATGGAAACTTAGGAACATATTTAGATAAACAGTTAAATACCAGACAAATCGCTGTACACAAAATTTACTGATCGAGATATTTTAAGTCTTGAAAAATAGGAGGAAATCGTGCGATCAATTTTTGAGTAGCTTTCCTGTAAGTTGGGACTTGAAACTTGGCACATTTTGCAGAACGCGGTGACAATGTAATATATGTTCAAAATAAACTCGCTAGGTTGTACAAATTAATTTTATTTTTATTTTTTTACTTTTATTTAATTAATTTCCTGGCGACATATGTATGTATTTGAAAGTTGGCTTATGATCGAGATAGCAGAAAGTCGCCGAAAAAACGTGGAATAATAAAGGTAAACATTTAAACCTAGAAATTATTAAAGCTTAAAATACTAAGGCAATTGTGGGCCTTACCTTATGTCCTTAAACAAGGACAAGGTGTCTGTGACCTCGGCTGAAATTTCAATCCTGCCAATCGAAATCAGTTTTCGAGATTTGGAAAGATAAAGGTGGATACTATATGAAGTTGGAGGAGCTTTACAACATAGGTATAAAATCCATATTATCAATATGCAAAAGCTTGATTATGGAGCACGACTCTGACTTCCATACCTTTAGATTAATGATATTTCGGTATAATAAGTATCCAGTAGGCTCTGACTTCCATACCTTTAGATTAATGATATTTCGGTATAATAAGTATCCAGTAGGTTAATTTCTATATCCAATGTTTCAAAGCAAGAGCGGCCGGGGTGCTATGGACTGGATTCATATCGGACAAATGACTGTATTCGTCTATCGTTGTATGTTTCCATGGTTTCAAAATATACATTTTGTGAAAAATATAGCACAACAGACGAATAACACGAAATAGTACACTTTGTGCACAGCGTGATTGTAAAAGAAATTGTAGTTAAAATCGCAGTGCATTAAGTTGTTGTTTGGTACTGCTGTTTTTACTTGCGTAACGTTTTTCAAGAGAATCACAATTAGACAGTTTTAACTTCTCGTCATAACCGAGTAAATCTAACTGCTTTTAAAGATTACATATAAAGAACTAAAATTGTAGTCGGTTTATGGGAAGGCATCGCGGCCGCCGTGGTGTAGCGGTTAAGTGTTCGGCCTTCTACACCAAGTCGTGGCGGTTCGATGCCCGGCAAAAGTAACATCAAAAATTATTTAGAAAAGGATTTTTCTAAACGGGGTCGCCCCTCGGCAGTAGTTTGGCAAACTCTCCGGGTGTATTCCTGCCATGAGAAGCTTCTCAGCAAAAAATTCATTTGCTTTGCAAGTGCCGTTCGGAGTCGGCAAAAAACTGTAGGTCCCGCCAACTTGTAGGAAAAACTCAAAAAGCAACACACTACAAGTTGGAAAGAGAAGCTCGGCTAAAAATCTCGTTAGAGGTTATGATAACCTGTTGGTATATCGCCGCCATTAGTTTTATGGGAAGGCATATTCAAATCGACCTAAAATCTAACAACTTTGTATCGTTATGTTATTACCAATATAATTGTGAAGATTTAGTTCATCATCGCTGCATATGATGTTGCGTATATTTTGTCCCATAATCGGAAGTTTTACGCATAGAACTTGTATTGCTGATTGTGGTGGATGTGAATTCCGCGTTTTGAGTTCTATTCTTATGATAATCGCTAACATTTGTATGATTACCACTGTTATTATCATCATAGTCGTCATCGTCATCATCATGCGACTCCCCAAAGAGCTGATTCATATTATTCGATAAAAGTTGCATCTGCAAGATCATTTTCAAATGGTTTCATTCCAATACCTTAATTTAAATTTTGGAATATGTATATACTTTCGATGCCTTCGTTTTTAACCCATTACCATTCGTATTAGTTTGTTTCACTGTGTATTTTAAATTAAAGGACTTTAACCACTGCCGTTTAGCTTTGGGTATGTATGTAGAGGGTATGTGCATGTATTAATTAAGATACAATATTGGCACTCTTATATACTACTATATGTACATATCGTTACCTTAATTCACAAAGGCCCTAATTGACACATTTTTCGAAAATGACTTTTTTACATATTTAAGTATAATATAGTTAAATACACACTCACATCAAATTTCAAGGAGTTACTAACAGTAATAACGGAGATATTCCAAATTTACAAAGCTATATTTACATGCGTTCAATGTAAAAAAAATTTTGTTTTTTGCTTCTCCTGTAAAATTTTTTTTATGTCAGTTAGGGCCTTTGTGAATTAAGGTGACGATATGTATGTATGTTGATGACCTTGTCGATAAAAATTAGATAAGTAATATTAGTATTGTAAGCCTTATTTTAGAGCTATATTTGTTTTGGGTTAGACGTGATTGTGCTTAAATCCTTGTTTCCGTTTTTAGTCAATGAATGTATGCATGTTAGGGTGATTCAAATAAAAAAAATTTGTTTTTTTTTTCGGTCTTACCCCCTGAAACTTTAGGTATTGATGAGAAAATAAGCCTTCCGAAAAATTGCCGCTCTGAATTAACCCTTAGGGGTGGCTATTTTTTTCGCCCTTTCCCATACATTTTGTATGGGAAAAATTGAATTTTTTTTTTTTTTTCAAAGTGAATTTTCTTTCAATTTTTGAAACTTTTTTCAAAATAGTTTTACATACCCTTAAAGCTGAAGCTTCCAAAATGTTAAGCCATGTGCCATTATCTTAACTATTAAAATAATTACAGCCATTTAAAATTTACTATTTACTTACAAAACTTTTTTCATTTTTAAATGGCTGTAATTATTTTAATAGTTAAGATAATGGCACATGGCTTACCATTTTGGAAGCTTCAAAGCTTTAACTCTAAGGTTATGTAAAAATCTTTTGAAAACAGTTTCAAAAACTAAAAAAAAAATTCACTTTGAAAAAATACCCTTTTTCCCAAGGGTTAAGTTAGAGCGCAAATTTTTTCAAGTCTTATTTTGTCATCAATACCTAACTTTTTAGGGGGTAAGACCAAGTCGATATTTTTTTTGAATCACCCTAATGTTTGTGTTATATTCGCTTGTTAGATCTTAAAATATATGTATTTTATTTATGAGAATTCACGTCATAGTTTGCAATAATAGTTTCTATAGCTTTAATAAATTACTTTCCATTACTTAAAAAACATTTTTGTTTTTGCTACTTCACATACAAGCATGTTCTCAGTCATGAACAGACATGTTCTAAGTATAAGTATAGCTAGTCATTTCCGGAATGCAAATTCCTGTGATTTTCGTTTCGTTGGCCTTAAGTTTATTTCATTTATTTATTGTTACATATATATCATTAATGGAATAAGAAATGGTTGTTTTGTTTGAATTCGAAATTGCTTTGGGATTTTTATATATTTGTAAAAAAGCTGTAATCACAAAAAACTGCAACCCTCCTTGATTTTAAAGCAATTAATTGCAGTATTTTTGAAAGTTGGTATTAGAAAGCAATTCGTGGCGAATTTAATAGTCCAGCTAGATTTTTTTTGTTTTATATGCTTTTCTATAGTTTTTTTTTTTCAATATATTAGGACCATTTTATTCAAAAAACTCAAAGTCGTTTCATACTTGTTACACAAAAATTTCAATATAAAATCAAACAAAAATTTGACAAGCGCGTAAAATGCTAATTATTTATATTTTTAGATGCTTAGCTCAAGCGACCTTTATACGAAATTCAAAAATACTAAAAAGTTTTTGTTTGCTTCTGCTGCTTAGATTTAAAAAATAGGGCTATTGTTAATGTTCTCATTTCTAAAGTAGTCAATTTATTAAGTTGTCCAATTTAAACGGTGCCGATTTTCAGAACAAGTTTAATAACGATATACCGATGCTCAAATAAACAAAAAACGGAACGATTCACAGAACATGTCTATCGATTTCAGACAGGAAAATTCGAAAATATTAACTCAAAACAATTTTTAGAACATGCCTGATAAGAATTTATGTCGTTTAGCAAAGTACTTCACATGAGTTCTCACATAGGGTTTCTGAATAGTTGATGTGTGCCGTTTTTATGATGAAATGATCAATGTGTAATTGATTTAAAGCAACGTAATACACGAGTTTAAATGCTTACCTTGTTAGGGTTTTGGCTCTTTGGCGGCGCTGACGGTGTAGGTGGTAAATGTGAAAGTAATGGATCACACACTCCCCCTTGTAACGTTATCGCAGAATGATATGATCCACTACCATTCGATTTACCGTTATCAGCGTTTGCCCGCTTTTTGTCTTTATCTCGCTCCCGATCCTTGTCACGATCACGATCTTTCTTTTTCCCGCTACCACTACTACTGTGCGACGTTGTGTTCGACGTGTTATTAGGAGTTACGAATGATGAGTAAAAACCTGTCGTCGGTTGCGCCAGCGCATGCATTTGTTGTGAAGACGAATGGGATGAAGACTCTGTCGCATAATTTTCTAACTTATCTTTACTAATTTTAATCTTTAACGCTGGTGCTGGATGCATAATTATTCCAGCATCTGCATTAGCATTGCCTGAAATGCTGCTCATGTCACTTATTATTCGATCTTTTGGTATTTTGATCTTTAAAGATTCGCCAGAACCTTCAATTTTATCTTTTGATATTTTTATCTTTACATGCTCCGAACCGTCCAGTTCTGCACGATCACGTTCCTTATGCTTGTCTTTGTCCTTTTTATGTTTTTTACGCTCTTCGCGATCCTTTGACTTGTCCTTCTCTTTATGCTTATGCTTGTCCTTTTTCTTTTTCTTTTCTGTTTTGCTGCCGCTTGATTCAGTCACTTCCATTGGCGTGGGTTCATTTCCAGTATTAAGAGTTGACAACTTCAGAGAAGTTTCGGTAGCAGGCGGAGGCATCGTTGAGGCAGACATTGCGGATGGTTCGAATAACTCAGCTGGTGGTTGCAGACTTGGTGCCCCCAACTGTTCCGTTTTGAGAAGAGCATTAGAAGTGCATAGACTTTCTTTCAATAAGCTTCTCACAAGGTCGGGATTAGTTTCTATTCCATTAACAACTTGCAGTTTACTAGTTTCGATTGGTTTGGTGTCGCCGTAAGAAGATAATGCGGGCTGGGAATCAAGTTTTCGTATCTTGTTTTGTTCCTCTTCTTGTTTATAGACCATTTCGTTAGGACGTTTGATGCCACCTGTAAAAAAAAAAAAAACAATTTTCAATTTTTGAATTGAACTTAGCCGTACACACTTTCAAAATGCTCCATAGGTATTGCCACTCTGGATGGTTTAATGTGGTTACCAACTAAACAAACTTCCAAAACCCAATAACTTTTGAACTTACCAGTTAGATCGCCAATGATGCTGGGGTCCATTTTCTTGGGCATGGTGATCTTTAATGCCTGCTGTTGCTGTAACGGCTGATGGAATTGAGGTTGAGACACATTGTGTTGTACACCCATCAGTATTGGAGCGGTCACGTCCACACCAGGATTTGCACCTCGATTGCGCTCCTTTTTAATAGTTGTAACATTGCCATCCATCCGGTCACCTTTATCACGTTCTCCCTCTTTGTTGGATGTGAATTTATAATTGTATGCCTCGCCACCAGAAGGGGGTGGCATATTACTACTAGTGAATGTGCCTCCATGTAAGTGCTGAGATTGATGTTGCATTTTTTCACTCCATTCAGGACTAAACATAGACGTTTTTGATGGGTTGATATTTGCAGGCGGCTGCAACATTCCATGTACAGAAGACATTTGCGTGTTATTATCTTCGTTGTGAAAAGTTTCTGAAGGCCGTACAGCCAAATAGGTAGCAGAAGAATGAATTTGAGAATTTGAAGTTGATTGCTGGGGCTCATGAGTACTAGCAGCATATGCTGCATTAGGTTGAATTGAAGTTTGTTTCGAATGTTGTTGAAGGTGGACGGATGTAGGTTTCGATATATCGTGTTTGTTGGCATTGCTGCCGCTACTACTACTTTGTCGAGCATGCTGTGGCTGATAACTTCCTATTACTGGAACACCCCCAGAACCATTATTGACTCCATAACCACGCTGGGCATGCATTAAGTTACGTGACAGATCCTGTCCACTATCTGATTTGTTTTGTGTTTGTGCAGTATTGCTGCCATATTGAGGTATAGAGACCAATGAAGAAGTTGGCGGGAGTAGTTTATTATTGTTTCCATTGTTATTATTGGTATTTTTTGTTGATTCGGCCAGTTTAATAGCAGCTTGTTCCTTTTGTAGAGCACGGGTTGAATCTAATTTTTGTGCTGACTTATGTCCGGAATGAGGCTGAGTTGGAACGGCGTGCGGATATGATCCCATAATATTGCTCTTTTCCCTAGATTTGTGATAGTTCACATCCAGTTGATGGCCTGGTGCAGTTTGTCGCGTAAGATTTTGGCCAGGTATGTTATTTAAAGACCGTCCTCCGGATGTTGAAAGGCTTGAACGAGACGAATTGCCTGGAACCATAGATGACTGATGTCCCTGAGACGATTGCGAATGATCACGTGGACGGCCAACCACTCCACTAAATTGTTGTTTGTGACTGCTTTTATGGTCTGTAAATTAAAAACAAAATGTTTAATTATTAATTACATATTAGCATTATTTATTCGCTAGATAATAATAATTAGAGATAATTATAATAATATGGCCGATTTAACCTTCGAGGAATACTACCGTTAAACTTACAAAATTTTTAGGCATAGTTCTGGATAAAAAAGCTGATCTACGTCTGAAGAGAAGGAAACGTTGGATCACCTCGTCTACAACTGCCCGGCATCAAGTGGCGACAGAAACCGCTGCCTGGAGCTTCCTAGCTGGAAAGCTTAGGAGCGAGGAGGTGGTATCACAACGGGGCTAAGGGCCATTTTCTCAAGTAAACTTTAAAATGTATCTGCCCGATAAAAACATTTTTTCATACAAAATTTCTGTTTATAATGAACTTAAAAGTTAAAAGCGAGATGGGAAAACGGCTCTACGTGTGCCTCTGCGGCAGCCAATCCAACCTAACCTAACCTTTCGATGAGATTAATAACGGGCTTCTCGAACAACGTGTGAAGTGCCGCTTCAAGGCAGATACATTTTTACTAAACAGCTTTTCATTGCAGAAATACACTTGGAGAGGGTGACAAGCTGACTTTATTAAACCAAACAATTTTAAAACCTTGGCAGCTGCCCTCAGTAATATGGCCCCTGCGGGTTAGGGGTTTAGAATATGCCCGAGGTAGGCATACCGGTCGTAAGAGGCGACTAATATGCACATAGGTAATGACGTGCTACTCGATGGTTGATCTACGGATATGATTCCTCTCACCTCTCATTACCCATTTTCTTCTTCCTCACGGATGGAGGGATGACATGACCTAGAAGGTTCCACTGGTCATACCAAATCTCTACCACGACAGTCGGGCAGTACCGCAAGGGAGTACCGCAGCGTACCGGGGTCATATCCGGCCAAGGACTGTCAACTTCGGCATCACTCCCCAAAACCTTCGGGGAGTCCTGACTTGTCCGCGCATCTAAGTCAGCGGGATATAATATTGAAGGATGTTATTTCAGTACTAGTCTACTTCCACGACTAGGCCTCTTCTAAGTGATCTTTAGAAATAGTAAAGTGTTCTTCGGAAACTGTAAAATGTACTACAGAAATCGTAAACTGTAATGCAGAAAAGTCAATTGCACTTCAGAGACTGTAACATGTACTTACTGCACAACACGAAAAAATACGTTGGAAGTGATAGCATTTTTCTTGTAGATCTCGGTGAGTTACGATATATATATCAATTAGAAAAACGAAGGAGATATGGTAGTATTTGCCCCGCAACTCACACTTTTTTTTTATCTTTTTCCAGGTATTTCAACTTTGGTCAATTTTGTAGCACTGTGTTATTTACAATTTCTGAAATGGACGTGTCAATAATTAGCCAGACTCTCCTGCATAAATGTTGTTTGACGTGTTGAAGAAGCATGGACACGATAACCAATGATGGTTGTATGGATCCTTGGTGTAGTTAAATTATATCATTGAAATGATAATGATGAAGTTGATGTAATGTAGTTGCGATATGATTTCTTAGATGAGTTATCCAAAAAAGTATAGGATAATGTTCATACGTTGATGACGTAGTGTGACAATTTAAAACGACAGGTACGAGTGGATTATATACCCTTGACCTTAGTGGATTCGGGTTGATAAAACGTCAAGTAAAAGGTTTTTGTTTAGCTTATACTATGTAATTAGATATTTGATTTTTTTTTTAATAAAAAAAAAAAAAAAACGAATGGCGGCGATATACCAACAGGTTATCATAACCTTTAACGAGATTTTTAGCCGAGCTTCTCTTTCCAACTTGTGGTGTGTTGCTTTTTAATTTTCCTACAAGTTGGCGGGACCTACAGTTTTTTGCCGACTCCGAACGGCACTTGCAAAGCAAATGAATTGTTTGCTAAGAAGCTTCTCATGGCAGAAATACACTCGGAGAGTTTGCCAAACTACTGCCGAGAGGCGACCCCGTTTAGAAAAATTGTTTTTCTAAATAATTTTCGATGTTACTTTTGCCGGGAATCGAACCGCCACGACTTGGTGTAGAAGGCCGAACACTTAACCGCTACACCACGACGGTCGCCGTATATAAATAAAGTTGTTAAGGTTAGAAAATTAAAAATTAACGGTGGCTTGTTGTAAGAAATTTGATAGTTGAGTAATCTTGGCTAAATCGGTATCTTTAAAAATTTCAGAAAAAGTGTTATTATTGTGACGAAAAATAAATGTATAAGATTTATTTCTATGGAAAGTAGTGTACTTTTTATATTTGAGTAGAAAATAGAATTTTTGTATTTCGAAATGAGTATTTCAAATATTGAGTTTGTTCAAATATTTTTAGCCTAATATTAAGGGGATTCATTTAAAGCTTTGTAAACCTCATAAGACTTATAAACCAAACTCATAAATATGTCACTTTTCATAGTAGTTTACTAGCTTTATACATTTTATAAGCTTTACAAGGCTTTTATATCTTTAAATGAATCCCCTGATTATTTTATGGAATGTTCGAGAACACGTTCAAGATGTATAAATACTAGGGCGGGTCGATTTGTATGGACCCAAAAAAATTCACAGGGGCCCATGGCGATTATGGTTATTTGGATCATTTCAAGCATTTTTGCCCAAGAAACTATAGGTCTAACATGAATTTCGAGCTAGCAGTTTTTTCGATCAAATTTTTTTTTTCTTCAAAAAGCTGCGTTTAAAACTAACAAAATTCATTCTCTATGTGCATCTGGGGGTTTTTGGGGCCGGTATTAATTTGTTCGTTTGACGTCCGCAAGAGGGCGCTTTCGCTCTTTTTTAGGGTTCTAAATCCATTTTTTTCGAAAATCTACCGTTTGTTTTAGGGAGGTGCATTCAAGCAAAACTTGTATTGATATTATATCGTTTATGAAAATTTCTTTTATTTTAATTTGTTTTATGAATTTTACATAACAAATTTTATTCATTCAAATTCAAATATCATTCTTTATGTGCATCTGGTTTTTAGGGCCGAGAAATCCATTTCTGGTACTGCTTTTTTCTTTTGACGTCCGCCAGACGGCGCTTCCGTCCATTCTTTGGATTTTAACACCTCTTTTCCGAAAATCAACAACAATGTTCCAAAATCTATGAAATTTGACTTTCTGCGTTCTTGATGAATTACACGGTGCTACAAAAAAAAAATTGAATACACTTTTGAGCGAACTAGTAGAGATTGTTCATCTACTCTAGTTATACACGAAACACCCTTCAAAAGATTTGTAACACCCCAAAATCTGGTTTTAAGGCCAAAAAACCGTTTTTTTTTCAGAGTTTTCTTAAAAAAAGAAAAATCATTAAAAATCGACTTTGTACTTTTGACTTTGAGCGCCAAAGTTTGAAACATTCTAAGTTGACCCATTTAGAGTACCCCAATCGTGTTAAAATGTATGACCGACCCCCACTAACTTTATAGGGCCGACACCCATGCCAGTGGCACATCCCCTTAGACCCCACCTGTGAGGGTCCCCATACAAAAATTAAAAAAAAATCACAATTTTTGGCACTACGTGAAAAAATCAGCTAAATGACTATCTTTTTTTTTCTTTTTGGAGTTCATTTTTCTCTTGAAAACTTTAAAAAACAGCCATTTCACTGATTTTTTAGATACCTGATGGGTTAAAGAGATGGACCGCTAATTATTTGAATGGACGGCAGGCGTCGGTCAACTTTAGAAACGCAACATCAAAACCTAGACGTATTAGACAGGGGGTGCCACGGGGTGGTGTCCTATCCCCGACACTGTTTAACTTCTATCTATCGAAGATGCCCCCACCACCAGAGGGCGTCACCGCCGTTTCATATGCCGACGACTGTACAATAATGGCGACGGGGAAGGGCCCCTATACTGATGAACTCTGTGCGAAAATCAACGGTTACCTCTGCGACCTTTCCAGGTTTTTCACTGAGCGAGATCTGACGATATCTCCGACTAAATCCACAGCGACGCTTTTCACGACATGGACGCACCAGGTGAGAAATGAATTAGACATTTCGTTGATGGCACTAAGCTACCAACTGTCAGCCACCCAAAGTTAATAGGGGTGACACTGGATAATACTTTCTCATCTGCTGGTCATGTGTCTGCAATGGTCTCAAAGGTACGTGGTCGCAACAAGATCCTCAAGTCACTTGCCGGCAGTACTTGGAGAAAAGACAAATAAACGTTGCTGACTACATATAAGGCCATTTGCCGACCAGTCTTTGACTATGCTGCGCCCATATGGTCGCCTAATGTACATAACACCAACTGGACGAAGTTACAAGCCTGCCAAAATACTGCCATCAGAACTGCTACGGGATGTCTCATGTCTTCCGAGTCTCACCTCCATCAGGAGGCAAAACTGCTCAATGTAAAAGAGCATGCGGAAATGCTGAGCAGGCAATTCCTTCTGAACTGCCACAAGCCAGCACATCCAAACCGTCAGCTTTTGGACATAGATCCGCCCCCGAGAGACATAAGGAGACATCTCCGTAAGCACTATGATGAGATCCGGCATCATATTACCTTGCCGTTTGATCTGCAGAATCATAAGCGGGCTCTAACCGACATCCACACCGAGTCGGTAGACACTTTTGTCGGATCTCTACCTGTGAATCCCGTTCTGAACAGTCCTCCACCGGATATTGCTCAAGAAGAACGCACCTTACCAAGGGAGACAAGAGTGACCTTGGCACAGCTTAGGTCTGGATATAGTGTAAGGTTAAACTCCTACTTATCCAGACTTAATGATACAATCTTAAATACATGCCCTGCATGTGGTAGGACCCCCCATGATACTCTACATCTCTTCGATTGTTCATCTGAACCTACTCTTCTAACCCCTCTGTCCCTCTGGACAAACCCTGTTGAAACTGCACGTTTCCTTGGACTCCCCTTAGAAGAGCTTGATGAAGATCTTCGGAATGATCATACACTCTAGACAGGGCAATGCATTGTTAACAACAACAACAACAACAACAACCAATGGGGCAGTACTGACACTAATGAGCGAGGTGAGTTACTCTATAACTACCTACCTACTAGGCACTAACCTAAGTATATGTAACACGGGGAATGAACCCACTTTTGTAACAAGAAACCGAGAGGAAGTCCTTGATATAACGTTGGTCACTGACTCTTACAGAGACCTCATAGACTCATGGAGGGTGTTAGGTGAGCACTCCTTCTCAGACCATAGGTACATTAGCTTCTCCTTAGTAAATGCACACACAAGTCCGAAATATATACAGAATATTAGGAAAACAAATTGGGGTTACTACCAAAAGCTTATTCGCAAATATTTGTCAAATCAGCTGGTAACACCTGCAAGATTGCTCTAGACAAGGCGTGCCCGCCTAAAAAGTTCGCTGACCACCCTGGTGGTCGTCCGATCTAGATAACCTCAGAAGGACATGTAGGTCGGCCTTTAACAAAGCCAAACAAGACGGTTGCGTAACATCCTGGGCACTTCACAAAACTAAATTAAGTAACTACAAGAAGGAAATTCGCAAGGCCAAGCGGGCCTCCTAGGTGAATTTCTGCAACAATATCGAATCAACATCTGCAGCTTCGCGCCTGAGGAAGGTGCTCTCAAAATCGCCAGCGACACTGAGCCACATACAAATGCCGGATGAGAATTGGACCGATTCGAGCACTGACACAATGAATCTGCTTCTGGATGCTCACTTTCCGACATGCACAGCCACGGCTACTACTACGGTCGGGAATGAAATGCTTTCTGATCAGCTGATAAAGGAATTAACCGATGATAAAAATTAGCCAGTCTCAAGCCCTATAAATCGCCAGGACCGGTCGGAATATTCCCGGCCCAGCTACAACAAACATCCGAGCTTATTAAGCCCTGGCTGAAAACCATGTTTGTTAGTTGCCTCAGGCTCAACTATGTACCGGCATCATGGAGAGAGGTTAAGGTACTATTTATCCCAAAATCCGGGAAACCATCCCATTCTAAACCTAATGATTTTAGGCCAATAAGCCTATCTTCATTTCTACTTAAAATTATGGAAAGACTTTTGGAGGACTATGTCAGAAGATCGATAGACTCAACTCATATGTCGCGGGTTCAACACGCCTATAGTAAAGGTAGATCGACTGATACTGCCTTGCATTCCCTGGTATCTGTTATAGAAAAGTCAATTGACACAAAGGAATATACACTGGTGGCTTTCCTTGATATAGCAGGTGCCTTCAACAACGTTCTACCGGAAGCCATTACCTCGGCTTTAACGGGTCTGCGGGTCGATGCCCGCCTTGTGGAGTTTATCCGCAAATTGCTTATTAGCAGACGGATTGCAACGGAGCTAGGCGGTAATTCGATTCACAGACTCGTTAACAGAGGCACCCCGCAAGGAGGAGTTCTCTCTCCGCTCCTGTGGCTGGTTACTGTAAACCAACTTCTACCTCTCATGGAAGCTGAAGGCTACCAAGTGATCGCGTACGCCGATGACATCGCGTTATCATTCGGGGAAAATTTCCTCAAACCTCAAATGCTCTGACTAAAGTATGCGACTGGGCGAACGCTTCAGGTTTGGAGGTTAATCCCTAGAAAACCGAACTTGTCCTCTTCACTAGGAGGTACAAAATACCGAACTTAATACCACCAAAAATTGCGAATACAACTTTAGTACTCAGTGACAAAGTCAAATATCTAGGAGTTATTCTAGACAGGAAACTTCTACTCGGGAGCGACAATATAGCGGAACGAGTTAAAAAATCAACATGCGCGTTGTTTACTTGCAAGAGAGCAATTGGTATATCGTGGGGGTTCTCTCCCAAAGTGGTGCACTGGATATACACAGCTATTGTTCGCCCAATTCTACTCTACGGTGTGCTGGTCTGGTGGCCGGCACTAACCAAGAACACGTACCTTAAGCAGCTACAAAAAGTCCAAAGGAGTTCAGAACTCTGCATAACCGGGGCCCTCGGCTCCACTCCAACAGAAGCACCGTGATTACAGCTCTGCGATTAAGGTAGACCGACGTATCGAAGGGCGGCACATGTGGTCACGCCACAATTTTAGGCTCCCATGCACCTGTGAGCATACCATTACATACTGACTATTGCATGCCAAGCAACGTGTTTGTTAGGAACTACGAGGTGAAAATACCCACAAGACAAGAATGGGATAACAGACCGCATACTGTTCGGAATGCCATGAACATATTCACCGATGGCTCTAAGCTTGAAGAGAAGGTGGGTGGAGGTATCTTTTCACCGGACCTGGGACTAGAGATCTCCTTTCGTCTTCCCGACCACTGCAGCGTGTACCAAGCAGAAATGCTGGCAATACACGGTGCAGTGAAAAGCCTAGCGTATACGCCCCAAAACGGCAAACGGATATTTATCTTCTCAGACAGTCAGGCCGCGCTAAAGGCACTGAACTCATGTGTCGACAACACAAAGTCGCTAACTGAATGCAGCAGATCTCTTAACGAGATGGCTCAGCACTTCAGTATCAGCCTTATTTGGGTACCTGGTCACAGGGATATTGAAGGCAACTGTATAGCGGATGAGCTGGCCAGAAGAGGTACCACCACTCATCTCCTTCCAGGAAATGATCTGGTAGGCATTCCCATAGCCTCTTTCAAACAAATACCTTACAAAGGGCAAATGAGCTCTGGTCAGGTCTCTCGACGTGCGAGATATCAAGGCTAACTTGGCCTTCGTACAACAAAGGACGCACTAACTGTCTGCTGTCCCTTAATAAATCCGGTGTCTCATCTCTGATAAGGGTGTTAACAGGGCACTGCTTAATAGGCAAAAATGGTGCTAGGATGGGCGTAGTAACTCACGATTACTGTCGCAGTTGCAGATGTATTGAAGAGGAGGAGAGTGTTCAACATCTGCTGTGTCAATGTCCTGCACTCAGCAGAAGCCGATTGGCTATTCTCGGCCAACCGTTCATCGACGACCTCACGGAGGTTTCAAAAATGGATATTTGGGCTCTATCGAAATTCATTGATTCCACGAGCTATTTTGATCCTCTAATCCAAGTGTGAGAGTGTGAGATTGTTGATTTTTGATTCTCGGATATGAGGTGGATCTTAAGACCGCATAGGGTATCACAATGGGCCAACTTGACTGGCCTAAGTGGTGGGCAGAGTCCTGCACTCTGTCCTGCCCTCGCAACCTAACCTAACCTAACCTTATAAGTGAAAACAAAAAAAAATCTAGTTGCCATTTCCCAAAATTGAAAAAAATATTCCAGTAGCGTCACATATAATTTTGGATTAAAAAAAAAAAATTGCCATGTGTGTAAATGTACTTATGTGATTAATTTCGTCACCAAACATTGTAGGATTGAAAAACTATCCAGTAGCCTTTTCTCAAAAATGAAAAAATTATTTCCGTAGCGTCCCAAATAAAAAAAGTTAAAATTTGTTTATAAAAAAATCCCTTGAGGATTGTAGGATTGAAAAAAGGCTGGTATGTACTCATTTTGAAAACCGTTTAAAAAGTTTATTAGGTTTTCTCTTAAAAATTTATTATTATAGCGAACATATGGTTTACGTCGAAGAAAGAGTTGAAGATTACCCTACATCGGAAGACTGTTCCAAAACTTACCCATCATGTGGTTGCTGCAACAACCGCCAAACTCCAAGACTAAAATGTGTTATCGTAAGAGATAAAAGGTGGTAATTGCGAGCGCAACCTGCTTGGCAGTTCAATTTTTTTTCTGAGAATATTTTATGACCGATACACACTTCGCGAATTTCATGACCACAGCCGAAGTCCACTACGTTTCTCAACGAAAGTTTCTAAAGTATTTTTATGTGGCATTATACTCGACCTACCCTACCATATGGTAGCTGTTATATGACTATTGGAAAATCTTTATTTTTAACACTAAAAATAATAGTACAACAAAAATACCGATGCAATGTAATAGTAAGTTGAGTGGATAGGGGCGGTAGCCCCACTTACGCCCCCTTCTGTACACACCAGTTTGAGGCAGACATTTTTATTTCAATTGAATTTTTGTTTTTGTAGCAACCTATTATTATTTCATGTAAATTTTGTGCGCCTGATACAAAACTTGAACAAAAATTTGTTTCGAAAAAGTATCAGCTGCACTGACAAATACGCCTGCAAGCTGTTTCAAATTTTAATACTACAGCAATGTGTAAGACAATAAGACCGAATATAAATATTCTAGCTATGTATGTTTATTTTTATGTTAGCTTTAAATCCAAAAATGATGGAACAATTTAAAATTAATGTTGGCTCTTTTACCTCGCCTTGAAAGTTTTTACTTGTTGGGGCGAAAGCATTCATCCTTTGCTTCAGTAAAATATACATAGGATTTTCGGGAATTAGTTTTCCTGATGATTTTGACTAAAACCTTTATAGGGACTAAAATGTAGAGTTATTTTTAGAGGTAGCGACAAAGAACAACAGATAGAACAAATCATGTAGATGCCATTCAATATACAAAAGGGTTGAAAAAATCACAGCGAGTATCTCTTTTAAATGAAACGCAAAACTTTTGAGATATTTTCAAAATGCCACGTTTATGCTCTTACTATTATATTGTTGTTAACAGCTTTAGAAGTTCACATCACAAATTCATATGAAAGAAATTTCATAAACTTCCGTTCACGATTCTTATATTTTGCCTAAAACTGTATAAACTGAATTTTCATTTCAGCTTTATTTATTTGCTTACATATAAATTCTGTGCGCCTGGTACACTGAATTGAATATTTGAAAGAAACCAAGCATGCTTACAGTAGAAGTTTGTCATATGATGCCCGGGTATTACCCGGGTAATGCCCGGGTACCCGGGTCTTCGGGTATCATCAGCTCTAGTAGGCATCTCCTTGATATTATTCAACATTCTTCTTCGCATAGCCTTAACAACGGTGGTCACACAAATAAAAGAGACTTTAGATCTTCTAATGGATCTGTTTTGGAGCTGGCCTTCCTAACTCACCCATCAACTGTGACTGGTGTGTTGATTTCACCAAGATTGGGGGTAGTCACCACTGTCCTATTGTTATTGAAACCTCTTCTGTCAAGGTAATGTCCGTGTTGACAAAAGGAGATACTGCCGTGCGGAAATTTAAAGTTCTCGAATAATAAAATAATAAAAATTATTAAATCTTTGCATTCCTTTATTATAAAAAATCAAAATTTGGAATTAAAAATCGCGCGATCTTTAATTCCAAATTTTCGCCTGCGGCGCTTTTTTTTTAATGACCCAGTTTTTTAACTCAGTTTTGAGTAAATGATAAATTAATAAGGCTAAATATTTTAAATTTTTATAGCGGGCCGGGTAATAGCCTGCCCGGGTACCCGGACCGAGGTTTAGAATATGCCCGAGGTAGGCATACCGGTCGTAAGAGGCGACTAATATGCACATAGGTAATTGACGTGCTACTCGATGGTTGATCTACGGATATGATGCCTCTCACCTCTCATTACCCATCTTCTCCTTCCTCATGGATGGAGGGATGCCATGACCTAGAAGGTTCCACTGGTCATACCAAATCGCTACCACGACAGTCGGGCAGTACCGCAAGGGAGTACCGCAGCGTACCGGGGTCATATCCGGCCAAGGACTGTCAACTTCGGCATCACTCCCCAAAACCTTCGGGGAGTGTTTTGTTGTTAACAACAACAACAACAACAACATGGATTTTGAGGGCTTAGCCTGTCTGATAGCTTCCTTGACCTCTGAGGCAGTGATGACAATGGGCGTATTTTGGTTTTTATATTTACGCGCCTGTCGCATGGTTCTACGTTTAGCTCTATAGGGCGGGGAATGTAGTACAAATTGTCTACAGAAGGAGTTCGCACATCCCCTAGGGTCCTTCTTCACCCTATCACCGAAAGTAATATCTACTTTATCCTTGTGTTGCGTTGGATTAGATAGAGCTTTGACCGTAGTCCATAATTTGCCAACACCATCAGAGAGGTTGCATTGCTCTAGGTGTTGTTTCCATTTGGCCAGTTTATGTTTATCGACCAACCTACGAATTTCCGCGTTGAGATCCTTTATACGGGGGTCTGCGCGATTGAGACTTCGCACTTCATCTCTTTCTCTAGCCATGGCAGCTGCCTCCGCGGGGAAATTTGGTCTTATTTGAGATATTCGACCCGCAGGAATGAAGCGTTTAGAGGCCGAGTCAATGATGTTGCGGAAGTCTCGTTCGCCTTTGCGTACGTCCGTAGGAATGGATAGAGCAGCCAAGGATTCGTCCGTATATGTCTGAAAACTGTCCCAGTCCGCCTTGGTAAAGTTAATATATGTACCATGCTCAGGTGTAATAAAGTCCGTCGGTCGTTCGATGGTAATGACTATTGGGAGATGGTCAGACGCCAACGTGAGTATGGGTCGCCAATTGGTGTTGTTCAATAGTCCTGCACTTACGATAGAAATATCTGGCGAACTATAGCAGTTACCCGATACTCTCGTTGGGGCGCCTCCGTTCAATGTACAGAAAGCCGTATCATCTATTTGTTCTGCAAGTACATGCCCCCTATTGTCTGCTGGCAAGTTTGAGTGCCACATGTCGTGGTGCGCATTGAAGTCGCCCAGGATCACGCGGTTATCTCCTCGTAATAGCAAGCTAATGTCGGGGTGATAGCCGGTGGGGCAACTTGAGACAGGGGGTATGTAGATATTAATGATTTGCAGATCGACATCTCCTGTACGGATAGTAATACCTTGGCTTTCTAAGATATCATCCGTTCCTGCGATGTCGGTATCAAATAGATGATACTGTACAGAGTTGTGCGTTATGAACGCTAGACCACCTCCCAGACCTCCTGTTACTCTATGACGGTCTTTCCGGTGGATGTTATATCCGCCATAGGTAATGAGGTCCGACCTAGGACTGAGCTTGGTTTCTTGGACTGCGGCAAGTTTTATGTCATATTGCGTCATCAAATTAGTTATCTCTGCGATCTTACCAGTTAATCCGTTACAGTTGTGCTGTAAGATTTGGAAGTGCGCCGGTGGGGTCGATGTCGAGTTAACCAAAGGCGTGAGAGACGGATGTGTTCGCCCAGGTGTTGGTAGGCTAAGACCAAGGCTGTGCCTCAGCCTAGTTAGCTGTGGACCAGGTGTAACCGTGTTGGCTGGCGTCGTAGGATGAGGTGTGTTACAGCATGGTGCGATGAACGCATCCGTCCAGAGGTTCCTGTTAGCGAGCCCAGAGCATAGATGTACGTGGCATTGGCCTAAGCACGAAAGCGAAAGTACTAAAGAAAGTACGGGGTCTGTGGATGTTACGGTTAAGCCCTGAACATCCAGATTTATGGAGCCATCTCTTACACGAGAAGCATTGCACAGAATGCGACCGTTTAATATATATCTTTTTGCAACAGACACTGCATATCCATTCTTTTGGCCCGGGGTTCGGCTCAACGCCCGCCCGTAACAATAGAATATCTTGCAGCCCTGCTGCAAGGAGGGAGGATGATAGTTTCGGAATGGGACAAAACATACTAAACAGGGTTACATTGAAAGTGACAGTCCTTGGCCGAGGTAAAACCCCGGGTGGTTCCACTGCGCAGAGATCCATGGCGATGTCCTGGGTTTTCTGCTCTGAGAAGTGACTGTACATAGGGAACCCTTCAGCAATATCCGGTGGAGGACTGTTCAGAACGGGATTCACAGGTAGAGATCCGACAAAAGTGTCTACCGACTCGGTGTGGATGTCGGTTAGAGCCCGCTTATGATTCTGCAGATCAAACGGCAAGGTAATATGATGCCGGATCTCATCATAATCCTTACGGAGACGTTTCCTTATGTCTGATGACGGTTTGGATGTGCTGGCTTGTGGCAGTTCAGAAGGAATTGCCTGCTCAGCATTTCCGCATGCTCTTTTACATTGAGCAGTTTTGCCTCCTGATGGAGGTGAGACTCAGAAGAAATGAGGAGACATCCCGTAGCAGTTCTGATGGCAGTATTTTGGCAGACTTGTAACTTCGTCCAGTTGGTGGTTTGTACATTAGGCGACCATATGGGTGCAGCATAGTCAAAGACTGGTCGGCCAATGGCCTTATATGTAGTCAGCAACGTTTCTTTTGATATTATATTTATGGAAATAGTACTCTATCGTGTCAATGTTAGCACGAAAAGATTGGCAAATATATTGCATCATCTTCATATTGGATGCAAGTTCTTGAAGATCCTGCGATCTCCATTGATGGGCATGATTTTTTGACTCGTACAACTACTTTGACTCATTTTAGCTACTACATTGTAGGGGTTTTTAGTCTATTGATACTTTCATCAATGTTGATAGTGTCTACAGATCGCATTGATAATGAAGGGAACGAGTCGTTATCATCTAAAAGATCAAACCCTAGGTTCCCTATGTACAGTCACTTCTCAGAGCAGAAAACCCAGGACATCGCCATGGATCTCTGCGCAGTGGAACCACCCGGGGTTTTACCTCGGCCAAGGACTGTCACTTTCAATGTAACCCTGTTTAGTATGTTTTGTCCCATTCCGAAACTATTATCCTCCCCCCTTGCAGCAGGGCTGCAAGATATTCTTTTGTTACGGGCGGGCGTTGAGCCGAACCCCGGGCCAAAAGAATGGATATGCAGTGTCTGTTGCAAAAAGATATATATTAAACGGTCGCATTCTGTGCAATGCTTCTCGTGTAAGAGATGGCTCCATAAATCTGGATGTTCAGGGCTTAACCTTAACATCCACAGACCCCGTACTTTCTTTAGTACTTTCGTGGCCCCTTGTTGTTTGCGCCGTCGGGCGTCCCGCGGTAAGCGCCGTTCAAGCGCACCCCTACCGCCACCTTCTAGTAGCAATACTAATAATAATAATAATAATGTCTTAACGACTAGCAGCATTTCTGCTATACCCGCCACACAAATTCCAGACTGTTGCTCGTGCCTTATGGCGTCAACATCACGCGCAGCAGCTCAACACTCTTGCTCCCACCGGAGCAGTTTAGACATGAGCAACTCCGAGCATCAGTCTCTGTCTGTTTCTTTGTTACACCCCCCCTCCCGTTTACACGTGAGTCAGGATCAACATCTTCTTGCACCTGTCTCG